>JAWWMU010000026.1:2744023-2777468 GCA_035048155.1 Cinnycerthia olivascens
TCTCTTCTCTTCTCTTCTCTTCTCTTCTCTTCTCTTCTCTTCTCTTCTCTTCTCTTCTCTTCTCTTCTCTTCTCTGTATTTATAATATCTGGTATAGACATGGTAATTACCAGATAGTAGCTTTCAACTATGAAGGCCAATGTGCTCAAAAGAGGCCATGGGAATTTGTAAACAACAAGACGAATTATTTTTAAAGAAACATTTTTTTAAATTCAGTGTATTGCATTTATTGCCTGGCACATGTGAGACAACAAAATGTATTCTGGTAATTTCTAGAAACATGGAGCATAATAAGTGACATCGTATTCATGTCACAGACAAATCTTCTTTGAGAATTGGTTTGTTTTTCCATTTTACTTTCTCAAGTCACAGAATAGATACTCTAAAAATCCTGTGTCTGGAACTCATAAGAGGTCTGGCCATGTTGTATCACATTAATAAACAAAGAACTGCAATAAATTAGGAGTTCGTCTCAACTAGGAGTTCAATTACAACAACAAAGATTAGGACCTGGCCTGTGCAATTATTATGGAGCAGTAACACAATGCCAAAATTAAAGAGACAACTGTACTGCCAAAATGGATCAGAAAAGGTTTTTTCAGCCATTAGGAAATATCAATGCCATGTAAAAATCTCTAGTCTAATTTATCAATGGAAGAAAAGGAAAGCCCTATCTTTTCTGTCAACTGCCAGCAACTGGCATAGTTAAAGGCAATGAGATGACCATTCATATTGAAATCTAGTTTATGGATCTCCTTTTAATAAAAATAATACTGTTAAAGTTGCTGTAAGTGTAAATAAACTTAGAAGTCAAATGGCCCAATACAGTAATAATAAATCACTTTAAACAAAAACAATGCTATGTAACTTTTTTACACCCATTGCTGCCACAGTCTGCTAGGTACTCAATACCACAAGGATTTTTTCTATCTGGATTTCTGTTGGAGGAAAACATGAGAAAATTAAGATATTATTCAAAAGAGACTGACTGTTACACGGCATCTTTATGATATTGCTGTTGTCGTGAACTCCAGAAGGACAGGATGTGACATGTGGCAGTGACTGTTAGACACAGAAGAGAAAGCCTGGCAAGTGATGGGCTGAAGGGGAGTCTGAACAGTGGTCTGCTCTTGTAAAGTGAGAAACCATCAGCTTAAGAAGCCAGAAGGAACATTATGCAAAGAAAAGAAAGTTACTTCCCCCTCCACCCACCCCTGCCAGGGCTGCTGTTACTCCTTGCTACAGCTCTCTGCTCAGATGTGGAGCAAGGCAGGAATTCAACAACCATAACACTCAGAGAGCCAGAAATTGTGATTTGTGCAGACAAAATGAAAGAACTAAAACTGTCTCCAAATAACAGAAAATCAAATACAAGGTAAGGAATTTTCAGGTCCATAAAATATTCCTGCTTGGGAAAGTATCAAGCAAATTTTGCAGCTCACTACTAGACAGTGTTCTCTAACACAGAGTAGGAGTGGAGTGACCTGAAGACACTGGAGCTCCTTTGGGACAATTTATAGAACTCTCTGTCTCAAAGGAGTAGAAATAAAAACCAAAGGTCCTTGACTTCCCTTTGCTTTTTCCCCCCATGTAATAATGACCTCAGTGTGTACAAGTTTTCTGTTCTCATTGTTCAAAGCACAGAAAAATGGAGAAAGAGAACCAAAGGCCCACTCAGCTTCCAATGACACTGGATAAAACAAGCAGCAGTATTTGCTTTATAGTCCTGAAAACACCAAAACACAGTTCTGGATTTGGTTTCTCCCAAAGTTCTTTATAGAAAAGGTATCAGCCCAGCGGGACCATAGACTGGGCTTTTTGTTCCATAATCTAGTCCTGAAAAACTAAGAAACATGCCAAATTGAGTTACTGAGATGTTTTCTGGTGTGGAAATCAAAGGTCATAGGAATGGGCTGTATTTTATTGAAGATGCACCCTGTTAGCAATGAGATCCAATCTCTATGAACAAAGTAGATTATTATGTTCTTGATGAGCAGTTGCATTCACACAAGGATCCACCCAAAAAATTGGAAAATTTGGTTCCTGTACTTGCACTGGATATTACAGTAAGCACTACAGACAAACAAATAACAGGATGCTAAGACAGCCTGTGTTTTAGACATGCAAAAAACATGCCATGCATTTTTAATAGTGCTGGTGATGAACCAAGTCATTAGGGATGTGGTGTTAAAGTCTTTCCAGCGAGGTCACATATCTTAGCACCTAACTAGGGGGTACCAGTTTCCTGCAGGTATTGCTTGATGAAAGCCTTGGCCTTTGCCATACAGGTCAAAGCACTCCCTTCCAGGCCAAAGAATGTGCATAATAAGGGCAGCAACACAGTTCATAAAGGACAGAACAAAGGTGGCCACTGGCAAAAGCAACAATTAATAAATAATAGTTTGCAACACTTTAACATGGCCCTTCACTTGTCCAATGTGATAACTAATTAATCATAGCAACAACTTTGTACTCTATGTTGCCTTTCATCCAGCACCTCAAAGTGCTTTACAAATGTTAATTAGTACATAAGCTGTACTTTGAGGAATAATATTATGGCACTGGCCCCAGTCAATGTTAATTCGTTCTTCAACAGCACAGCTTGTGAAATCTGCTCGACTTTCCCAATGAAACATAAAATGTGCAAATCTTCCTGGCACAAATCTGAAGATGTGTTTCCCCATTCAAATATAAGCTATTCCATTGTATTGCTGGCAATATGGCATTCTCCGCTCCTTCATGTTTTACTCCAGTATAACCTCACATAACACAGCATGGTTTAAACATAAGAGGAGATTAACTTTTCACAAGAAAATTGGATAACTGGTATTTTAGTCTGAACATCTGGCACATTTTAAGCTAAACTGTTTCTTTAAAAAGCTGCTTTTCTTTTTCAGTGCATTCACATACTACAAGCATTTGACTAACTTTAGCTCAGCAGCTGAGATGAAAGCTAATTTCTTCGTTGCAATGACTAGACTCAGGCTACCCAAAATGACTGGAATTCTGCATATTTTAGAGGTATTCAATTCCTCTATTTAGCATTGTAACTCTACATGACATTTTGTACACATTCAAACATTTTCTGCTCATACAATCATTCTCCTGGCTTCAGAGGGCTGTGTGCTTGACTAAGATACACAGGATTTATCCAACATCCCCTTTTAAAAATCATAATAGATTGCTCTTTAAATTCTTTGAGTGTGCTGATACTGTGCACACATCCTGACCACAGAGCTGCTGAATTTGGGCCCCAAAACATTTGAACAAACATCAGAGTTTGAAAAAGTCAGCTCATTTCCCTCTGTTACACAGGTTAAGCAGAAAACAATTAATAGCTGGAAAGCTTTTACCATCTGTCACAACTTCTTTTTTCTGGTCTTAAAATCTCACAATACCATATCCAGAAAGCCCTAAATTTACACTAGAAAGCTCTGTTTAACCTCTAGAATAATAAAGGGAGGATACCTTATGTTGTTTAGGTTTTGAATCAAAAACATCTTTGCAAAGATATTTTAAATACACATGCACACATTTAGCTTAGTGGAAGGCAATGATAAGGAGAAGCAATACCAAACTAATCTAATCACTAACACTTTGGCATCACAGAAAGGGCTGCCTACTATTCTGCCTTTAAACATTTACCATTTATTTTGGGAACCACTGTCCATTTTCATGTTCTCAAAAAATACTAGCAGTGCAGAACAGAAAGACAGCTAACAAACCTTACTTCTGAAATTAAAAATGTGCACAGCAGAGCCAAATTTCACCTTAAAGGCTGAAGAAGGAAAGGAAGAAAGAAAAGGGAAAAAAGGGGTGTGAAAGAAAAAAGTACAAGAGCTATCATTGAACAAGTGTCTGCATAACAACAACACAAGTAGAACTAATAAATTTAATTTCAGTGAGCCTTGAAGCCAGTTCCAGGCTATTAAGAAAAAAAGTGGGTTAGCATTTCTGGGAGCAGGTTCACTTAATAGTATTACACAAATAAGAAGTAATTTCTTTACATCTTGAGTGGTCATAATAAGCTAGGGCTTACAGCTTTCTTTTATCAATTATGTGATTAAGACAATCCCAACAGCAACATAAACTGACACACTTTGTGTATGACTCTGTGAGTATGCCTATACATGTGTAGCAAATGCTTATGAATTATGCAAGACATCTACCTGTGTTACCCTAATTGGTCTAGAACTATAAAAGGAAGATGATGTAAACTGGAAAAAAGATGAAAACCTTTTGCCAGATGACCAGCATCGTGTTTCAATACATCTAAGGCATACAAGGGTACACTTGCTACTAAGAAAGAGGAAAGAGTTGCAGAATCAAACTGTTGCTGGGATCATGAAGCAAGCAGTCCTCTGCTGCTCTTTAATCAAGATATATTTCAACTTCTCATTATTTCTCCCATCCAGCGACCTCGGAAGCAACTCCCTAGCTACCACTTGTCTTAAAAGAGAAAGACAAGCAGGCCCCAGGGGCACAGAGAATATTTTGATACCATTTTCTTTTGAGAGTTCACACGTGATTTTTTACAAAAGTAAGAGCAATCCATTTAGTTTGAGATAGTGAGGAATTTGTGAATGAATGCAACTTCCATCTAAACACATTTGAGTGTTGGTACAGTATTTCTTTGAATTCCTAAAGGTACACAATCAGCAGCCTCCTGACTTCAGCTAAATGCTGCCTTTACTTCATTGAATTCAATGCTCTCTTCCACAACTATATAATTCAAATTCTTTTAGACTAAACATAAAGGCTGTACTCTCCAAAACTTAGCATATATGGCATAGCTGGAGATAGTAGATGTCTCCATTAAAACAACCTATTCTTCCATATATCTTTCACCAGAAACTCTGAAACTTAACAAAGAACCATGATTACATCAGTTTGTGACACACTGCTTTTCTGGTTACAATTTTTTTTCCTTTAAACCCATACTAGATACCCATTGTCAAGGTCAGGGATATTAAAAGTGATTTGTTAGATGTAAAATACTGTTTATTATAGTCTAAAGAGCAAGCCAGCTTGAAGTAATAAATTAGTGCCAGATGAAAAACTGCCAGAATTCTCTATTATACATGCATTTCCCTGGAAAGCATCCCAGATTTTTTTCTTGATAGGCTCTTTTACTAAAGACTCCCTGACTTATGGAGTGTGAGCAAAAGTCATAGCTTATAAAAGGGTTAGTGAGGAGCATTAAGGGGCTCTGAAAACAACAACAACAAACAAAACTCCTGTATAAACTGAGCTGTGGTTACAGCCTAAATAGTACAAACTGATGAACTGCAATAAAATGCTAAGAAAAACTCATGGAGTTTACCCACATAATTGCACTGGGTCAGATACTTGTAGCATCATCAGAAATCTGAAATCAGCATGAAGGAAAAAACCTGAATTATTCTCCTCTTCCCCACTTTTCTGCTTGTGTTGTTTTACAGACAAGATTCATCTCAAAGAAACAGGTAACTTGTTGAGTTATGCATTTCATTCTTAACATGAACTGTAGTGATCTGGGAAGTACATAACTTGATACTATGAAAAAGAAAAGCACTCTTGATGCCAGCAGGAAGACTGGACTGCAGTGGGAGATTGTTTCCTGTGCCAAGGCAAATGTTGCCAGGTATACTGCAAATTGTTATCTGTTACTATTCTTCAATGAAAAATAACATATTTCAATTTTTATTTTTTTTTGTAACTGTGAGAATAAGGAGAAATGGAAACGTCAGCCTCTTTCTCTCATGCATGATTACTGATTTCACCACAATATGCTGAGAAAGCAGGGTGGGACCATTGATCACTGGAAGTGAGTAGTAACAGCAGGGGCATAAGGAAATGCTTAAACCCAAGCAGCTGGCTGTGGCAGGGAACCTGGAGAGAGAAAAGGATGACTAAAATTTTCATTCTATATGTTGTAAATACCATGTAGGTCCAGGTCTGTTGGCTTGCTGCATCATCACAAATAAGCCAAAAGGTGACTTCAAAAGCAATCTGCCAGCAACAAAGCAACACAGAGACCCCCATGACAGTGGACAATGCTGAAAATAAAAGTCATGTTATAAATGTTTACATGATGTAAGTTTGGAGAGCAGAGTCCAATAATTCTATCTGGCTCTTCTCTCTCACTTCCGTTCTTGGCAGCTAGATAACAAGTTCAGCCAAGCAACTTACTTAAAATGTACTGACATGAATCCCCACAGTGTAAATAACATATCTTACCTATGAAGGGTGATTATGTTCCTTTTATTCTTGAAAATACTGTTTTCCCAGCCTTTTCATGAAAATCGTTTGCATTCCTCATACAGTTTATAGTCTGTAATCACAATAGTGACTATTGCTGATAATAACTAGAATGACACGAGCACAAATCGAAGCTGTGGAGCTGACACCCCAGAGCAGAGAGGAAGTTTGAATCTGAACATTTCATCTCTAGTCTGTCTCTACGGGAAATGAATTCCCAAAGCAATAATAACACCATAAACAGCACTTAACATGTTAGGGCTGATCCTGTCAACCCGTACTCCTCCAGTGCAAAAACTCTTGGCAGATCTCATACACTGCTAAAGTCTCACTGAAACTCTCTAAATGGACTTTATGTGGGATTTAAGAATCACACCACTGCCAAGGGGTGACATTAACCATTACAGTTAGCACTGAAATCAGTCATCATGCTGGCATCATCAATACATGTGCTATACAAGTAGATCTACACATCACCTCAGCAAGCTCACTAGCCAGCAGATTTTTGTCATCCTCCCTTTTGGGATTTTATCACTGAGGCAGATAAATCTCATGAGCACAGAAGTCACGAAACACACTTGGGTCATCTTCTGCAACATAACAAGTGCTGTTGTCTGCTCTGCAGGATCAAACCCTTCTTTTGCAGCTGACAGTCCTGCTCAGCCTGGCTGTACGTCTGTCAGGCCTGGAGGGTATGGTACAAACGGAGAAGGATGCCAGCAAAGGCAAGTGCTGTGTTACTGGAGGAGGTGCAGACACGCTGAACATGTTGAAACAGTGCAGCTCTGCTAGCTGAGATCTGTCCCCTGTCCTCACACTGCTGGCACTGGCTGCACTTTCATTCTCCAGCTGGCTACGTGTGTCTTCCACAACACACCAGTATTATCCTCCTGAATACACGTACTTCTTGACTTCAGGATTTCTCTGCTGAAACTTTCTTTTCTCCTAACATATCACAGAAATTCAAGTTTTTTCTGTATCTTAATGTATTTTCTGAATATTAATTCCTGGAGCAATTTTACTCTTCTACAATCTCCAATGAAAACATTAAAAATAAGAGCATAATACACAAATCTTCCAGACAGTGAAGAATGCTTTCTGTACAAAGAACAAATTGGCAAATGCAAATATCACATATGGATAAGATTACCTGCAGGGACGGGCACCAGAAAGGTACTTGCATAGACAAGTATACAAACATATATACTCAATTCTGTCACACAGTGTTTGCACAAGAAATTCAGAGGTATGTCTGCTTTAATTTACTATTAAACTACTGAGTTTTTAATGTGTTTCTTCACTCTGTTGTTAAACTGAACTTCCAGAGTTTTGCCATGAAAGGAATTTAAAACCATGGAAATTGCTTTAACAACTCTTAGTTATTATCACCTTTCAATCTAGGTAAGAATTAAAATCTTAAAATTAAAAATTAAAAAAAAAATCCAAACACTGAGACACTCTTTTCAAGTTGAAGGTGAAGAATGCCAAAAAGTAATACTCAATTTCAGCTGCCCTAGGAAATTTAGTCAAAGACAAGTCAGACTGAGTCGGTGTGGATTCTTTTCACTATGTCAAAGGAAAATCAGCAGTACAGATTGAGATCAACAGGGGTCCAGTAGTGTGGTTCTCAAAGGATCTTCATCTCACACTGGTCCTCAGCTGGAACACCAACAGCTCCATGCCCTGTTGGAAGTTATGGAAAATCATCATGGTCAGAGGAAGATAAACAGCACTCAGATGGAACCTCCTTGGCACCAGCAGTCACAGGACTGATGTGACACAAGCTGCTGAGATAGAACTGCTCTCTTTGTCGTACTTACCTGCTCTCTTTGTCATACTTAGCCCCTTTATCTGCTCCAGGATACCAACCAGAAAACCTGTAACTGCAAGATAACAAAGCTGACAGGAAGGAGACACGAGTTTCTATGTTTGAATGCTCACATACAAACACTCACGACTGATCTCTTTCCTCCTGTCACATTCCAAATTGGGATTTGGAACATACATCACAGAATTCATATAATGTGGGATGTATTTACTTGCTGCCTTAGGGCTTTCCTTAAGGTAACTTGAGAATAAAAGACTTTAAAGCTAACAAACTAAACCATGAAAAAACCCAAACATCTCAAATGGGATAACCCATGTCAGCAAAGAGAGCTAACAGCTGACTGTCAAACACAAGTAAAGCATATCATTGAGGATATTATATAGAAGATGTACTTACAAGAACATATCTTCATGCTATATATATAATTTGAACAATTGGAAGCCTTTTCTAGCAGAACCATAGGAGATAGCCATTGAAACTGCTGCTGGAACACAGCAATACAGCAGATCAGTTTTGAATTCATCCTCTAACAAATTGAGTGTTTGCTTTCACTATCAGACAAAATTCTCAGAAAAGCACCTTTTGAACTGTCTGCTGAGCCATTACACCTTCCCTTACCATCCTTCAGCAAAGAAAAACCAACACAGCTCAGGATAAATACATAAGTACTACTTGTACAATCATATTGCCCATTACTTTTAATAATGTTACCTCCATTATTTGTAATAATGATTTCATTTGTTTCTGCTGTCTGGCAACCTCTGGCAATTTTCAAAATTAGGTCCTCTCTTCATACAATGATGGAGAAACTGAAACACTACAGCACTATAATATTGTTATAACTTCACTGCATCTGAAATAAATTCACCTGAACAGTGAAGATTTTTTTTTATGTATTTTCAGAGCTTATATCTGAAGTGAGACGGTCCCACAGTATGAATAACAATTTATAAGATTTGCTTGGCTTTTCATCCACAAATGTTTTGCCTCAAAGCAGGGGCAAAACTTCTAGCTTTCACAGAAAGGGAAAAGAGAGCCAACAAGTACCAACTCTGCAGAAGTGCTGGTACTGAAACCCAAGTCTTCTCACATTTCCTGTTCCATTACTTACTCTCTGGAAATATATTCCTTTCATTCTCTGGCCATCTCTCCACCTTATCAATAATCACCAGTAGCAACCATTAACTTTCCTGGAATTACTAAAGAAAGGGGAACTGCAGGTCACCTGGGGTTTTGAGGAGATGGGCTAGAGGCCCACGAGCAATCTAGCATCAGGCTCATTGCTGGCAGGGAGCATTGCCACATGGTTCTTTCAAATCTTCTCTGGCAACAGGAAGAATTCAGCCAGGAGCCATGAAGTCTAATGAAGAGCCAGAGTGAATTCTTAGCCTTTTTCCACCTCAGTTCTACTGATAGAATGAAGTGATTCCCAACAAGGAGCACAACCATTCCAAGTGCCAGAGCATGAATCAGCACATCAGCCCTCTCTGACCAAGGATCCTCCAATGGTTATCACACATCCTCTAAGGCCTTTGCTCCACTCGTATTTTCCTTTGCCAACAAAATGAAAGCTTCCATGTTTTATTTGTAGGATCTGTCATAGCACCTCATTCAGGGCAAAGAAGCCTCGCACTAACTTATACTGCATATTTCAGTTCTGTAGAGGCTCAAATTAGTTCAGACGCTACAAGAAATCCTATAAAATTTATCCTTAAGCACCAGTGGAACGATGTTAATATGCTGTCAGGTACAGTAATTGAACACATGCTTTTCTCAATTTCTGACAGTTAACATTCAGGGACCATACTGTCATACTGTCTTGTATTTTTTCAGACTTCCTTTTTTGCCCTGGTACAACTCTACCAAGAACCTGTCACTCAAGGCTTTGCAGTAACTAAGTTAAAGTATATGGTATTTTGTGACCTGTGTATATTCTAAAGGAACTGAAGTAAGTTAAAGCAGTAGATACAAGCATTCCAGATACAATGCCATTTAGTTTACAAAAATATGTAGGGATCTAAAGATTAACTTGTATGAAAGATGCAGGCATTTCATGCCTGACAGCAATCAGAAGACCCCATTCTTTCAAAATGCAGTCTGAGAGCATACTCTTTTAAAGTGCTCTTGTGTAAGGAGGAATTCAGAATTCACTGTACCAGAAAAGAAAGAGAAGCCAACAGGAGCCTACCTCCCTAGCCAGGTGGCCAAAGACCTCACCTGGGAACTGTTTTGAATAGGGATGAAACTCTGACTTCTGGTGAATTCTTTAGTCACCAGCTGGCAGATTCATTCCCTTCCTTGCACTCTCTCACACAATGTTGTTTTCCTTAGAGGCAGTTGGCACAGCTCTCCTGAGAGAAGAAAATGACTGAAGTCTCTCCTGCTTGAGGAGGCTCTGAATATTGGCTTCCTCATTTAACTGCTGGATTATTATATACAAAAGTGGCTAAAATCACTTTTTAAACCATATTATTTCTACCTAATTTTTAGAAATAATTGAGCCAGCATCTATGCTTGGGAAGGTTGTATAAGCAATGATTCCACAGCTCTTGCCTTGTATAGGCCCACTGAACCACTTGCCTACATATCCCCAGCTAAAGATTCAGTGCCCTGCACTCTTCCTGAAGGTTGTTACACTGTTTTCCATATCCAGACTGGCTTGTACAGCCTTGGTACCACTGTGCAGCCCTGTGCTGCTCCACACAGGGCAGTAAACCATCACTGCCTAGGAACTGCACTCCTACCTGGATCTACCCTCCAAGTCTAAAAGCTCTAGACAAAGGACACCAATCAACAGTTTCTCCCATCTCACTAAGCACCCACATGAACACTAAACTTTGCATTTCCCTTCCAAATTTATCTAGCTATGATCCTTTGCAAACTGATCAAATCCTCAATTCTGTACACTGCTGAAAAAGATGGTGTGGTAGAATTTCAATGAGAACATGGAAGAACTGAGAGGGTAAGGAGGGAGTCCAAGCCTGGGATAAGAAAGTGTTAATCTGAAGAGTATCTTGAGTTGGCTGAGAGGAGATGGGGACAGAAAAACTCATCTGTCTTTAAGGTCAAGGACAGCTGCATCACCCATCCATACAAAGAGAGAACTTCTTTACTTCCTCAGAGCTGCAGTGCAACATCTTGTAGAAGAAAACTGAGCTTTTCAGGGATGCAGCATCAACTCAAGTAGACTGAAAACCATGAAAATCTTTCCGTGTGTATGATGTGTAGCAGTCATTGTCAGCTGTTAGGAAACTAGTGTCCTTTTGCAGTCTCAAATCAACCCTGTACAAAACCTAGTGCAAAGCTACCTGAATCCAGCTGGGACTGACCAATAGGAAAACCTGAGTGCTTTCATTTTTTTCATACGCTGTGCTTCTCTAATGAAAAGATTAGGTATATCTTTTAAAATGAACATAAAATTTACACTTACACTGTGTGAATGGGGTGAAAATTTTGACAGACAAAGCCAGAATTCTGCAAGAATAACTGGCAGACATTTTACAGTTTTACAGTGGTTATAGCCAGCACTTCTGCAACAAAAGGGAGTTTCAATTACTCTGGGGCACCAGGCACAGATTGTAACTCATATTTTCTTATCTAGTTAAAGTTGCTCAAATAAGCATAAAGCAGTGGTGTAATCAGAGAAGCTATTTCCATTAATCTTTATTTAGATTTTTTTAAAAATAGGCCATAAAGTTAGTTTATAGGGATGATCTTTCTTTGCACGCAATCTCACAATGCACACAATACCTGTGGGTTTACCCAGGCAATATTCCCACTGAACCTACAGGGGTTTTTTTCCTGATTATAGAGCACAGAGCAATTTCCAGTATTTTATATTAGTTATCTCTGAGATGAGCACTGCCAGTACTGGAGCAGCTTTAAACAGAGAAGCAAGCCTGTAGTAGCTTTCGCCTGAATTTTGCTAACTGACATTTTGGAATCCAGAACCAGCTTTTATTAAGGTCCCTGGGTGCATATTACTGCAGCACAACTTTTGATATTCTACATTTAATTAGAACTTTAGCTGAAATATATTGAGACAATAGTCAGGATAAAAGGTCACACTCCATTCAAAAGAAATTATACTCTCCAATACACACGTTAAAGAGAAAGTTATATTGTAGCAAATTCTAATTAGGAAAGAATAGAAAAACAATTCAATTACCTCACAAGTACGTCTATAAATTACTCATACAGAGCACACGAATGCCATGTCTTCATTACAAATAGTAATGAACACGTATTTATTCCTAGCACACTAACTATTGCAGTAGATGATGTAATGTATATAAAGCAGACTGCTAAGAGGAGAGACTCATTTGGTCAGTTTACCTGGGAATAGGAAAAAATACACTAACCCAAGATACTCCCAGTAACTTCAGCAGGCTTTGGATCAGGCTCTACCTGCCTGTCTAATTAGGGCTCCTCTGGCTTCCTGGCACCGAATTTCCAATTGGCCACCCTGCCAAGAGCTCTCCTACTTGCTGCTGACTCCTCTACTCCCCCTCCCCAAGGAGGTGGGGGGTTCCACAGCACAGAGACCAGATACATCCTTTACAAAACTGCCAAAACATGTATGAATACAAATGTGCGATCCAAAATTCGGTTCAGCTTTAACAGTGTCTTCTTTGTCATATGGAAATTATTGCATGTTCTAGTCCAAGGAAAATACAGATATCCCAAAATCTTGCTCTGAAGCCTGGCTTTCAGCGCTTTGAAGCTCCAAGGCTAAAGCAGTGGCGTTCTGTCAGTGGGGTTTAATTGCCATCTAGCGGGAATCGTCTGCAACTCCGTCTCTCCACTTTTCTGACGCCTTTCAGAGAGAAGTCCTGCCCTCTCCATCCCAGAAGAACTTGTATATTCGCAGGACATAACTCCCCACACGGTGTTTCCACTGGCTCCACTCACTTGGACAGAGACCTGTATTTTCTGGGCCAGGGGGGTGTCTAGCAAAACAAAGTGCTTGTGATGCCCTTTTGTCCTCAAAGAAAAAGCCATACCCAATCTGAATAAGCCTCACACTTTTCTGAGGTCTGAACAAGCTATTCCTGTGTGCCATTTCCAATGTGAGGTTTTCAAAACTCTGGAAAGACTTAAACTAAAATACCCAAAGCCTAGAATAAGGCACTGGTAAAAAGATATTGCAATGCTTGGGAATCATCATTGCATTGCAAGTATTTATATAGAAAGAAAAAACACAATTTTTCATGTATAAGTTATTAAATCCTTAGGATTAACTCAACAAGTAGGTTAACCCTAATTTACAAACATATAATCAAAAATATTTTATTATTTTCCAAGTGTAAAGCACTGAGCCTACCAGCAAACTCATTAAGCAAAAGTAATTTCCATTTATAAGAGCCTAGATTTAGCTTTCCAAATACCTAATTTCTATTCTTCCAATTAGCATGCCACATATGGAAGATATTATACCAGCTACCCTTCACCTTTTGTCCTCAAAGCTATGAGAAGGACCAAGTGTTCCTTATTTCCTGATGAATCCTTAATTACCTGCAATGTGACATATTCCTCCTTTTTTTTTCTTTTTGATCTCCTAAAATCTAAAAGGCAAAGCCAACAAGGCACAATGTCTTACTCTGACCCTTTCGTTTTATATATTTCTCAGCAATTGACTTTAAAGAATAAACATTTGCAAACACACATCTGCATTTCCTGTCAGTCTGTCCGTGTCTTCACAGACCTGGTAGTCTCTTTTGGCTCAGCTAAGTTCATGCCCATGACCAGCAATTCCTCAAAGGGCAGCAGAGATGTGCCAGATGGCAAAGTGCTGTCAGTATGGTGCCAGACCAATCAGATCCTGGGCATCCAAGTGGTCACCAGGCATTACAGCACAATCAGCACTCAGTTTGTTACGTGAGTTCAGGTCTCAAATCCCAGGCGTTAGCAGGGGGCACATACAGGAAGGGAGAAACAAGGAAGTGCTGCAGTCATCAAATGTACCTGTGCCTGATCCCCACTCTGAGAATGTTTCAGTACCATAACACTCCTGGTAATAGCAAAGTATGTCAAGTGACATTTTTTATCTAACAAGCCCTAAAATATGCATATGCCTTTTCATTTAGCATCTCATCCTACATTTACACAAGTTGGGTAAGCCAAAGACAAGATGCCTACTTGCAAAAGAATAGCCAACTAGATGTGGCTTTTGGCTGTCAGCCTGGAGTTCCCATGTTAATGCACCTTAATCAGGGCTGGATTAGCATTTAAGATACACATTTTGTGTAAGTGTGGAATCTTGAAGCTACTATCTGGCAAAGAACTCTTGCATAAAGTTGACAAAGCTCACATTGGCCAATACTACTTTACATCTGTCAGGATTATAAAATGCTACTTTATACTTAGGACAGTGGAGACAATGGCACCAGTAAGACTGTCACTCTGAAGGGCTTTGCTTCATACTGGCTTTATTAAAGTAGAATAAAAATGTGGCCTCAGTGGATGAGTTGGGTCTGCATTTTACTTAGGTAGTATTGTGGTATGCATCTGGGTGCCGTATTTAAAAAGTGTAAGAATAGCATAAACCTCTTCATCTCCTCTGTATTTTTGGGCTCTAACCTACTTTGGAATAGGATGGCACCAAAGCAGCTCAAGCAGTTTTCCAGGAGGTGCGTCTATGAGCAAGGTGAGTTGGTCACATCAGTGACCTTGAGTGGCAAAGACTATCTCTCCAGACACATTTATCTAATTGCAATTAACACAAGAAGTCCTGTGTGTTAAAGTCATACTTTATAGTACATGGCAAGTGAGGACAAAAAGAATGTGACCTGCCAATAAAACAATAACCTTATTGAAAGGAGTTCATTATCCCCAAATGATCTGATCTTATTTGTTAATACTGCCTTTCTACTTCAGCCTCCTGAACTCTCAGCTACAAGAAAAGCCAAATCACATGCTCCAATCCATGGTAAAGTACAAGAACAGTTTATAACTCAGCACTTTCTGAATTGTTATGTCCTTGGGATGTGGAGTTGCTGCTTCAGTCAGTTATTTTCATTCTTCATGTAGCTGTGATTCCATCTGAACAGCACAGTTATCTCGTATCCACCAAGACAGTGAGCTTCCATGTGCTTTGTGTCGTCCTCTGGTATATCTCTGCTTTTGGACTTCAGTGCTACAGTTGAAAAAAAAAAGAAAAAAGAGAAACAGGAGTGGCCTGTTGCATAAGGTGTGCTCAGCTCCCCACAGGACTGGCAAACTTTAAGTGGCACCAGGCACTGATTGCTGTTCAGAACAATTTTCTGAACGATTGTTCCACGATGCTGTCTGGGTCAAGCCTGAGCAGCCACAGGGAAGCCACCAACAGAGACTTTCCAGGCTCTTATTGCTGGGCTAATTCGCTGCATTTAGAAGCAATATGACCATCTTACACCTAAGTGAATGATTTAAGGTGCTCAAAGCCTGACATTTGTGACAATCTGCTAAAGCCATTAACATTCTCAAATAACCTCACATCTCAATGCCAATATTAATCATTTACTGTGCTCATTGGGACTAACTTTATACCATGCAAACTAAACTGAAAAACAGTAAGTAGGGTGGTTTTGGGTTGTTTTTTTGTTTTTTTTTCCAAAACACGGTTAATAAAATAGTAATAATGTATCAGAAAAACACAGATGCAACATAATAATTATCCTTCACACTTGAATAGCACGTTTCATCTGAGAAACACAAGGTACTTGAAAGACTAAAATGAATTCTAATTAAACCTCGCCGCATCCTGTGTAGTTATATGACATTTACAGAGCGGTAGGTGAGACTCAGAGGTTTGGTAAATTGCACAGGATGATACAGTCTGTCATTGGTGGAGTCAGAAGAAAAATCAAGATCCTGGCTTCAAGTTCTAGTTTAAATGCTTAGCTACTCTTCCTTCTTTTGTCCAGCACCAGATTTTCTGCTATAGTAAAATGACAGATGAAGTAAAGGGAAGAGCAACCTATTTATATTCCAAAATTTGAGATTTAATGACGAGCTAAATTGTTTTAATAACTGACTATTTTCTTCAGGCTCTATATATACTTCTCCATTCCCCAGGTTTTCATCTCATACATAGTCTAAGCATGTTGAATCAAGCTGTGAGGATAGAAATTACCTCTGGAAGGGAAAGGTTTTGTCTGTCCACACAAGATGCATTTTCCAAATCCAAAAAAGTTTCAAAATACACATAATAGCAGCAGCCATGACAAGTACGGCTTTCTATTAGAAATACTTGTTAAACAAACATATTTAATTAACTGTATTTTAATGAGACTTTTTCTTTTAATAATTATTCAGTTCTCAGGAAAGAAAGAGGGAAAGTCAAGAATCCAGACAAGAGAAGATAGTGGGAGATGAAAAAGAAAGAAGGTGCCAATCAGATAATTGTTCAGACTAAAGATAAACACTTTCTAAAGCATAACATTTCACATTACAAGAAATGTACCATCTGCAAAAGAGAAGACTTTTTTGTCTTTTTTTCTTAGCTTATAATTATTTCAACTATAAGGTAGAAAAACGTGCTTTTTTCAGCTAGTGAATCTCGTTACATATCTCTCGAATCTATTATAGAAAAACATCAGCAAACTTAATAATCACAGCAATTCTTTGAAGGTCATCAAGGATAAGATTTCATCTGCAAGAACCAACTATTCTGGTTGCTTAGTTTCATCAATGTAATTCAAAATGTCATTGATTTTCATTAAAAATATGATACATAATGTGGACATTTGGGAAATGGGGAGAAAAGAAAGACTGGATGTGGCACTTGGTGCCATGATCTAGTTGGGGTGTTGGAACATGAGCAGGACTCAATGATCTTGGAGGTCTCTTCCAGCCTAGAAATTCTGTGATTCTGTGTGATTCTGTGAAAACAATTACTAACTTCCAAAGAAAATTCAATTTTCACGGTCCTATATCCTACATAATTCCCACTGGCCAAAAAACTGAAGCTGACAGCATTTACATGCAGTTTAACACTACTGGTCTTTCATGAAGAAAAGCAGGACAGAAAATTAAAAAGCTGATTGTAACCACCCATAAAATGACAAGATCAAGAAAAAGACAATAGACAGGACAAATCATGCTTAAAATTACGAAAACACATAACACAGGCTTAAGTCTATTTAAAAGTGTGCCTACTGAATTTGCCCTGTTTTTTTCATAGAAAATTACGCATTCTGATGAGTAGAAAACCATCTATTTTTGTGTCACAGTATTTAAAAATCTGGTCTATAATAAGTCATTTCTGGAACTAAGACATATGGAATGAGATACAGATCACAGAATAAGTGGGTCTGGAAGGGACTTTTGGAGGCCCTTAGTCCAATCTTTGCTCAGCACAAACCCAGCTGCAGTAGATTGGTCAAGGCTCAGCTTTTGAACATGTCAAGAGCAGTGACTGCCACCTCTTTGGGTAGCCTGTTCTAGTGTTGGACCACCACCCTAGTGAAAAACAAATTCTCATATCTGGTTGAAACATCTGTTGTTATAACATGCAACCACTGACCTTGCATTTTGTTGCATCTCTCTGAGTAGAAAGAGGTATTCAACAATTCCTTACTGAAGCTCCTTTTTCACAATGACATGACTTGTGTTTGGCATCTGAACTCCTGGATCTTGTCCATATAACCCACAGGAGTAAGAATGTTTGGGGTTTTTTTTCTTCCTAAGCTTTTTTGAGTTGAAGACTATGTATTTCACGTGGCTTATGAGCAAACTGTAACCAGTTAAACTGAATAGCTGGAGTCACCAACAGAAACCTTGGCATGCATTCTGGAATGAACAAGTGAACTAATGCACAAAAAAGCAGATGGCAAAGTACTGCACCGATAAACAGCCACTAAATATCAAATACCTTGCTGCTACAGAACTCTCAGTTACTACTCACCATCATATAGAACTTCATTCCTTGCTGTTATTGTTTGGGTTCTAGGTATATAAGGTGCACAGAAAAACTGTGATCCTGGAAGAACTCTGTGTTGGGATGGGGGGAGGAGAGAGATGAAAGCTGCTATATTGCAGTAGCACATCACCTTGCCTCACATCTACCAATCTTTTCCTGAGGAAAACGTCTCTCAGATGAACCTCTACTTCCTAATTTAGCAATAAAACCTTCCTCTTTCTTTTACTCTACCAGCAACGTTTCCTGTTTAAAACATATTTTGCAATTTTGTCAAGTCTTTACATCAAGGTGGAGGGGGGTGGGGATGTATTTATTTTTTTAAGTGTGGAGTTTTTTAACTGAAATCATAGTGTTATGATGGTACAGGACACCATGAGGAGTAGGATAGGATACCATGCTACAAAGGCGAGAAAATTGCTTGTTTGCTGCTTGTGCTTGCTACACCTGAACACTTGTAAGACAGAGCTAATCCTATTTAATAAGCAGACACTCATTTTATGAGAGTTTTGTTTTTACAATCCTCAGTTTCTCAGAGTCTATAATCCAATTTTTATTCACTTCAATCTACGAAATAATTGAAACTTCCACGCATTGGTTTTTGGTTTGGTTTAGTTTGGTTTTTTTAATGGAGAGACAAGGAAAAAGAAGCACAAAAATTGAAACAATTCCATTTGAAAAATCCAAGTTCCACTGATCAATGTTTCTGAGAGAAATCAAGATACAAAAATACAGTGTTCCTTTCCGGACAAAAAGCAAGAGGATGGACAGAAGCAGGCAAAGATAAAGCTCCACTAACAAAATGCTTAGGATTTGAAAAAAGAATCACCCTGTCCAGGCTGCTTGGATAGCAGCCCTCACATTCTTTACAGGCCTAGACTCTTGCTGTTATTTTTTTTCAATTCAGTGACAATGCAAAAAGACTTTTTGCTGAAGTTGAATTAGCAGAAGTAGATTTTTTTTGAGTTTTTTAACATGAAAACCATTTGCAGCCCATGAAGATATCCAACAGCTTGTTACTTTTTCAGCTTTTATTAAAACCAGATTTTGCAACATAATAGGATATCTCTGAATAAATAACACGAACCCTAGTGCAGGGTTAGAGCACCCAGATTCTGCAGCAACAAAGCACTCACTGTTGAAAAGCCTCCACTAGATTCCAAGAACTAGCCAACTAATATTACCATTTTGTTTTCAAATGGTTGGTCTCACAGATCTGCTCTCCATACTTCCCAATGTAGCAACAGTTTTCTTCAGAAAGTTCAGGTTTCTGACAATTTATTTCTTCCCTTACCACAAGTCTGTCCAACTCTGCATTCTTGTCAGTGTTTCACCTTAGAAAATGCTCCAGATTAGAATTATTTCAAATCTGGAGTTCAGAAGACTCTGGAATCCATGGTCCACATGAGTTCTTTTAGAATCCCATCTTTGCTCACATCCTCTCCACTAGAACAGAAAAACGTTACATGCAGTTTCCACACAAGATCATAAGTTCTTGCCTAACTCAACAGATGAGTCACTTAGAATTTATTAGCATTTTACTGATACCAAGTTACAAATATTATCAGGTGGCAAGAAAAAAATTGCAAGAGCACTGGGCATTCAGTTTAGTTTCTCACTTAAGATACATCTGGGATTACAGTCTCAAAACCATGTTGTTGATCTCTTTCAGAAAGCTCATTGTCAGATCCTAGAGCAGATTTACCAGATTGGACCTTGGAGAAGACAAAAACAAACAAATATGGTACCACTGCTGACCCCTTCTATCCCATCAGTTCAGTGCACTGAAAATTTATCTGCAATGTGAGACACCTGGCACACATACCCTAGCCTGTGCAAGGCCTGAGCTAGGTATACCTTCAAAGGCATGAGCTCCATTACATTCCACTGGACATTCACAATATGATGCACAAGAAAAAGAGACTGAACCCTTAGCCAGTGGTTGCAGCATTAAATTGTCAGGAACAGCAAACTGAACGACTTCAGGGACAGAAAGCAGCAGTGACAACGTGTCCTTGGCAAGGCAGCCAGGACAGCACTTCTGGGCACATTGCCCTTGCTGAATCACCCCCCTTTCCCATGTGCAGGCCCCCATTTGTGAGGCAGGGTTTTGGGGTGTCCTGGGGTGATGTTATGGTGTTTGTATCCCCATTGGTGTGTGCTGTTTATGCTGGATATCATGTTCTGTGCCTTTCAGACTGGCTCTGAAGAGCAAATGTTTTGTTTTGGTTTTTGCTATCAGCCTCTCCCCCGTGGCTGGTGGGACACAGACTGTTTTTGCTTTTTTGCTTTTGCTTTTTGCTCTGCTTTCACTCTTGCTTCTGCTTTGCTTCTGCTTTCTCTTGCTTCTGCTCATTAGCTGGTTTAGCTAAACAGTCCAAATTTCTTCCTGGACTGTTTTTCCTTTCCTTATTTGGACCTACTGGAACCTGCTCTGGACTGGGACCTGGGAACACCGAGAGTTTGCACCCTGTGGCTGCAGCAGCTGCCCCAGCGCCAGAGGGATTGATAACAGAGTGACCACCCCCGAGAGAGACTTTCTGAATTTGTCATCTTTTTCAGAGCAGTGAAAGAGTGGTATCACCTGGTATTGTTCATTTTGTGTGTTGGGGGATGCTGTGTCTGTTAAATAAACAGGTTCTTCCCACTTCTCTCCCAGGAATTCTTCCCGAACCAGTTGGGGGGACGGGACATGTGGGTTTGCTTTCTGGAGGGGCCCCTTTGGAGAGTCTCTCCCAAATTTACCCTAAACCAGGACATGGAGTTTGCAGCACACGCAGAGTAGGAGGAGGCTCTCAGTGTATGGCTGTGCACAGGACCACAGGTGTGCAGAGGGCCTTTCCCCTGCTGTCAGTACAGGCTGCACATCACATCACATCACATCACACCACATCACACCACATCTCACCACATCACACCACATCACACCACATCACACCACATCACACCACATCACACCACATCACACCATATCACATCACATCACATCACACCACATCACACCACATCACACCACACCACATCACACCACACCACACCACATCACACCACATCTCACCACATCACACCACATCACACCACACCACATCACACCACATCACACCACACCACATCACACCACATCACACCACATCACACCACACCACACCACATCACACCACATCTCACCACATCACACCACATCACACCACATCACACCATATCACACCACATCACACCACATCACACCACATCACACCACATCACACCACACCACATCACACCACATCACACCACACCACATCACACCACATCACACCACACCACATCTCACCACATCACACCACACCACATCACACCACATCACACCACATCACACCACATCACAGGCCAGGCACCCTGTCCCCTGTACCCTTCCTGAGTGCAGCAAATCAGACCTGCCATGCACAACCTGTGGAGCATGGCCACAGCATGTCATGGGCAACAATCCCCAGTCACATAAGTAAAGACAGAGTAATTTTTGCAGACTTCATTCCAAGATTCTGAAAACACTGAATTAGGTTCAATCTATTTGAGATAAACCACCTCCTGGGTCTGAACTTTTATTCAGAAGCATTCCAACTCAGTCTGTTCTGCCTGTGTACATAAGTTTGCTGATCATGCCTTATCACCCAAAAGCAGCTGATGGTTAAATATCTAGCATATAGAGTACCAGAATGGATCCTGCCATTCCAAAATATTACCATTTGTCCTCTTCATGTTCTGCTGGTTGTTTTTTGACCCAGAACAGAAGTGAACAGAAATTTAAACAAAACCAGATAATTCAAAACTTTCAGGGAGAAACCTGTACTATGTGGAGTATACATGTGTTTATGAGTACCAGAGTGATCTTTATCCTTGGAGGCATAGGAGAAAATGAGGTTTTATTTTCTTCTAGTGCTGGCCTCCCTGATTCATGTTACCTTTTCACCCCAGTTAACATTCTTGTTGCAAGGAGCATGCAAAAATTCAAAGAAATAACCATGTAGGACTAGGGCTAGTGCCCTGTTTTACAACACAAAGGAGACGGCTGTAGGCATTCTTCAGAAATTGAAAAGCTAGGAAAAAAAGGGTGTGTTGGGTTATATGAATCTTAACTTCATAATTACCCTGTTATTTAAAGTTAATGAATAATTACTACAGCAACCCTGCTGTCATATAGCATGCACCTACTTACCCACAGCTCAAGACAAAACCAGAGAATCACATTTGGGGCCCCAATCCTCCAAATACATCTTATTGAGTTTAACAGCTGGTTTGCCAGCATTTCATGGCATTATTCTCCATTTACCAAATCAGATCCTTCAGTGGCATTCACTGGTCTCAAAAATAGTTTCATTTCAGAAATCACATCAGGGGCATTATACTTCAAAATTCTTGACACTCATGGTTACATTCATCTTTCAAGTCTTCCTTGGAATTACTTCTAGCATTTGAAACTTTTTAAGTGCTGAACTTTCCCTCAGAGGTGATGCTGACAAAGAAATAACAAACCCAAACCCCTTTATTTAGTACGTGATCCACAATAACTGAGGTCTCCCAAAAGTGATAGTAAATCCAAGCAAGCTGTGATGAGAACTTTTGCAAGTGTTATAACAGTAGAATATTGAAAAATTAAGGCACTAGAGATCTATATCCTCCTCTGCAAATCATACAATAGGGCCAGTTCTAAGAAAGTTAAAATGGCTGTCCTATAAGCAAACTTTATCTGTATTTGCTATTAAGTAAAACAGATTTTCTGACTACTGTGGGCTCCTGCATGGGAATCAGAGTAAAAACAATGTTTGAAAAACAAAAAGATAGAAAATACTAACCTCAAATATGCTTTCCCCCTATTATCCTCTCTACAAGGAAAACACAGGAGAAAGGCTGATTCTGGTAAAGAAAGGTGCAAAAGCAGGTGAAATCCCACTACAGCTCTGGGTTACCAGGAAGGAATAAATACTGTATTATCCTAATGGAAATCAGGTAGACTTTATTCAGCTGCTTTATCAACAGTGAAATCACTGTTTTTATACACCACAAAACCAGAAACAGGCCTGCTTTAGGTAAATGTGGGGTTTTGTAGGGGAAGGGTTGGGGTTTTGTTTCAGGTTGGTTGGCTTTTTTGTTTGTTTGAAAGACAACCATGGAAGAGTGCAGGAAAAGAATGCAAGTTGTCTCACATAGCAAAGTACTGACCCTAGCTCACTTCTGAGTCGAGGGAAAAGAAAGTGTGCAATGTCCCTCTTGTCAGAAGAGAGGAACAGGCCAACCCTTCTCCTACCATCACAGGAAGAGATGCAGAGAGAGAGTCAGGAGCAGAACCCAACAAACAGACTTAAATTCACCCCATCTTTTATGGTTCCTGTCATCACAGTTCCAGAGTTCTGGCAAAATATGCCTATTTGTGCATTATCACACAAGATAATCAGGGTAATCTAATTGTTATTACCACTAAAAGTGAAATGTGGATATTAACTAGGACTACCTATACTGTAAAAGAATTTAGGACTGATTTCTAACACCCACCACTTAAAATCAGTGTTCAGCACTCATCCTTCTTCTCATCAATGCTGTTTTGACGATACTTTTCAGCTAGAGTTACTTTCCGTTGGCATAATGTAAAAGAAAAATGATCAGCCATATGTACAGTGTAGCAACATAAAGCACAGTCAGTTAAAAGATATGAGATTAGATTGTTTTCTCAGTGAATCTCAGAATTAGATATTTCTAATGTAACAAGCTCTTAGAGAAGAGTTGCACAAATAGCCATTACGGACATCACAGCAGCTTGCATCAACTGCAGGTCACTAAGGTATTTTGCTCATTTTTAGCAATCTGTCTAGAATCACCTCGACATGGATGTCAAATTTTACACAAAAAATAATGACATATGATCACCATTTTAATGCTGAGAAAGAGACCTGAGATTTCCAGTGACCAGAAAGAGAACAAACAAAAATTCAGCAAAGTTCTTGGACTACATTACTACCATTAAAACAATTCCATTTAACAACCAAATGTAGCTCCAAACCTCCTCAGTTTTATTTCTTTAACAATGTGAAGTACAGGCTAAATGTATGTAAATGCTTGCCATCTTTGAAACTAAAACACTAAGCATGATTTGGTTGGAACACTGAATTTATTTGGTTCTCATACAACCCCAGTCATAAGGAAACTTTACCCTCAGAAAGCACTTCTTACCTGAAAGATAAACTTACTATTATTCTAAACACCAGAAGTATGTTTGACACTAAACAGAGTACATGAAGGCAGGAAATACATGCATAACGTTAAGTCAACTGTCTGTTGAAACCTTTATTTCCTTAACCTCTGTGTTAAGGAGTTCAAGTTCTCCACAATGACCTGACTGTTCACTGCTTTGCAGGTCTGAGCCCCAGGACAGGATTAGCCAGAATCAGCCGGACAGACACAAGCCTAAACCACTAAGGAATGATATATATATGGTATTTGCAGAATGCATAGCAATAATTCTAAGTGGAATTATTTGTTCTAGCTGTCCTCCCTTGACAGCTTCATAAAGAGCATGAGCTGTATCTCATCATCAGTTCTCAGTTACACAGACTAAAATAAACCAGATCCTTTCTTTATTGATGTGAACCAAGCAACTGAAAACTCTGGAAAGGATTGAAGTCCACCCCTTTAACTGAAATCACTTGTGATCTGCTGAGGATGGCAGACAGGTGCTAGCATGGAGATAGACAAGAAGTTAGCCTAAGCTGAGCAACTTCACATATAGATAGCAAAAAAGCACAAAAACTTCCAGGTAGGCATCGGACACTGCTCTAGTCAGGCTTTCTGGGTCACAGAACAGAAATTCATTCTCATCATTCTTATGAACACAGCAGAATACATAGGCCACCAAAAAAAAAAAAAATCAAAACAACAAAAAATAAATAAACCCCACCGAAACAAAAAAACCACAGGAGGAGAGGTCAGGGTGTTTTCTCAGGGGAACACAGAGACCCAGACAGTTTGTTCTCCTGTGGACTTCAGGAGAGATAACACCATGCATCTCTTCACATGCAACCTGATTTACCGTGGTGTTAGTCACCTCTGGATTTTACCACCTTCTCCTCCCTTCCTTGTCAGGAAGAGCATGGAAATTATGAAGAAGAAAATAATGAATAAGTCACACAGACAAGAGAGCCTTTTCCATTGAACGGGAAGGAGGAGGAGGAGGAACACCTAGGGGTGTAAGGAGCAGTCCAGAGTTTGTTTGCAGGGGAAGAAGGGTGAACTAAGTGGGGAGAGTCAGAGCGTAGCTACCACAAACCATCAAATGCCTCTTTGAGGTGCTGTCTCAGGAATAAAACAGCACTGGTGTTTGTTACCTTACAACACACAACTGGCTACCTTGCTTCCATTTGCTCTGGGCCCTAACACCCTTTTGTATGCTTGATTCTCAGTGGGAGTTGCCTTACACACTGTCTCATCACATAACTTGTGGAGACAAGGGGAAAGAGAGGCAAAGAAACACCAGGCAACTGCAGACAGTGATTGTGCATCACAAGCTCGGGTTCTCAACTCACAAGGGAAAAAATAGACAGCTGGATAGCAAAACCATTGCTGAATCTTTGCTATTAAATGAAACTAACTTTCATTATTTCTGCACCTGCCTTGTAATTGTGACAAGCAGGGAAAATGCAAATGTATTCCAGTTAATATTAGTTTTCTGAAACCACATAAAAATGAAACAAAATTTGGATTCAGAATATCCTCCATGTTGAAACAAAGCTTTATAACACCTTTTGAAACAGCTATAAAGCTGCTGCTGCATATCAAAACAATAAAAGACAGCCCAGTGTGTGTTAATGTGGCAGTATTACAGTACATCACACCTCTTAGCTATTTTTATAGATTTATAGGAATTGAATTTCCCAGTTGTTCTACCTTCCCACAGGCTCCACCGTCACGGATGTAAGTCATTCACCCATTCACTGTATGCAAAATGTTAGATACTGAGCGCCCAGGACCAGACCAATTACTCACATAAAGAAAAAGACCATGAACAGCTTCCCAGTGGATAAACACCCAGATTCAAAGCTATCATTTACTTCCCTTAATACCCTTCATTTTAGAAAGACAGAAGCTCTGACAAACCACAGAAACAGAAAGAATGAAGCAGCCAGTATTTCAGTTTCATAATCCTACAGTAACTCAGTAGCAAAATGGGGGGGCATTGGAGCTTGGATGAACAGTTTCAGAATGCCAGCTGAGTGAAAGGGGCCTGTAACAGCCTCATGTTTGTACAATGGGCAAATCCATTATTCAATATCCTCCACAGAATATGCTAGATCTCATGGATTAGGAGTTTTTATGAAGTCTTTGTAACGTGTTTCCCTCTGCTCTATTTCTATCATTAGTTTTTGTTTCCATGGGAGCTCTCCAGACATTAGCCTTAGAAAAGTCACTTGAATTACTGAGAATTACCAGAAGGATTTCACAACTGTGTCCAGAGATTTAAACCATCGTGCCCATTATTTTCAGATGACTCTCAGTTTCCAGGCATTTGGTCCACATGGGGGTATCCTGTGGAGGTATTGTGTCTTTCAAGAGCCAGCTCCTTGGTCTGTTGGGGTTTTTAATTACCTGACAGGAACTTCTATTTATTTCCTAACTGTGAAGCAGAAAATTATTTACGATTTAATGATTTATGATTTAATGAGTCTATGGGTAAAATATTATTTAATGAGTCTATGGGTAAAATAATTTTAAAATACTTGCCATCCTTGGAAATCAACTAAACTTGCCACAGTTTAAGATCCTACATGGTTTATTAAGTAGAGAATAATCTCTCAAAAGACATTCAGTAAAACAGAAGAATGCAATTTAAATGATTTGTGAATGGTCCATCAGGGAACACTTAATGCACTTCTGATGATGGAGAATTATTTAATCCATGATCATAAACAGACAAAAATAAATATATAAAAAATCTACTGGGAAGTCATCTACCACCACAAAATCCACACCACCAGATAACTGTTGGGTGTTCTAAGAATGGAAAGTTTGGTGTCAGCAGAATTTTGGAGTAGCAGAAGCCCAGGTCATAAAAATACCTTTTTGAGTGGTGCCTCTATGACAAAATTCAGGGGAAAAAGCTACAGCAATGAATACAGTAATGAAGATTTTAGCATCCTCTCCTCATTGAGTAAATAGGAAGCCACTTTCTGACTCGCCTGCTGCATCAGACCTTGAGGCTGTAGTCTCTGAAGCACCTGTTCTTTGAAAAGCCAGAAGAAATTAAGATGATCTGGATAAACGTGTGACAGGAATGGCAGAAAGTCCTGCAACAGAGGCAGATGTTGACCATCAGACTATTCCTAGAGCACAGGCTAAGGCTTGTGCTATTTTCCGAGAAAGCAGAGACACATGAAAAGAAAAGAAAAGGCAATGGTGGTTGGGGGGAGCAGGGTGAAAGTTGGAAACTGTAGCCGGAGGTACACAAAGGAATTCTTTTGGTATGATGCCAGGCTCCAATGGAGTATGGGCTCAGGACTCAATTTCTGTACATTCAGCTACATCTCAGGGTGAAAGAAAATGCTCAGATTATGCACTGTATTTTGAGCAAGGAGTCCTGGTACTGGTGTGATCAACAAGTACCATCTAAAACTGAAGATGCAAAGGAATTTCTCAAGCTTCAGTTGAGATACAAACATTTTAATTTACAAAGCCCAAGAAGAAAAGGGCTCCACTCTTTTCCCCAGTTTACAGAGCCTAAATATTTAATGAAAACATGGGTTTGTGAAGTATTCCTTTTTAAATGGAAACAACCTACTTTTCTAATTAGTAAATATAAACAAGCCTTCTTCCTTTCACTTTCTTTTTCTTTCCTCCTCTCCAATCTCATCTTCTACCTCTTTGTGACTGAGGAAAACTTCTCACTTTGCTGGGGCAAAGTTGAAAACTTTATTTGCTTGAAAAAGGAGAGTAGCTGTATCAGGAGTACCTGGAAAAACAGGCCAGAAGCTAAATATGGGACTTAAAGAGAACTTATCTGTTCTGAATTGTCTTCTGCAAACTTCCCTTGTCAATCCTCCCTGTAACCCAGCCTGCCCCAGAAGGCTCCTGTACAGCAGCTGTGGTAAAGACTGAGGAATACTGAGGACAAGGGAATGGATGCCAGCAAGGAACTCCGTTCCTTTCCCTTCAAGTTAATAGGGACTAGAGCAAACCCTTTTGTAATGAACATAACAAAAGATGATGAGTTAGCCTCAAAGCAGTAATAATAAAAAAAAAAGTACACTTCTAATAAAAAATGCATTCATATAACTGGGTTTTATTATTTCCCACAGTTTTATTTTAATATATGACTCAGGGTGTGGAGATGAAGGTGTGATTCAGAGAAATAATGGGACTTTAAAAGCTTGTGCCACAGGGGTGGGCTAGGCCCTCTGGTTGCCATTTACAGGAAGCCTCTAGTCAAACAAAACTTCTACCCAGGTGCACTTATACTTTGTCCATGTAAGATAAAATGCACATAAGCTTGGTGGGTATACTGGGAGGAACAGTCAGGAGATATGTACACGAAGATAGAAAATAGTGTGACTAGAAAGTAGCAGGAATGAAAGCACTAGCCTTTAGATGTTGTTAAGTATTGGTAGCACTTAACATCACGTACCAGAAAGAACACCGAGATACACGTTGGTTCCCAGACCTTGCAAGGTGTTTAACCATGCTCTTCAGATTTTAGGAGCCGAGCATCCTGAAATCCTGCACCATATGGTGCCATCAGCAATCACTGCTGGGTAACCAAAGAGGAGGTAAAGCATTCAGGTGTTCATCTTGGCTCTGGCCTTCTGCACACACCTGCAATTGCTCCATCGAGAATCACCAGCACAGCAGAAAATTATGCTTGCTCCTTTTCCTTCAAGAGGTCATCTTAGGAATGGTCAGTGGAAAGAAGCAGATGTTCTTTGTGAGTTAAAGGAATGTATCAAGCCTCAGTAGTAAGTGCAGCATTCAGCCACAACCAATTTAAACAAGATTCTTTGACTTGTCACTGGCTTCCCCAAAGCCCCAAAGATTTGCTTTGAGCTCACCTTGAATGACCAACAACTCAGCTGGAAAAATACCATTTTGTCTGAGTTGGCAGCAGCTTCCTGAGGACTTGACTCAACAATTTGAGACTTTCCAGCTGAAAAGGTTCCATAGGCCACAGTATGGACCATGATTCCAGTTCAACAAAGCACTTAAGCACATTTCATTACCAGTACTTGCTGAACAGTCTGTTGTCCTATTGTTCTACATGTAATACAAGGTCTAAATTATCAATATTTCCGACACTATGCATCATGTAGTGCTAGATTCCTGCACCTCAGTACTTTAGGACTAGCTGTTCTTGAATACTTTTGAGCAAGATTTCCCAAGAAAATGAGAATTTGCAGTCATTCTATGTGTATGTCTGTCTGTCCACATCTTCCAAGTTTGAAAGGAGTATGAAGATGATCAGGAGGCATGGAAGCACATATGCAGGCTATCAAGCAAGAAGTACTAAAGGCAGAATACTGAAGAAAGGTAGGAAGAAGCCACTGAAATTATGATGAAAAAGCAGCAGCCTTTGCTCTGTCAGCATACAGAATACTACTGAAAGACTGATCAGTGAGATTACCAGTAAAGGATGATCTCTGGATTCTGGTCAGGCTTTCTATTAGGGAGACCTTTCATATTTTACAAACTCCCATTTCCTTATTGTGATGTACTGACAGCATGTGAATACCAACACACAGTTGAAACTGCATATTTCCATGAGGTTGATGAGATCACAGCACTAGCCAAATGCACACACACAGAGAGAATAGCCCAGCTGCTTCCAACATAATCTTCTCTATTGGTGAGCTGCTCCAGAAAGAAGAAATGTGCTGCCTTGGAGAATCTTCTGGTTCCACTTGCATTTGTGCAGGCTGCTCCCCATCTGAATTGAGGGCCCTCTGCACTCTCAGTAACTCTACAGAGAGATACAGCCAAAAAATTTCATTGCACCCATCCACCTCCTGAATCTCATCAGGCAACACCCAAAGAGCCTAACCTCTTCCAAAGGAAAAGGGCAACTGGGAGAACAAATCCGATGTTATCGAAAATGTTTGTGATGATGCACACCACAGCAAATCCATTACCTACCCCTGCATTGGTACTGCCAAAGCCTAACAGAAAAGAAAGGCTTCCTGTGCCTCCTCTTCTTAAAAAGGTCCACCACTGATAATACCAAAGGATAATGTAATGCATACAAGTCTCCAGGCAGATTACAATGGGAAGGAAACATCTGGTTTAGAGGTAGGCAACCAAGTCCAGAGAGTAAGAAACTTGTCCTAGACCACATTACTCACCAGTATCTGAGCTTCATTCACTGTTTTCTGGGCTGGTGCACATAGCAGATGTGAGTGCATGGGCTCACTGGCATCGCTCCCTACCTGTAACACCCTGCTCCCATAGAGCTTTTCCACAAACACAAATCGTTCTTACTGGGAAGCATTCACACTCAAGAGTGACAGTTTGAAAATGGCCACCCTGAACTGACAGAAAATCAATAGTGCTGCAGTACTCTTGCAGTCCATATTCTTCAAGCAGTGTGAGGAAAAAAAGGTCTGGTGGTGCTGGTCTAGTGTACTTGACTGGGACAGGTGTATAGAGTTATCTACATCTCACTCCTGCTCTGCTTTATGTGTTAGCAAAAAAAAGGAACAAAAAATCTCAAAAGCAGCCCAGTCCTTTATGTCTGAGGGCACCTGTACCCTGCAGCAACCAGAAAGGAGGGGTAGGTGGATGACCCAATGTACTTGCAAGAGCCTGTCATCTCTGTCTCAGCAAATTTTGGGGCCTGAGTTTGTCATTAGTGGGGAAGCCAAGCCCAGGTTTTAACTTCCTTGCAGCTCTGTTTTCCCTCTTTACCAGAGAAAATTATTTCATAAAAGTTATTCCAGCAGCTTTATGGCGTAGTTTCTGTGAGCTCATTTAATAAGTAAGTACTGGAGGGGACACGTGTGATCTCTAAGCATAATGCACTTGTTACGATCTGATTTAAACCCACAGGAACAAAGAAAGTTAAGTCTCTGTATAAACCAGAAAGAACTTTGAAAGTTCAAAATATTCCCAAAAACAAGAGTAAAACCAAATGAGATTAAATGTTGATGCAAAAAAATTGACTATATATTTTTTATTTAATAGTAAGGGAAGCAAAGAGAAAGAAAGAGAAAAGTAGAGAAAAGTTTAGAAAGAGCCTAGGTTACTTTAAAAAGCATAGGACAGGTCACCACCGCGCTGTACTACCTTCGGTGCTGCTGAGACAGGGTGGGGGGAGCGAAGCAATTTTTGTTTGTTTTTTTTTTTTCCTGTTTGCAGTGTCTCATGTGCCGTGTCCGATCCCCGGAGCCGTTCGGCTGGAATGCGGCCGCGCGTCCCCCGAGATGCAGGAGCGGTGCCCGGCGGCTGCAGCCGAACCGCGGAGCACTCGCGGCGCTGTCACCGCGGGACTCGGGGTGCCACAACTCACTGGGGACCTCGGCCAGGGCTGCAGGATCGGGGAGTTCTCCCCGGAGGGGCGGCGTCGGCCCCCGGAGGCCTCAGGGGGTCTCGCAGCAGGAGATGGTGAGGGGGAAGGCAAAGGTCCGAGATTCTGCCCCTCGCTTCCCCCTCCACATTTTGCAGGAGTTTCGCCTCCGTTTTTACGGGCCTCAAGGAGGGCTTCCCACGCTCCATACCACACGGAGTTTTCAGGTGTTCAAGAGTGATTATGATAAGCAAATTCAATGACGAAGCATTTTTGGAAGCCTTTTAGGTGTTGAGCAGTCATAATCAAGAAGCACTTTTTGGAGCCTTTCTCTTATTATTAGACTCTTACATCACTTAAACCAAATATAGATTTCTGTCTGTAAAACAACTCTTCATCTTGCAGACAAATTTGCTCCTGCACAACAGGGGAATCTGCTTTATTTGTGGTTCTCTGTGCACATATTCACCAATACATTAAGCGAAGAGTGTCATACATGTTTTAACTCTGTTGTGCTTCTCAAAAATTATAATGTTGTGCAGATAAAAAGTGTTCTAATTTCCTTACTATTCCATGATCCAATAGATGCACCAGCTTATTAAGAGAAGTGGGAACAAAAAACATTCTTGTATTTCAGAGGCTGTTAAAAAACCTAGTCTGCCCTCTCCATTCTCTGAAGTACACAGCACAATAAAGTTCTACAATGGAGCCTCCACCACAAGCAGCCCTGTAAAGCACATTGTGTGGCTCCACTGGCCACCTTAGGTACAGGAACCTCATCTGGGCTGCACAGGTTAGGAACACACCTTTGCAGGAAAGGTACAGCTGAGACATGACAGCTTTTAATTGAATTCCTCTGGTGGAACAGGACATGGAAGCACACCTTGTCTCTTCTAGGGAAAATGAACAGGATAATATAAAGCCTCTCACCCAGGGCACACAGTTCACAGGCCTTTTAAAAAGTTGTTCCTTTCTGTTTCTCTGCTGTTAACATCTCACAGCTGAGTCCCAGTAACTGGCTGTGTAAGCACTTCTAGTCAGTTCTAGGGCAAAATCAAACAAGTTCGTTCAAACCACTGTCAGGTGGCTCAGCTAACTTGTTTTATTTTGTCCTGGAAGACTCAGGGGTGTTCACAGGTCAGGAAGAGTTGAGAGGGAGCTCTAAAATCCTAGATGAATGAAGTTAACTTGGCATCCTAAGCATTGTCCTTTGTAGGCAAAGGCAAGAAAGGTAAGCTAAGCACCTCTGACTATGCCTTAACAAAATCAACTATCAGAAAGACAGTGTTCAAAAAGGCAGGAGACAACAGTGTACCCCATCATGTCTCAGTGGTAAATCATTGAAGTGCCATTCTGGAGATTCCCTCTGGCAGCTGAGTTGCCCCCTACAAGCAGCAAGCTGCCCTGCCCCAGTACCTTGATTAGAGGCTCCCAGCGCACCCACTCAGCCACACAGACATGCCTTAGGCCAGGGAAAGCAGGGTCCAGACTCCACTTCCCAAAGCAGTGTAGGAGCCTGCAGAGCCCCCAGCATGAACAGAGTCAACAGGTCCAAGCTGTGGTCACTCAATGCCACCAAAATGAAGTGTGGGAACACAAGGTTCGCCTCTGACTGCACTGGAGGCTCAGGGACCCGGGCAGGGGTCTCAGAGACCCTGGCACAGAGCCCAAAACACCTGTGGTTTGGATTTTAGCCCATGGGAATGATTGTCAACCTTAAAAGAAGAATTACAGGACACAAGAGTTTAAATAGAGTAGTAAAAAGTTTGTCACAAGGTGTAAAAGTAGTTTTTGGGTTTTAGTACTTGGGCGTAGGTATTGCTAAGATGGAGGAACCTCGTGGCTTTTAGGTTTCTTCCTTCTTCTCTCCATCTTTTTGGTGACGAGAAAAGAACTGATTGGTTTAGAGTAGAAACTGACTGTCTAATGTAGAGAATAGGTATTGGAGACAATTAGTAAATAATCTGTA
>JAWWMU010000026.1:2784530-2796288 GCA_035048155.1 Cinnycerthia olivascens
ATTTGTATTTTGTATATTCAACATTTTTGTACATAAAAGCTTTGTAATCACCTATGAAACTTCGCAGTGTGCATTAAAGAGATATCCCACGCACTGCCCAACCAAAATAAACATACACTGTGTAACTCCAAACTGTTAGAGAGTCTTTGTCCATTAATAGATGGACATTGACATTAGATCAAGGTTCATATTTCTTTAATTAATGAGAAAAGAAAACATTTATTTATTATAAAGCTTATTTCCTTAAGGTTCCCGGCAGATAGCCCCAAGCGTATCTCGTCAGCAGCCGCTGCCGGCCCAGCGAGCCCCGGGGAGCAGGAGGCAGGGCCGGCAGCCCCTCAGCCCCGCGGGAGCGGAGGAGCCGGGCACGGGCTGGGCTGGATCCCTTGAGTGCGAAGAAACAGCGGAGAGACTAACGTAAAAAGTACGGAAAGTAGGAATCTTGGGCATTATCGCCTTGGTTTTCATCTGGTAGTACTGATGACGAGCAATAAAGTGTTTGCTCTTTACGTTATCGCAGTCCCTCAGTAGCAGAGCCCAACAGGAGGCGGTGGGCGCGGAGCCCCGCCGGTTCCGTCAGGGGGCTGCGGCACGGCGCCGAAAGTGCGAGCCCAGCGCTCACGGCACAGCGCTGGCCCCGCCGTCCCTGCGGCTCCCGGGACGCGCCCGCAGGTGCCCGGGGGCGGCCCTCAGGCACCGCCGCCGCCCTGAGGGGTCCCGGGCACCGCCGCCCCCCCGCGCCGTGCCGGGGCTGCGCATGCGCGCGCGCCGCGGGGCAGAGCAGCGCGGGCAGCGATGGCCGGCGGGGAGCAGCGCGCGCCCGGCGGCCCCGAGCGGGTGGCGCTGAAGAAGGAGATCGGGCTGGTGAGCGCCTGTGCCATCATCATCGGTAAGGGCACCGCGGCCCGCCCCTGCGCGCCCGCCGCGGCGCTGACAGCCCCTTCCACTCCGCTGCGCTGCGGCGGGGGACTCGGCAGCGGCCGGCGCGGGGACGGGCGGCGGGCGGGCAGGTGTGCGGTACCGCGGAGGGGACGGCGCTGTGGGCGCGGTGCGGCGCCGCTCGCCCGGCGGCGAGCCGCTGTCGCTGGAACGCACGGTGTGTGCTGGGCTGCCGGTCGGAGTGAGCCCCCTCTGCCCTGTCGTTCAGCTGAACGCAGCATCGTGCGGTTTCCTAAAGTCTTTCCCTAAAGTCACTGGTGACCGGTGAGCTGTTGAGGGTTCTGCGGCGCTTACGTCTCAGGCTAAACCAGATGGATTCGTTTGTCTGAGGTCGGGGCAGTGAAGGTGGCAGCTCTCGGAGGGCACTTGCGGAGTGTGCCGGGTCTCGCCGGGGCCGTGCCGGGTCCGCCGGGGCTGTGCCGGGTCCGCCGGGGGCTGTGCCCGTTCCCCTGGGGGCCGTGCCGGGTCCCGGGAGTGCTGTGCCGGGTCCGCCGGGAGCTGTGCCGGGTCTCGTCGGAGCCGTGCCTGTTCCCCCGGGGGCCGTGCCGGGTCCCCCCAGGGCCGTGCCGGGTCCCCCCAGGGCTGTGCCGGGTCCCCCCAGGGCTGTGCCGGATCCCCCCAGGGCTGTGCCGGGTCCGCCGGGAGCTGTGCCGGGTCTCGTCGGAGCCGTGCCTGATCCCCCGGGAGCTGTGCCGGGTCCCCCGGGGGCCGTGCCGGGTCCCCCCAGGGCTGTGCCGGGTCCCACGGGGCTGTGCCGGGTCCCACGGGGCTGTACCGGGTCCCCCCAGGGCTGTGCCGGGTCGCCCAGGGGCTGTGCCGGGTCCCCCCGGGTCTATGCCGGGTCCCCCGGCGCTGTCTCGGCCGGCTGGCAGCGGAGCGCTCCCGTGTCCCGGGGCTGCCATCGCCGGCGGGGCTCAGCCCGCGGGGCTCGGCCGGCTGCACCCGGCGGAGTCAAACTGCGAAACTGGGGCACGCTGTGCTCAGCACCGGCCCTCGGTGTGCTCCATCCCTGCGGCGTTTGGGCCGGGGCTGTGGGGGCAAGCGTGGGGAAGGAAGATTTGCCCGGGTGGATAAAAGCAGCCTGTACTAACCCAGTGAGCCTCAAAACCCCGGAGGAAGATCCAGCTGTTCTCTTCACCAAGAACTGGACAAGACTCGCAGAGGCAGTTGTGTCAAGGTCCGTGGCAGCACAGAGAGGTAACAACAGGCACAGCAGGATCTGCCACATCCATGGGAATACACTGTTGAGTAGCAGAATTGGCTGGGACACCCCGATGTGTCTCTGTGATTGATGTCACCAAGCTTGAGGAAGAGGACTTCACGCTTTCCATAGGCGATCACATCGCCCTACTGCAATTTTATGCTCTTAGTCATATATGCCTTTATGTCCAATGTAGATGGATAAGGTCTTGCAAAAAAAAAAAAATCAATACCACTGGACAGGATCATTGTGAGCAAGGCTATTATATGAAAGGAAAATATTTCAGTCCATTCCCATAGTGAAACACTAAAATCTGTATCTGCAGTTTGTGAGATGTGTTCTTTATATACAAAGATACTTTTATTTTGAATCAGCATATTTAAGGGGGAAAATCTTTGAATCTAGATCTCAGTGGAGCACAGAGCACTCTAACACCTGTGTTAGAGTGAAGTATTGAGCACTGCACATTGCTATAGGTAAGGCACTTCCAGGGTTAGGTATTCCCTGAGTTGCTATTGGCCATAGGAAGAATTATGACACCTACATCATTTGTTAGGTATTAGGGAATGGTATTTTGAGACTGCTACCCTTCTCTCAACATTTCATCAACCTTATTTTCAATATCTTGCAAACAGAACTCATATATGTCATGCCTGTCCAAAATAAATCTTGTGAAATAATCTCTCTCTAATGAAGGACATTTGAGCAGGGAAAAGCACTGACATTTATGATAAAATGTAGAACTCTCAAGTGGTTTAAGTATTAGAGAAGGTTATCTGCTTTGCCACGTAAAGCCTAAAAATTCTTCTACAAATTCCCCCATATTTTCATAGAAGACATTTGAAACACAACTGTAGGATCCTATTTTTTAGTTTGATTTGTTTGTCCACAGATGCATGAAATTATATCACACATCAAAGTCTTCTGTAACAAAGTGTTATGTAGTAGGAATATAGTCCAGCTTTGTAGGTGTCACTGCACCAAACATGACAACCTCAAATCAGAGGACACTGTAAATTACATCAGATCAGCTTGCAAGCCATTACTGGAGTTAATTAAATGAAATCTTATTTAAGACTCCTTTATAAAAAAAAATAAACTAGTTGATCCAAATTGATATTAGGCAACCAGCTAACTCACAAATTTTCTGTGTGACAGAATTTAACATCTAAGACTTATGTAACATTTAAGACTTATTTCCAAGTGATTGAATGCATGGAAAAAACAGATGCAGTCAGTGTGTCAGAGTCTGCAGAACAGACCAAAGGACAGACCAGGACTTTTATGTCATCCATCATATTGGATTTCCTGTTTTTCGGTGGAGGAAGGAAACCCATTTCAAGGGTTTAGATATCAGATTCTGTGGATTCATCCCACAGCAAAGTCGTAACTTCTTGAGAACACCAAGAAAGCCAGAAATCGCTTTTGAAAAACTCTCTCCTTGCTCTGTATGGACATAAAGATTATGCTTTCTTATTTTTCTTTAAATGTTCTTGCAGGTGCAGAAAATGTATGGGCATATTTTTATAATATCAAATAGAAGTTTGATGCTGTGATCTGCCAGCATTACACTAAATGTTCTGGTTTAGCTGTCTGTTCTGCAATTCTAATCAGCTGCAAGATGGATATAGAGAATTATGATCTTCTAGTAATTAAGAAGAGGAAACGAGAGAGTATTTGAAAAATACCATAAATATGAGTTTATAAGTATGCAATTAATAAGTTTGTGATTGCCTTCTATACATCAATTCTGCTTGTTTAAAATAAGGCATTATTTGAGGTGCAGAGCTGGGGAGTCAGATTGTTCTAGGGAGCACTCAGAAAGCAAAGGCATGAAGTGAAAGGGAAGGCTTGGGAGATGGAAGCACCTTTGTCACCATTATATCTTGTTTCAGATTATTCCAATAGTGGCAGGATCTCTGGATATTTTGTAGTCTGTTAGCACTCCATCACAGCTGCAACAAGAGAACAAAAACAACCTGTCCAGGTCCATGGCACCATGCAGGTTAAACATGCCATGGCTCTGGCTGTTAGAGCTGAGGAGGGGCTCAGCCTGCCCTGTGAAAATGGGGCACATCCTCTTCAGGGAGCAGGGAGGGCACCCACAGCCTGAAGCTCCCATACCCTGTGCTGATTCCCTGGAAAACAGGGCTTCCTTTTCAATCTTCTTGCCGTGTTTTGAATTGTAGGGCAATTTTCTTACTGCTTTTACAACTGAGGTATTCATCAACACAATGAACTGCTGTGCTGTCTTAATGCACTCACAAAACACATCCTTTCAAATTTTTATCTTCCTTTTATAGAGGTTTGAAAGGTTTTGCCATAAGAAATACCAGTTCATCTAACAAAAAACTGTGCAGGAAAAAAACATAGGAATATGTTTTTTTCTATATCCACCCCATTGAAAGCCTAGCTTTCTTACAACATAAGTCTGTCCTTCATTATTTCATTTATATTTTTAACCTGTTTACAAACAAGCCTGGTTAGATAAGAAGGCTATTTCCAAAGTTTATTTCACACTGAGGCAGAAGACAGCTCTTCTAAGTATCCTAGTGTAAATGCAGGTACTAAATACAAAACCTTTTAACTCTAAAAAGAGGCTGGCAGTTAATGACTGTAAAACTGAACAGTGTTTAGTAGTAGTGACAAGTCTTTCTGGCAATTCATCTCTTTCACAGAAAGAGCACTTTTGGAAAGTGCTTGAGACATGTTGTAGAAGCACCCAAACTGCTGTGTCTCAAACATGGTTATGTACAGTGGAAACAAATTTCTCGTGGGCTCCAGACATTAATAATCTAATGCACTCAAATGCACTGCAAATCAGGCTTGCCAATACTTAGATGAAGTGATACAGCTTAAAAAGTAGTGGCATACATGTGTTATTATCTCCTAGATAATAACTTATAGATAGTATATAATTATTTGAAATCCACACCAGATTCTATTTAGCAGACACAGAAATCAATACTTATTGTTTTAATTTGTTTAATTGTAATTGTGTTTAATTGAAGAGTTATTTCATGCACATACACATAGCTGGCTTTACATCTCATTTGTAGAACCGTGTATGTAATTAAGATTATTGCATGTGTATTTTCTTTGAGCACAGGCATCTTAGCTATACAGTGCCTTCCTTGGAGCTTTGCCTGTGTAGATAAAAAGCTAAGTAGAAGTTCCATGACTTCTCTCTGTGTAATTTCTACCACATTCCGTTGTTCTTTAGAAGAACTAGAGAAAGTGCAAACTGGTTAATGTCTGATACCAGCCTGGTTCTCTGGGTCTGAATAATAAAATTCACTGTTCTTACATTAGAAATGTATATTTAATGTATATTTTTGTGTATATTTGTACACACAAATTGCACGTATAACATATATAAAAAGGGTTGACTGCTTAATATAGATCAAGTAACATTATATAAAACAAACAGTTAAACATCTCTTAAAACCTTTATTTTTGTGGTTGTAAAACTGCATGAAAGTAGCCATAGGCTCATATGAGCATTATGATGGAATCTGTTGTATACTCATGAATGATTTAATGTCAGGTTGTGTGAATCCTACTAGAAGACTTACAAATTCAACTACAATAAAATGTCAGCTAAAACTAAATACACCTCTTTATTTTGCTGAGCACAAGCAGTCAAGTTATCTGTATCAGCTGACTTGGCATTGCTTAAAAAATGCTTGCAGTACTTTACTCACACATGAATTTGATGTAAGATCTCTTATAAACTGGTTCCTGATTCATGTCCAGTGATAGTAACTAAGCTATCTTCAGCTGACCAGTGAGCAATATGTTGAATTTTTGCTCGTTCTGAAAGTAACTTTCTGGAATTTGTCTGCCCGCATTGCCCAGACAACAGCACACACTTACTTTCATCCATAACTGATGCCAGTCAGCCACCCAGTGAATGGTCTCAGCAGAATTCCTACAAGCTGAAAAGCCTCCTTCCATTAGAGATGCTTCCTTAGTCAGACTTTTCCTAGTATGTAGTGCAATTTATTGCCCACACCATGATAATCCATCAAGAGAAGAACTGAGTTGCCTCAGTTGTCATTATATCTGCCTGTCATCATACTTACATACAAATAATTGCACATGCATATACACAAAATGTTTATTTACATAAATATCACTTCCAAGTGCAGCACTCCAGTGTGATTTTTCCTCGTTGTCAGTAACAAAAAACTATTTGCCAGCCTTCCTGTGTGCCAGTTATCTGTCTTTTTACCACTGTGCCTCTTGCCATTCTGACATCCCTCAAAATCCCACAGACAGTCTTTATCAGCAGAAACCTAGTCCAGGATTCAGCAAGCTGCTAGCTTAACACTGGGGAAAGAGAGCACATGAAACTGGGAATAGCCTTCATATTCCTATTTTCAAGTGGAAATGGATAGGTATTAATGCACAGTGCTTGCTGTATCCTCTCTGATACATCTGTTTCGTGTGCCACCAGTGCTTAAGTAGGCTGGGGTTTGGTCATTGAATCAGATCCATCTGTTAATCAATTAACATATCAAATCATTAGGAGATCATTCCTAGTCAGACCCAATGGACTTCACTGTCTGAGTTACAGGACTGCAACAGAAAGAAAGATGTATGGAAAAAACAGCAGAAAACCACCAGCCACATCACTGGATGATTTTTCCTGATTTCTGTGATCCTGCCTGCAGTCATAGAAAACAGTGTTTTTGCAGCAAGAATTTTCTCCCTCCCTGAATCTGTGGGAGAGCATTTCACTTTTATAGCTAAGTGAAGTTTCAGGACACACTTCTGTTTGGTGACTTGTGAGAGTAATACAGATTACACTTCAGTGGTTCTCTCTCTCAAAAAAAAATGTTTCTAAACGCTTTAGAAAGGAGTCAGCCCTCCTTATCTGTTACACACCTTGCTAAGTAATATTTTGAGCATTTAGTTCCACATGGCACTTACTGCTGTTACACACAAAGTATTTACACATGCACAACTGTTATTTTTCAGGGCAATAATTCAGGATCTAGCTGTGAACTGTAGAGAACTGTAATTCAATATCTTGTCCTCTCATAAATTCAGATTATGGTTTAGTAAAGTCAGCAGTCAATCTTTGTTTGAGATAAATGACATATTCCTTACTAGTTGAGAAACCACAGACACTTCTGAGGGACTTGGTTTTTTCCACATAGCCCAGAGTGTTAGGCTCAGATTCAAAACCACTGAAAATTACATGTCCAGGTTCCATATGTACATTTCAGCTGATAGGTATCCATAATTTGGTATGGTTTCCAATAGGAAAAAAGGTTCATACTACTGAGAAAGATCTGATCCTGCATTTGGAAAAAAGAAAGCTAGAGATCATAGAATCACAGAATAACCACATTGGAAGAGATCTCCAAGGTCATCGAGTCCAACCCATGCCCTAACACCTCAAATAAACCATGGCATCAAGTGCCACATCCAGTCTTTTTTTAAACACATCCAGGGATGGTGACTCCACCGCTTCCCCAGGCAAAGCATTCCAGTACTTTATCACCCTTTCTGTAAAAGACTTTTTCCTAATATCCAGCCTGTATTTCCCTTGGTGCAGCACATGCCCATCCAAAATGCAAGTTACATTTATGGCATGATATTTTAGGGGTGATACCATGTTCCCACGTTCTTCAAGACTGTTCCAACATACAGTTCTCCATCAGAATTCTTTGGGGTAGTCTTTCACTTGAGTTTAAGGAGCTGAAAACAAGCTGCAGTTTCACTTGAAGTAAAAACCATGGCAAAGTTCAAATTAAGCTTGGTAAAAATTCAGGGAGATTCTGCAGCTTCTCTGAGCTAGCAGCTTACCTCTGAGACTAAACTTACTTACAGAGGAAGTCTAAGAAGAAGCTGTAATTAGAAATTCCTGGTGGGGGGGAAGGGGGGGTGAGAGGGAGGAGAAAGAGCCTTAAAAGCCTTAACTTTATATTTTTCTTTACTGAATATTTCTGGGGAAAGAAAAGGGTTTTATTTGCCCACAGATGTGCCTTTCTGCTGCAGTCTATACCAAGGAGAATTCAGCATGTGAACTCCCACATGTACAATATGAAGGGAAAAAAAAAAAAAAAGCTAAATTTGTACTTTCCTGCAACAATTGCCACTCAATTCTGTTTCCGTGTCGTTAGCTATAAAGTATTCACTTGACTGATGGATTGGGTTTGAGTGGGTTTAGTTTGGGTTAGTTTTGCTAGTTTTTGGGGGTTTTTACCTTGCTACCTTCTAAGGAAAGTAGAAAATTCTGCTTGAGACACGGTGATCATAAGGCTGAAGCACTGAGCTCCCTGCAGTGAATGCCAGTAGTTTAGATACCCTTCCACACAAACTCCTTCCTTGACAGATGAACTAACAAAGGTAGCATCCTTTGGTAAGTGTCTCACTCCTGATCTGGCAGTACAGTGCCTGCTTTCAGCAGTGCCATAAATCTCCACTCGTGTTCCCTTTTCCTGTGCCTTGCAGCTCATTTCCTTCTAGCATAATGTGGCCTTTTCTGTTGAGAAAGTCTGTTCTGCTTTGGCAGGCTCACAACAAGCAGAAATGGTTTGGTGGAGGTTTAGCTTTTTTTCTTGTTTGCAGCTTTTCATGTGCCAAACTTTTCCTTTTGAGACCCTGTTTTTTGTTGTACTGTGGGGGGAGTTTCTACTAGCTGCCACACTTTTTTGTCATCTTGATTGCAGCCTGATAAAATGAGAAGACATTTGTCAGTACTGAAGTGCCCCAAAATATAAAACATCCTAAGAGTGTTGTGTTATTCTGCTGGTCCTTAAAAACCCAGAAGTCTCCCAAAGAGTTCTTTAGCAGATGTTCCATGGCAAAGAGCAGGGAGCCAGCAATCCAACATTAACTGAGCATCTCAACACCCTAATTCCTTTTAAAATGCTTGTATCCCTCTGGGTATAGTGAGAAAGCATAGAGAATATGCAAGTCCTGCAGAGGAAAGATATGTGTAGTGGTAAATACACGTCAACCTCCACAAAATCTCTTTGTGCAGCATTTGTTTATTCTCCTAATGTTTTCTTCTGGCACTGGCCTTTGCAAGTCAGGAATGAAAAGCAAGATTTGAAGAGCGATTGTCTACAAATTGTTCCCATCTTCAGAAACTTGTAGATGGTGTTTTTCTGATTGCAGGGCCATGTACAAACCAATCTTGTGTTAGGGTGAGCTGTTTAAATTCTTGCTCCTAGACGTGGTTCATCATCCCTTTCAGGCAATAGAGACAAATTCCACTGGATCTCAGAGCAAGTAGTGAGGACTATACTGGTGATGTTTAAGCCTGAGGAATTTCTGTATCATTGAGTAATGGAAAAAACCCAGGAGATTAAATTCTCTGATTCATCTAACACTTCCTTTAGAATAGTACCAAAACTTACAGAGAACTAAAATCTTTCGGCATATGAATATCAAGTTGATTTTTTTTATCTGATCCTTAAAAAATGGCTTAATCACACTTCAGATATGGGACCAAAACATCAATAGTGTAAAACCTAACATTTAAAATCAGTAAAACTTTAGAAAGATTACTTCTAACTCCAAGAAATAGGTCAGTGATCTGGATGAGTGGCAGTTTTTCTGCTGTGAAAAACAATAGCTCTTTCATCAGTTATATGAAGCTGCTTAATCTAGATCAGGCCAAACATCTTAATATAGTATACCACAAAAAAATTATGTTTGAACAATATAAGGGCCTTATTTACATCCAAAAATGCCAGGAGAAATCAAGTTAAGGAAGAATCTCATTCTGTTGGATACACTGGGTCAGAGAGCTATTGATGTGATCTGTGGCAATGAATGTCACAAGGCTGCCCACCACAGAATTTCTAATTCACATGTAGCACTGCTCAACACACAGGCACTTTAGTTATTGTGCATTAATCACACAGGGGTGAGCAGTCAGTCTCTCTTACAGAGATGCATCCAGGCAGTGGAGGACAAAAGTTGAGATCTGAATATTGAAACGCCTTCTCTGTAACACCAGGAGTTTTGTGAAATGGCCATTGCACTTGTGTACACATGCACAGCATTATAAGCTATGAGTCTGACAAGAAAAAACATCCTTACTTGGCGCTGGTCTCCCAATTCCTCAGTATCTTCCATCTTTTTGCTGTTTAAATTGTGCAACTATCCTGGGAGATGGAGTAAAACTTATTAACAGGTGCCATATATGATAGGTTTTTAATAGTATTGTGCTGTGAGATTGCTCCTGCTCAGGCCCCACAAAGCAGGCTGATGAATCCAGAGCAGTGTTTCTCCCTGCCCACCCATGCCTTGGAAAAGATCAATATGTGTTTCTCCATAAACCTGAAGATAATGACTGCCAAGGAATGAGGACTTACAGCTTTAAAAGTGTGTGCTTTTATGTCATAAAAATTCAATCTTTTGTACAAAGCACACAAGGGATCACTTTTTCTCAGGGAGTTGCAAGAAAAGGACTGACAAGTATGAAAATGTGGAATTGAGTTCCTTGTCTGGATTATTTCAAAATTCTTTAACAGCTCTCCTGAGAGCTTAATAGGACAGCATTTATTTGCTTGTTGTAAGGGAGGTCACCTCAGACTGTACTTCATTTTGATTTCCCCATGGCTTATTTTTTATTCTGCCCAGATTTTGTCCTGTTCTGATAGCAGACTTGTTCTTTGGTATCTGGGGTTTCAAGCCCTGTTTTATCACTAATTTAAAACAACACAAGCAGTTCTGATGTCCTGAAAGGGATAAGAAGCTGTGTCAGAAATGTCATTCTGTCACAAGTGTCCATAAATGCATTTTTCTGATACTTTTAAATGGAGTCTGAAAACTTGAAAAGCCATACATTTTGGGAACATAGATAATCATAAGTATTTTTATAAGAGTCTTGGAAATAGTAATAGCCTTAGTTAGTACAAAAGAGCAGAGAGTATCCAAGCTTGTTAAGCTTCCAAACACTGTACTTTGACTCAAGTAAATTTAAAAATAGCTGAATCAGTATTTAAAAGAATAAAGCAAAGAAGTGTTTGATTCTGGTGGTGTCCTCACATGCCTAGCCTTCAGCTTGAAAGGGATTTCCATGCGTGTGATAGAATTAAGATATTTGTCATTAAAAAAAAAAGCTGACAAAAAAGCTGACAAATCACATTTTTTGTACTCCCGCTAGTAGATCTTGTTGCAATTAAGCCATTTCTTATGGTAAACTCTGCCAGAAACCAGTAGGACACAATGTCTCCATGTTTTTTTGGTTGTGGACACAGCCAGTTTCCCTAGCAACACAGTAAGATTTAAGCAGACTGTTACAAAAGGTGCCCAATCCTGTACATATTACGAGTGCATACAGAAGGAATAGCTCTCCTTCACGTGCTCCTGACAGAAAATTAAAGACCCTTTTCTTAACTGGTCCCAAGTCCCTTAAATCCTACTGAAGGCAACAAGAGTGGAGGAGTTCACTGCTTCATAGGATCAAGCATTAAATGAAATTAAAGCAGCTAGGTGCAGAACACATTAATCCTTTATTGCCCACATACCTGAGTGAGGCTGGCAGTGGCACTGCAGTGAAGCAGTTGAGAAGGTGAGATGTTAATTTTGAGGAATTAAGAATTTTAGAAAAGTTAAGCTTACAGTTAGAATAGATGCTGTGTTAGCTAA
>JAWWMU010000026.1:2809415-2823539 GCA_035048155.1 Cinnycerthia olivascens
CCTGGTTCAAATCATTCATGGAGATGTTGAAAGCACAGGGCTGAGGATGGAGCCCTGCAGAGCCCCACTGGTGACAGGTCACAAGCCTGATGTCACCCCAGTCACTACAACTCTTGGTGCCCAACCTGTGAGCTAGTTGCTCACCCATGAAAAAAGAGCACCTCGTGGTATCCAGCACTCCTTTTCTATACCCAGCACTGCTTCAACTCACATCATCTCAATTGTCTCATATTGTCCAATATTTTAGTCATGCCACATGATAACTTTAAATTTTATGGCTAATGACTATGCAGCACAGGTAGTGCAAGTACAAAATGCTTGTGGATTTTTAGTATTTCAGACTTTGAGATTACTTTTTCAAGCACAATCTTACATCCATCCTTGGTGGCAAGCGCAACTTCCGAGTCCATTGTTATAGACAATGCTACTCTTTTCTTTTTTGACCTCCCAAACTCCCTGAATATGGGCCTTAACTTGTTCAAAATCCTCTTAGGAGTGGATGAAAAATCTTCGTTACAAAGTCGCTTCTGACTCCTTTCAATAATACACTTGGGCATGGCAGGTGAGAGCAGACAGCTGAGGAAGCTCATGGCAGAAAACTCATGGATCCTCAGCTGAGATTTATTGAGCTGAGCACACACTTACCATCTTTGATTGCTGATAAATGGCAATGTTTTGCCAGGGTGTAATCAGAAATAATGCAGCCGTGCAAAATCTGAAGATGGGGGTGTGGGGGTGGCACGTCTGTGTTTTGTGTTTGAGTGGGGGTATGGGCTTATTTACCTCCCTTTGAATAAATAAAAGCAAACTATTTCGTTTCCTTTGGCTCACTGCTACCGTATTGTCCTTTCCAGGGAACATCATAGGCTCTGGGATCTTCATTTCACCGAAAGGAGTGTTGGAGCACGCCGGCTCCGTGGGACTGGCACTCATTATTTGGGTGCTCGGTGGCGGTGTGGCTGCCCTGGGCTCGCTCTGTTACGCTGAACTGGGAGTCACCATCCCCAAATCAGGAGGGGATTATTCCTATGTCACAGAGATTTTTGGTGGGTTAGCTGGGTAAGTACCCTATGTCCACAAACTAGTTTGGAAACACTTTTATATCGTGTGTTTGATGTGGGAAAGCTGTCTGACTTGGAAGAGACGACATTTGTCAATAAAAACGCTTCAGCAAAATCAATCTTTCTGTTCTCTGTTAGAAATACCAAATTGTCCCTGCACAGACTTCCCAGTGCTGTATTCCAAGGGAAGGTGACAGATCCTTTCACTTCCCTCACTGCCTCAAAGTTCATAGCAGAAAAGAGTGGTGCTGTGTCCGAGTGATCTTCCTGTGTGCAAGTCATGAATGATCAGCGCCTTGTATTGAAGAGCTTTACCCATCAGGGAGGCCAGGCTGGAGCCACTTACCAGAAATAAAGCAAAGCTGCTTGACTTATTGCAGCTGTAAGAACAACAAAGTGTTGTGAATACAGAGAGGGGAGGGAATGTAACTTAGGGAAGGATTTCCCTTTGAAAATGCTACTAATGGAGTGCTGTGGCTAAGTGAGGAAGGAACAAGTGAGAGGTGGTTATCTTTTGTGTTTGAGTGTGCACTTTTTCAGGTATCCAACACAGTAAATTAAGCAGTCAGGCTGTACTCACAGACTGCTGTGAGTACATTCACCAGAATGTCCTGACCAGCTCTCTCATTGTCAGTAGAGAGGCCATACCCCATGCTGGTGGTTTAGCTAAGAAAAATAAGCACCAGTACAGAAAACTAGAGAAAGAGTAAGGAAAATACCCTCCCAAACCAGAGCATTCCTTTCCATGTGAGATGGGGAACGAGCTTATGCCAGTTGAGCTGGCTGCTGAGCAAGGACAAACCAGAACAGGCATAGCACAGGGAGTCTGTCACCCTGTCCCAAAGGCTGTCCTCTCCTGCCAGCCTCAGCTCAGTGCCACACAGGCACTGGGCACAGGCAGCATTACAGACATGCCTGGTCACAAGGTACATTTCTGATGCTTGTCAAACTTAAGCCATTGCCTTATGCTGGTCCATGAGGTCTCTGTTTCTTTAGGGCTCTGGCTGCTGTTCCACTTTGCATAGAAAATGACACTGACATCACAGAACAGATTGAGGTAACAACAACATTGGCTTGGTTAACCAAACCTCAGCTCCACTGAGGTTTGTTCTGTCATGGGAGCAGGAGCTGCACAGCGAAGCTCCTGCTTCTCCAGGGCACTGCAGCAGGCAGGCAGCAGCTTCCCTATTGCCTGCTCACAGGAGCAGTGTCTGCAAGCAGGGACAAGGGAACTGAGAGCATAGAATCCCACAAACCATCACAAGTCCCATCCCTGGAACACCACTGTGAAGGAGGCCAGAAACATGAGAGTTCCACAAAACCAAAATAATTGTGCTTTCTAGGGGAGAAAATGAAACTACTTAGAAATCACTACAACTTAGAACTAAACCTGGCTTTAAATTGTTCCTCAGCTCCCTGTACCACATTCAGAGAACTTGCCTGGTCCCTACAAACACCAAGCTATGCAGCTGCTGTAACAAACCACACACCAGCTGATTGATCACTACCCAGCATGTACCTGGGGACAGTCTCATCTCCCAAAGCAGGAGATTCTGCTTGGGCAGCACTTACTGGTGTCCAGGTTTGTAAAGCACAAGCAACATCAAAAAAGCACGACCTGTCACCTGAAGGGAAGTAGTGCTCCCATTCTTCCTGTGTAGAGACTTTAGCTCTTCTCTCAAGAACAGAAATAGTCCCACTATTATGACAAAGGGTTGCCAGGCAAAATCCACCAGGTAGGTTTTGATGTAAAAAGGGGGGCTTTGGTTATATTATCCAGTAAAGCTAAGCTGGGATTGTGCCCTGCTGCACTTTGCTGAGCCACCACCTAAAGGCTGCAGCTTTGGGGAACTCTGACAAGCACCTTCAGCTCCCCACCAGGGAGTCCAAGCTTAAAGGGGCCTGCACTGTGCCTCCCCTGAGAGAGAAACCTCTGCTGCTCTCTCTTGATTTAATCCTTCTACAGCCAAGTACATCACACTCAGCACACAAAGTTTTAGTGCATTTGCCTTTCCCAGTGACCAATGGCTTGGTCTGTCATAAAAAAGTGTTTGTTACTAGAGCACACACTGTACCCATCCAGACCACAACTCCACTTCAGTTGTCTTGTCCCTATCTCCCCAAATCCTCCCATTTATTATGTTTTCCTGCATAGATGTAAGGAACAAAGAAATACTATTTGACTGTAACAGCCATTGGAGTCCTGCATGCCCCAGCTTCTGTGTCTGGCAGTGTGGATGCATGATTTTATTAAAAAAGCCACATTGCTAGGTGTGATGTAAGTAGGTGAATGGAACAGCAGAGGCAGGACAGGGCCATCTCCTGAGCTGGCAGGAGCTGTGGCTGCAGAGCAGCAGCCCTGCTCTGAGTCTAGCTCAAGGACAGCATGAAACACTGCTGGGAAGTGGTGGTGGTGGCAAACCTTGGCTGGAGACAGTCCTGAGCAGAGACACTCCACAGCTCCTCCAGCCAAGGGAGAAGGAAGAGGTGAGGAAAGGTTCCAGTATTACTAGGCTCTGGTCTGGTACAGAGAAAGACTCCTGCTCTCGTCTCTAGAAATAATTTTGTGTGTGAGCACACAGACTGCAGGGAATGTGTCACAGCCTGTGCTGCAGGAGCCATCTCAGCTCTCCCTTACATGCACAGGGGCTTGCAAGTCTGTTCAAGTCATAAATAGAACATTACCCCAAAAGATAAATAAAAGGCTTAATAGGTATTCTTGCAGAAGTCAATGAACAAATTCAGCTTCGTGAAAACCCTCCAGTGAGTTTCTGATCAATCCAACTTCTGAATGCTCAGCAATAATGCTGCAGCTAACACAGCTGCTTCACCAGCAGAGGCTGCTGACTGGACATATGTCCTGATCAAAATCTCTCAGCAGAGAGCTTTCAGCCCAAGCTTTGATAATTGTCACTCTAAACTGCAAGCATGACATGCTTCAAATAAACTTCTATGTTTCTTTTTTGTTATTGCAAAATTTTGAATTTTCCAAAGGCAGTAAGTCTTTCAGCAGTGTAGGATGACATTAATAGTATTCAAACTGGCTCCAACTTAAACCAGTTCAGTTTTCCCTGAGCTGTACTAAGGTGAGTTCTACTGTAGCACGTATTTCACACTCTTTGCTTTTGCTAATGATGCACAAGTGGGGTACACTGGAATCTTATATTTTCACAGGCTGCTTTGAATCCCTAAGATATCTAATGTGAGATCCTTGTGGGAGTATAGGCACATCCCAAATAGGTATTTGGAAACCAATTTCACCAAGTCGTTTAAACTATTTAGGACCCAGTTAAAACCATGTTGTTTATTTCTTTCCACAGGTGAGGAAACTAGTATGCAGAGGTATCTGCAAAAAAATTCAGTTTTGCTCCAGGGATGACTGGCATTTCACATGAATGCCTCACCTTCCCAAGAGTAGCACATGGCACCACTTACTCCTTTTTCTTAGAAATGACAAGGAGTTGTTTCTAAGACTGTTTCTAAGAGGGGGAGATGGGCTCTAAACAGACATCATCTCATTCATATACACACTGATGGGAGTGTGTGCCATTAACTTCAATGAATTTTGGATCAGGCTCAACAAACAAACACTGCAGAGGCCATCCAGCCAGTAGCTACAGAGATGTTATTTTAGCAGCCCTTTCACCACCATGCAGGAGCTCAGATTTCTCATGCAAACTCCAGTGTGCAGAAAAAAAAAAACCTAACCAAACAACCAAAACCAATCAAACCCAACCAAACAGCTACAACTTCCTTTTTCCTTATGTTCAGTTGTCTCAAGCCTGTTATAAAGAGCTAATCACTTCTCAGCAACAAGAGAAGATTTAACTTCTCTTGTTTTTGTGATTACCACTACTGGGTGACTGTGGAAGGCTGTAGGGTGGAGTTCCATCTCCAGTGCCATAGCTCAGCCCTCAGGGCAATAATTCTGCCACTTTCCATCTGCAGAACAAAGCAGTGCCAGGAATGCCATCCTGTGTCATCTCCCTGCCTCAAGCACACCTCATCTCTCCAAAGCCATTTTATTCAAGAACAGCCATTCCCAGCTGGAATGCCATGTGCCAGCCTTGCACCCTGGCCCCCACAGCTGGTTGTTAGGGATGTGAGTGTGAGCTGAGTGACCAGCGTGGAGAACCTTTTCTCAGAAATAAGTTTTGATTAAAACTTACCTGTAGAAACACGATAATCATGGCCCTGCACCTTAGGCAAGCTTCCTTCTTCTTGTACTGCCATCTCTCTTTTGAGCTTCACATTTGACAGCGTAACTCTGTCCCCTCTCTGCTAAAATTATGCATTTGCTTTAATTTATCAATCCTGCATTTCAATTCCATGACTGTCATGAATAATCCATTCCCATTAAACCATATTCTGCCCAATACCAGCTATGCAACACTCCATATTACAGCATGGAAACAAGGGGCAATTTTGCCTGAAATAGTGTTTTCAGTCATTCTCCCTACTGAATGTTTTACACAATTCTCAGCCTAAATAATTTGTGTGGGTGAAAATAAACATGACAGGGAAAAACTGGTAACCTCTGCAAAGGCCCTGCCAGCCACACAAAACGGCTTCACCTCAGGCAGCACCATCAGCATCCTAATCATATTCAGCAAATTGTTTTTATAGTCTTTAGGTCCTATTTATTCTTCAGTGTGGAGCAGCTGAGTTAACTCAGCAAACAGAACCTGCAGAGCTGGGTATATTATCAACAGCACCAAATAGCACAAATCAATCACTGGAGAAAACTGCTCTGAACCACAATGAAAAACATTAGAAATTTGGGACGGGGGGAAACCCCAACAGATTCACACCACAAAATAAAGAGAAAGGAAAAAAAACTGCTGAGTTTATTGTAAAAAACTACAGTGCCTGTTGGAAAGGTACCCAGCACTTACATTGGTCTGGTTTACCAAATTAGCTGTGGTAGCTAATAATTATCCAATAGTTCTCAGAAACCAGAAGGCAAAGTGAAGGATGGGACTGACAGACATTCAGCCCCTCAGCTGAGGAGCACCCAGCAAGCAGGACTCCCTCCAGGTTAATGGCACAGAGAGAGGCTCCCTCAGCTGTGCCAGATTTACAGGGCTGGAAACAGGGAACTCACTGGGTGGGTGCAGACCCTCAGAGAGCAACCCATGTAATATAGAAATTATACTGTCTTATTTGGAAATATCATTTCAAATCCTCATTTGTGTCACACATCCCTGCACATTATATTTGTGCATACATGTGAATGAGTATCTATGTGCAGGTACATGGCAAGAAAAACTTCACTTTCTTACAGTGACTGCTTCTCACTACAGAAATAATAATTCCTCGAATATTTTTAAAGACTAACCTGATCCACTGCTGCCTTTTAAACTTTTTTTTATCTTTGCACAGAATGAAAAACAAAAATATCTCACACTTTATATCTGCACAGTACCCTGTTGGGTGCAATCACCTCAAGCAAACAGCCCAGTGGACCCAGCTGTGTGATCCATCACCAAACACTGCAGCACTAATCTGCTCAGAGAGCCAACACCAGCAGTGACAGGAAATTCCCACACTGACCAGCAGGCAACTGGTAGCAGTCCCAAAAGTCCAGCAGCTGCCTGTGGCTGAGGGCCCTGCCAAAATCCTTCAGGGGTGCCTTCAATGTAGGGACTACTGTCTGCTGTGGTGATGTCAGCCCAGGAGCAACAGAGCTCCTTCCATCTAGACACACACTTCAATCAAAACCTGGCCCCTGGTCATAATCCTCGCTCTTGAACACATTCCTAAGCCTTGCTTTGCTTTGCAATGTTTCATTTAAAATACAGGTTGTGCCGAGAACACGGGAAGAGGGGTGAGGAGGTGTCATGTGTGACCAGGACAAAAGTGCTCAGCCCTGACGTGCTGGGCACAGCTGAGCGTGTGCTGTCTCCTCCAGCACAGCACCAGCACTGCTTCCTTGTGCTTTTCCTTGTCTTTCCAGGTTTCTGCTGCTGTGGAGCGCAGTGCTTATCATGTACCCAACTAGTCTGGCTGTCATTGCACTGACCTTCTCAAACTATGTCCTGCAGCCTGTCTTCCCTAACTGTATTCCCCCCTATAATGCCTCTAGGATCCTCTCCATGGTGTGTCTACGTAAGTATTTGCTTCTTGCACACACACAAATCTTGCACTGGCTTTACAAGGGACCACTTGAGGGGCCACTCCAGCCAGGCTGGGGTCAGGGCCAGTGGGGAGGTCCCAGGAGAGGCACTGTGACTGCTGTGGGATATTCTGCCCCTTCCCACTTGCCTGCAGCAAGTGCAGTGGCCTGGAGGGAGGCACAAAGGCACCCAAATCCAGGGGAAGTGGTGGCAGGTGAGCATGAGGGATGGGACAGTGCTGTGCTCCCTGTGGAACCACAGGCACCTGGCACAGGTGACCCAACACCCTTTGAGCCCTTCTCCTCCCTAGTCTTCTCTCACATTCACAAATGTGAGTGTGCAGGAGGAGCCAGTTCTGCATTAGCTGTTTCTGGAGCCGGCAGACACAAACCTGAGCTGCAGGGCTGAAGGCTTTCCCTGTCTCTGAGAGGAGGCAATGACCCTGGCACTGCTCAGGAACAGGTGCTGGGGCTGGGGACAGCCCCAGCTGGCAGCACCTGAGGGGCTGATGGCTGCCAGGGATGCTCCTGCAGCTGGGAATGTCCTTGGGAAAGGCAGCGCTCCTCTCCACCTCAGTACTGCCAGGCTAGAGCTCCCTGCAGGAACATGCCTGTGTTTTTCAATATTTTGATTGTGTTTTCTTAAATAAACATAATTTCCTTTCACTGAATTCAGTCTTTTGCTCTCCAGTCCTCCTGACCTGGGTGAACAGCTCCAGTGTGCGATGGGCCACGCGCATTCAGGATATATTCACAGCAGGAAAACTCCTAGCCCTGAGCCTTATCATTATTGTGGGCTTCATACAGATCTTTAAAGGTACTCTGTGGGACAGCTCTAACATTGGTATGGTACTGTTGATAGATTTGATTTTTCCCACTTACTGCGATGTTTCCTCCTTGCAAACTGACCTGAAGGTGTGCTGGGTTTTGCCAAGCTTGGAATTGCATACTGACACAGCTGTGGAAAGTAAGGCACAAAGGAGAAATCAGCTGTATCCTCTTAAAAAAGTCCCTTTCCAGCCCACTCTGTAGGATTTGATTAAATAAAGGAGCAGCTCATGATGTTTCAGAATAGTTACTTAAAATTTTCATTCTGCTGTGCATTCCTTGAATTTGAAGTGCTCTAGATGTAAAATGAATGAGCGATGCTTTGCCTGGGGCAAGAAGATACCTGCTTCATTTCAGGCACTGGTCCAATTTCCTACAAAAAGTCACTTATAAGATTAAACATAAGTGAAAAATGTCTCAGTGATTCACCAGTTATTGGAAAGCTGAAAGCACAAAAGACTTACAATATTTTTATCATGAATATGGTGAGTCATATAAAGGACAAAGAAATACGACATTTACAGAGAGCAGAAAACTTGTTTTCTCAGTGATACTAGTCCTGCAGCCTTGACAAAACTTTCAGGCCCATAGATGTTTTATATTCAAGGATTTCTATTAAACAACAGCACACTCTTGTGAAAGAAAATTGCATTAAGAGCAGGTAGGAGTTTACACAGGCAAGGATCCACGCTCAGACAGTGCAGGCTGTCTCATGAGCAGCACAGATGGTGGTGAAGGGTCCTGCAGAGCCTGAGCTGCCTCTCCAGGACACTCCTGCAGACAGCCCTGCAACTGCTGTGCCAGCCCCGTGGGGATGTGAAGTCTGAGTTCTAATAAAGAATAAAGAATAAAGAATAAAGAATAAAGAATAAAGAGTGAAAGCTCACCTGTTATAAAGTGTGTGAGGTAGGTAGGCCTGGCCTAACATCTGGCTTGCCCTCTCTGTACAGGAAACTACAAAGAGCTGACACCAAGCAACGCATTCAAATTTTGGATGACTCCATCTGTGGGGCATTTAGCATTAGCTTTTCTTCAAGGGTCCTTTGCATTTAGTGGCTGGAACTTCTTGAACTATGTAACAGAGGAGCTGGTTGATCCCCGCAGGCAAGTATCCATTTCCATGATGCTCTCCTTGAAGTGCTGAGGCATTGGAGCTGTCTGGAAGCTTTACTCATTTCATAAGATGCTGCAATGTCATTCCATGTCTGTGGAACTGGTCTTTCCAAAGGAGACAGAGTTTTGTTTGGAACAGAAAGCAGGCAGGTTACAGAAACACTGAAACTAAAAAAATAGTGCAGAAGGTATTGACTGAATCAAAGCAGCCTACAGACGAGGCAGCATCTTTATATCACTATTCAATCATATTCAATCTTCCATAGCAGAAAACTAACCACAGATGAGATATGCACAAGTATCCACAGGAAGAATGTTCTTTGTCATAAAAAAGTTGAATTATCCTGGAAGCTGCTTTGCTTTATCACCCAAAGGAGCCCCACAGACACCTGGAAGAGAAGATCAGTTGTGCAGTGACAGTGGCACTCTCTGCCCCAGCACAGCTGTGGGCACAGCCTGCCAAGGCAGCTTACACTGGGTCACTGCTGATCCTGGGTGTGGGAAGGGCTTGGGAAGGATTTGCCACGGGCAGGCTGAGAAGGCTGCAGGGAAAGGGAGTTTTAGTTTAGCAAAGCTCAAATGGTTCAACATTTCTGAGTTAATAAAGTGGAATGACAAATGTCAGCAGCTCTTGGAGCATTAGTTACTCCTGGGCATCCAATGCACACAGCAATTAAACAAGAAGAAATGTAAACTATTACAGCTTGGATGGGGATGACTTAAAGCTGCAGCCTTATGTGTCTGGTGGAGCATCTCTGCACACCAGCATGTGGCAAAGTGTATGTCCAGAGATCTTGGCAAGAATAAAGGAAGTGTGGTAATGTGTTTCCTTATTAAACATCAATATTTTAATGCACAACCATGATTTCAAAGCTGAATGATAAAAAAGTTATGACTTAAATAAGGTAAATATGGCCTTGGTTGAGAAATAAAGAGAGAATGGAGAAAATGGCCTTTTTATTATTATTATTGTTGCAGCCTTAGTGGAGAAATTGAAGTATTTAAAAAAAATTAGATAGCCAAGCCCACTTCTTACTTTTACTAAACCTATTCAAATTCACAAGGTTAAACATGCTTTCTAAAAACTTTTTTTTCCAAATCTTACACACAGAGAAAATTATGTTAGACACAGAACAGTTCAGGTGTCCACCTCTAAGAAGGTCTCTGGACTGGAGATCAGTAATCTGTACCACTGTAAGTTGCCACAGGGTTGTATGGCCAGGCCAGGTTTGGGGGACACAATGGGCCAGGGTAGCAGCTGATCCTTTTCAGAGCAGGCAAACATAAAACAAAGCAAAACACTTCATTCCACCACAGTGTCCCTGCCCAGGGCTTTTGGGAAAGGGGAGTTTCATTTCTCAGTACCACTCTGTCCCAGTCCCAGTCCCAGTCCAGAGCCCCAGGAAGCTCCCAGCAGCATTTCACAGCCCTTTTAGCCTTCTCTAAAGTGGGGCAGAGCTGAGGCAGCACTGCTTCCCTCCAGAGGAACAGCCAGTGACCCCCCCAGCTGAGTGACCACCCCCGGGCCTTACACACTTGTTGTGGTCTTGCTGTGCACGATTGTAATTTCTTATCTACCCTCCCAATTCTTTTATTAGGAACCTACCTCGTGCCATATTCATATCCATCCCATTGGTGACATTTGTGTACACGTTCACCAACATTGCATATTTCACTGCCATGTCACCCCAAGAGCTCTTGTCCTCCAACGCTGTGGCTGTAGTAAGTAAACCATTCCCTGGATGTATAAAATACACTTTGATTTCGGTGCTGTGCTTTGCAGTGTATTTCAGTTTCTCTGCCTTCTGTTGCTTTAGACATTTGGTGAAAAGTTACTGGGCTATTTTTCCTGGGTTATGCCAGTCTCAGTGGCCCTATCTACATTTGGAGGAATAAATGGATACCTTTTTACCTCATCAAGGTTAGATGGAGTACAATTTTATGAACATTATCTAATTTGGGGAGGGGCTGTTTTAATTGCATTTGCTAGAGAAATGCTCGCTAGACATTTTGGCTGTTGTAGAGCATGAGTTTGTTGTTGGGTGTGTTGGATACAATCAGTTATGAATTATTTTGTTTCAAATCAGCAAATGTAATATTGAATCACAAAATTTCTTGCAAATTAATCCTCATGAGTTACTGAAAGTGTTTGCAGATGTGGAATAATTCACAGTAAGAGCCAAAACACAGCTTTAGCACGGAACCAAAGTAATTTTATATCAGTAAAGTTCCAGTAGCTCACAGCTAAACTGTGCTTTGCTCAGAGAGTTTTAGGGCCTGGTGCTGTTCTCAATTGCAGGCATTTTCATGCCCATGCTGGAAAACCACCTTTCAAGCAAGATGCTTTGCATGCATACTGCTGATAGTTGGGCCAGAATCTGTAAGGTCTGTAAGATTGTAACCAATAAAGTCTGTTTATAATAACTGACCTGTCTGAATTTAATTTAGAAGTTACAAAGTTTTTTGAGGAAGCAGCTGAAGTACCTTGGAGAAGTTATTTATCCCAGCCCATTCATGGGTACGATGAAATGCAAGGAAACAGAGTGCATACGTGACAGGCTGTACATTTAAATGTGAAATGCTGGGGCATGTTAAACCTTGTCCAAACCCCTTTTGACACTGTGAATACCCACACAACCTTCAGAGCATTCATCCCTCGCTGGGTAGAGACAAGGCTGGCCAGCAGAAAATCCTCAGAGGTATTTTGGCGTCTCAGAGCAGGTCTTTTCCCAGGAGCCATCAGCTGTTAAAGGCCTTGTTTAAACAGGAGGGTTTAGTTTAAATACCTTTCCCCAGGAGCCATCAGCTGTTAAAGGCCTTATTTAAACTGGAGGGTTTAGTTTGAATACCTTTCCCCAGGGGACACAGTCTCTACTTGGCTCTGCAGTTGCAGGCACAGCTCCCTTCCATGAGGTGACCAAAGCAGGTGGTTGAGCTAAGAGGTGTTATATGACTAGGGGCTGGAGAGGCTGTGGCATACCCAGTGGATTCATCATCACTCTTCTTGTTTCCAGGTTATGTTTCTCTGGTGCTCGGGAAGGCCATTTGCCAAGTTTGCTCGCCATGATCCACGTTAAAAACTGCACGCCCATTCCTGCCCTTCTCATCTGTGTAAGTCACTGTCCCTGCTCTGTCACCATGTAACCTGCCTTTAGAAACACCAAACCACTGAGACCTGAGCTGGGGGAACCCTTGGGAGGTGGTTTTACCCCAGAAGAGGAGCAGTGGGTCACCCTGAATTGCAGCTGAGCAGCTCCAGCTGCCCCAGTGAGAAGCAGCCTTGGGAAAAGTTCCTTCTTCTCCCAATCCTCTTGACACCTGAAGGGTTTCCCTCACAACCTGAGCTGCAGTGTAAGCTCATTAACTCTGGTCCTGCAGCAAGAGATAGGGACTAGCTTTTGAAACACAGATACTTCATTTGAGAAAAGACAAGATCCTTAGTCCTGCCTGCTTCCCACAAGCATGTGGAAATCTCCACGGTCACTGCTGATCCCACTCAGGCAAGGCTGCCTTAGGTCCTGCCACCAAAGCCAGAGATATGGTGGGTCCCAGGGGAAGAACAAAGTGCTCCAAAAATTACTTTCAACAAGCAGGACATGTTGTGAAGGCTAGTCAGGCAGTTCTCTGAGGGCCACAGGTTTGTTTTTTGGGTTTTTTTTTTTTCAGAAAATTAAGCAGGGGCAATGATTGCAGTGGCCCCTGCTGAATGGCACATCAGGCAGAGCAGAGCTCACCTGCAAAGGTCAGACACCAAGGGGCCAGCTGTGAGCAGTGTTGGGGGCTGCTCCAGGGGCTGGTGTGCTCCCGTGGGAAACAGATTCCCCCCACTTTTTAGGCAGGATAAACTTCCACAATACTGATGACTTGGGGAAGTCATTATTTGAAACAAAGAACTTCATGTGCTTTCACCAATAGTGAAATTAGAATGTGTGATGGGTTTTACAGTGGCATGGAAGATGATAAGAAGGAAAATGATTCGCACTGCTGCTGTCCATGGCCTTAGGGCTCAAGCAAAGGGATTCCACAAAGGGCATTTTCTTGAAATCCTGGCTACATCGGTGGCTGCCAGCTGCAGATTTGCCACTGATATCAAATCCATGAGGGTTTGACCCCAGGTGCACTAGAAAGATGCATGTTTACATGTCTCCCAGCTCTAACAGCAATTCTGGCACAATACACCCACACAAAATTTCACCAAATATGCCTCCTGCTCATTCTACTTTTATGACAAAATATGCATTTTGCTGAGGTTTTACAGCATTCCTGGGGCTTAGTGTCCCACCTTACCCAGTATTTCCCATTAAAATTTTGGGGTGAACTGCCCTGGGCAGCCATCATGGGATCCTGTGTTCTCCAGGGGGCCATGAGGCAGAATTCCCTTGTCCTTAAAAACACACCAGCTGAAACAACACACTGGGTCTCAGAGGCTGTTCTTGTGGAACAGCCCCAGCAAGTGCAAGCTGCCTGTCGGGCTGACTGATCCATGCCATGCCATCCCCCTTCAATCACAGTGCAAACCACAGAATTCATCATTTGAAGGTGTTTTAATGTAGCTCAGTGAACATCAAATGCTGCTAGGAAATATTTCTTTCTTAACAGGAAGATAATAATAGTGCAGTGTAGGCAGCTACAACAGCGAACAGGGCCACACTTTAGGCAAACCTAATTAATACATCAGGTTCCTTGTCTCTTCCATTGACTCACACCTATGTCTGCATGGAGAGAAGTTTGTTTGTACATGAAGAATGGCTATTTCAACACTACCAGTGAGACCTTTATTTTTACTGATTTACTATTTTACTTCCAAAAATCAAGGGGCTAAGCTAAATGTAAAATTTAGACTGCAGGTTTTCTGCAAGATAGTGGGGTGTCAGGTTCTCTGCTTTTGCAGAAATTCTCCTGAGCTAACAAAGTCCTTTTTTCACTCCCAAGATGAAAGAAAAAGCTGAAACTCTTCAGGTCTCATTCTCAAGGTTGTTTATTCAGTCTTATCTAAAACATTCTCTC
>JAWWMU010000026.1:2827043-2838277 GCA_035048155.1 Cinnycerthia olivascens
GGGGGTCTTTTTATGAGGAATCAATTAAAATGATGAAGTAAACTAAGTTTTCTTCGCTCTGACCTTTTTACCTTTTCTGGTATTCGTGACAAACGAATCCTTGGTAGAGTTTGCAGCTTCCTGCGTTCAATCTGTTTCCTACCATTAAAAAGCTAGCTATTGTCCCTAAAATTAACAAACAATAAATTACTAAATCTAAAATATCTAAATCTAACTATTATTAAATAAAACTTATCTGTCTTTTTAGCTAACACAACATCTACTCTAACTGTAATCCTAACTTTTCTAAAATCCTTAATTCTTCAAAATTAACATCTCACCCAGGAACCGGGAGCCAAAGGATGGATGCAGTGGGAATGATCCCCATGTTTGTCCCCGGGGGTTTCAAGGGAGTAACGTTGGTGTGAACGTGGTTATTTGTTGCTGGTCAAACAATAAAGTCTGGAGGAAGGCGAGTGATTCTTTTGATTTTGCTGTTAAAACACTGATTTATTTATTTTTCCTTTTATTTCCTTATTCACTGAGGGATGCTGCATAACTCACTCCAGGAGGATAATATGAGCAAGGGCAACAAACCATTGGTAATTCTGTATTTTGGGGGAAGGATGACTCCGTGCTCAAGGATATGTTGGGACATTTTTTCTGCACAGCCCTGGAGTGCAGCTCCCACTGGGAATGCGGGTCGGGACCTGCATCTGCTTTTCCTTGTGCTGCTCACAGGGCTGAGCCAGGAGGAGGAGAAAACCCAGGATGGGGCTCAGCTGTGGATGGACACCCCACAGAATCAGGGAATCCTGGAATGGTTTGGGTTGGAGGGACCTTAAAGCTCATCCAGTCCCAGCTCCTGGCATGGGCACGGAATCTTCTCCTACCCCAGGTTGCTCCAAGCCCCGTCCAGCCTGCACTGCTGGGAATATTTGGGGGATGTTGCTGTGACCTTTGGGGTGGTTGGTCCTTGCACCATCACACCACAAGGCACAGGCATGAGTAAACGCCTGTATTTAAGGAAAAACCCTTCCCTCTCTGTTCTCCTTTATTCCCGGGGTGCTCAGCAGTGTCGTGGTGCTCTGAGGATGACAAACAAAAACAGGGATTGTCCGTGTGGGGATCTTCAGCTGGGGGACTGAGGTGAGTAAGAGCCATAAGATCCAAGGGGAAACCAGCTGCAGCCTGAGGAATTTTGGGTGTAGCTGGAAGGTCAGTTCTGGCAGGGGCTGCGGGGGGTTCAGAGGGGAAGCAGTTCTCCAACCCTTGAAATCATGGAATTTTTGGGTGGTTTAGTAGAAGGGACCTTAAAGCCCATCTTGTTCCATCCTCTGCCATGAGCAGGGACGGCTTCCACTGTCCCAGTTTGCCCCAAGCCCCATCCAACCTGGCCTTGGACACTTCCAGGGATGGAACAGCCACAGCTTCGTGGGAAATCCATTCCAGGGAGGAAGGATCTGATTTCTCCCAGTCTGGGCAGCCATTCCAGCAGGAAGGGAGCCTGGAGACTCCTCTGCAGAGCAGGCACTGACGTGGCCATGAACAACCCCGGGGCTGCCATCCCGCTGGGAATATCCAGGAGATCCTGGATCAGACCTGGGGCTCAGCTTTTGAGGACTCACAGCGCTCTGTGAGTAACAATTCATTGCACAATCTAACACAGGCATGAAGAAAATAAACAGAATAAATCGTAAACTGAGTCACCCTCAGAGGCTGAGCTACAATTACTCAGGAGTAACAAGCTGGAGTAGTGGTTGCTACATCCGTACTTTGCTTACAGCCAAGTTAATCACCTGGATTTCTAAGGGAAATAACCTGCTCCTAAATGCACAGGTTTAACCATACCTGCCTGGTTGAATTGTAGACATTTTAGGAGCAAAATAAATGAAGAAAAAAAAAAAAAAGTCACACACTTGTACTGTAGAAAAAAATAGAGAATAGGAAGGTGTGCTTAAACAAGTAAATTGATATTTATTGACATCCAGTACTGCACTATTGAGGATCTCCACTGTGTACTCCTTCCATACAGCAGGCAAACTGATGTTTTCTGCTAATTTATCCAATTATCCACATTTTTTTCCAGTTTCTCAGACTCCAGCCCAGCGCTCCCTGCCAGGACCCGTCCGGGATAGTGCGCCAGGCAGGACCTGGCAGGGAAAACTGTGAGGGGCGGCCTCTGAGCACCCCCGGACTCGCTGAGCCGCTCCTGCCCGCGGTCCCCGCCCGCCAAGGGGGTCCTGGGGGGCTCTACGGCCACGGGGGACACCGTGGGGCGAGCTCGGGACCATCACGGCGCCCACCGGGACCGCGGCCCCTCAGCCTGCCCTCACCAGCATGGCGGCGCCGCGCCCCGGCTGGGGCCTCTGCCCTCCCCAAGATGGCGCCCGCGGCGGCTGCAGCCGTGACCTCCCCAAGGTGGCGCCCCGCGTTTGCGGCTATGGCGGTGACCTCCCCAAGATGGCGGCCGGGGCGGGTACGGTCGCACCGGACCGCGCCGGAAGTGGCGGCGGCGCCGTTCCCGGCCCATGATGGCGGAGGCGGGCGCGGGCGGCCCCCGGCTGGCGGAGCTGCTGGCGTTGGGACGGCGGCTCTGGGAGGAGCTGGAAGCCAGCACCGAGCCCTCCTCGGGAGCCCCGGCCGTGCAGGACAAGGTGCGGCAGGGGCTGGACGCGCTGCAGCAGGCGGCGGCCATGGTGGCGCAGCTGGAGCTGTTCAGGTGAGCGCAGGGGACTCGTCTGAGGGGACAGGGGAGGATCCCCGGGCAGGGCAGAGGTGGGGCGGGAGCGGGACAGAACCCCAGAGTCACTGAGATTGGACAAGATCTCCAAGACTATCGACTCGAACCTGTTAGCGATCCCCACCTTGTCACCTATCCCAGAGCTCTGAGTGCTACATCCAGGCGTTCCTTGGACAATTCCAGGGATGGACACTCCAAACCTCCCTGGGCAGCCCCTGCACCGCCCTTTCCATGAGCAAATTCCTGCTGCTGTCCAACCTGCTCTCCCCTGGCCCAGCCTAAGGCCGTTCCCTCTCCTCCTGTCCCTGTTCCCTGGGAGCAGAGCTCTTTCCCCCGGCTGTCCCCTCCTGTCAGGACTTGTGCAGAGTCACAAGGGCCCCCCTGAGCCTCCTTTGCTCCAGGCTGAGCCCCCCTCAGCTCCCCCAGCTGCCCCTCACAGGATGACTCCAACCCCTTCCCCACCTCCATTCCTTTTCCTGACTCCCTGCTCTCTCCCTGGCAGTGAGAACGAGGAGCTGGAGGAAATCGCCTCGGCCGACCTGAAATTCCTGCTGCTGCCGGCGCTGCAGGGAGCCCTGACGCTGAAGCAGGTGGACCTGAGCAGGAGGAGGGAGCACCTGGAGAGTGCCCGGGAGCATTTCCAGCGCTTCCTCCGGCTCTGCAAGAGCTACGGGCTGGGATCGTTCCAGCTGCCCCCCGGCAGCGCCGGCGAGGAGACGGCCAGGAGCCCCTTGGCATCCCGGGACCCCGCCCAGCCCAACCTGGTGGCCATGGCCATGAGCAGAGCAGCCAAAATTGAAAGGTGGGAAGGGTTTGGGAATCAGGCAGGAGCTGGAGGGTTGGACAGGGAAGAGCTTCCCTGGGCGTTGGAATAATTTGATCATAAAATGTTTGTTTTAAGAGATGCAGCTCGCTGTTTAATGGGCTGGGGAGGGGCGTTTGTGTCTCCAGTTTCTGGTCTCTGAGGAAAAACTGCTCAAAAACTTGTAATTGCCTCTTTAATTTTTCATAATTAATCTTACAACTAGTTCTTTAATCACTGCTGGCAGCATAAAGACTTCCAAACTGGAATTTTCCTACCAGTTGGTTCATTAGAGCTTGAAAAGAGGGTGGTTGGTGTCTTTGGTTCTTTGGTTGGGATTTTGGCCACCGAGTTGCTCATTGTGACAGCTCCAAACTGGGCTGGACTTGCTTGAATTGTGTAGAAAAGCATAGAAAAATACGATTTATATTCTAATTGGGAAGGGTTTCTTTTTTAGAATTACTCTTTTGTGTTCCTTGTCCTCTCAGCTCCCAAAGGTTTCTTGGCTCTTACTGTTCATTCTTCAGGTGATAATAACTGAGGGAAGGAGGACACAAGGATTTAGTTTGGAAGTAATGTATATAAGTAATTTCCCCTTTAATAACTAATTCCTGAAAAAGTTAAAATAAATTTACCCTGGAAGTTTATTACATAGGGAGTTCTTCCCTTTAATAACTAATTCCTGAGTAGGTCAAAAAGCCAAAATTGTATTAAAAGAAAGCCTGCACACACCAAATCACCTGAGACAAAAGTTGGAAAAAGCTTCAATTTCCAAAGATTCCTCAATGTTTAGGAGAAGAATAAAATCATTGAGGCCCCTCTGAATTAGATGTAGTTTTACAGCTGCTTTTAAAAGACAGGAGAGGCTGAAATTCCAACAGGAACCAGCACAATTTCCATGAAATTTGGTTGATCCTCTTAGAAAAGGTGGTAAAGGCACTAGGGCTGGGCTGGGCTGTAAGAAACTGATTCCATGATCTGATTTTGCTGTGTTTGAGCCAGGTACAAAAAGAAGAAGGAGCTGGAGAACAAATTGGCCTCCATGAGCAGCTCCGTGGAGAGCGGGACAGCGGATGAGGATCAGATCCGGGAATTTTACATCCTCCAGATCCAGAAATGGATTGGCACCAGCCTGGAGGAGATTGAGAGCATCGAGCAGGAGCTGGTGATCCTGAGGGGCAGGGATGCAGCCAAGCAGGTGAGGGAGCTCTCCTGGGATCTGTGGGATGGGCAGGGGGGGTGAATCCCAGAGGAATTCAGTGGCAGAGTTTTATTCAGTGACTTCCCAGCTGGAATTGAACTCAATCACAGCAGGAGCTGATGGGGTTTCCTTCATTCTGGATTCTGAGGTTTGGGTTGGGCTCTGCTGCCACACCTTCCCCACAATCCCAGCCTGTGGAATGCTGGAGCTTGGAATAGGCTTTTCTGCAGACCCTAATTCTGAAGAGTAATTGGATTTGGAAATTAAAATAAGACCCTTATGGTTTCTGCCAGGCCTCCACTCCTGCTCTGCAGCGTGTCCGTGTGTCACCAGCCCATGTGGAATGACAGAACATTCCCACAGACCTGCAATCCCTGTGCAGAACGTTGTGTCCAGGATTTCTGTGACCTGGGATGTCTGCTGGGAACAGCAGCTCCTGATGTGCTGGCACAGCCTCCTGGCAGGGCTGGTTTGGGGGGGGTCATATTTTGGCACTGCAGGACTCAGCTCCTCCGAGGTGTCCTGGAGATGCCATGGAATGATGGGCTCCGAATATTCCACTGGAACAATAAACAACATTTCCTTTCTGCTCTGAGCTCAGCCCTGGCAGCTCTGCTTTGACCCCAGCAGGTGGCACAGAGGCACAGGAAGTGATTCCTGTAGGGGCACACTTGGAATTCCTCATTTAAACCAAATTCAGGCCCAGATTCTCCATCCTGGGGCGTTGCTCTGACAGCTGACGTCTTTCTCCTCTACAAGACCTTTCATAACTTCAGGATGGGAAGCAGAGGGGGAATTCTCATGCCCTACATTCCTTGGTGACTGTTGTTTGCATCCCCAGGCTCCAGCAGGTCCCCGTGGCCCTTCCCGGCCAGCCAGAGCTCCACTGAAACCCTTCATCCTCACCCGGGATGCTGCTCAGGCCAGGTATGGATTGGGATGATCCAGCCACACTTTGGGGCAGGGCTCTCGTGGCGAGCCTAAAATATTCCATCAAGTGCCGAAATCCAGGTGGTACCTTCATGTCTGCACTAGAGTTTGTGGCACCCTGAAATCCGTGCAGGAATTTTGGCACCTAAAGCACAGAATGGGATACAAACCAGATTTCCTGTCATGCTTGGGATGTGATTTGTGCCAAAGTTTCCATGTATCTGCTTTAGTTCCCAGAGGCATCCTAGGGCCACCTTCCCCTGTCCCAGGTTGCTCCAAGCCCTGTCCAGCCTGGCCTTGGACACTTCCAGGAGTCCAGGGGCAGCCAGAGCTTCTCTGGACACCTGTGCCAGGGTTTCCTCACTCTCACAGGAATTCCTTCCCAGTATCCCATCTAACTCTGCCCTCTGGCAGTGGGAAGCATTCCCTGTGTCCTACCACTCCCTCCATTTTTCCCTCGGGCATGGGGAGGCCACAACTGGGTTACCCCAAAGCCTTCCTGCCTTGTTTATTGTTATTCCATCCTTGGTTATTGCAGATTGGATCATGGGATGGCCCTGTGCCTCTTGCCTGTGTTCCTGCTCATTCCAGGGGATTTACTGCCTGCTTTTGGCTGGTTCTGTCCCTCTGCAGGGTGTTTGGAGTTGGCTATCCCGGGCTGCCCACCATGACTGTGGATGACTGGTACGAGCAGCGCCAGAAGCAGGGAATCGTGTCCAGCCCACAGAGGGTTCCAGGTATGGAACAGAGATGGGAACAGGGGATTTGGGAAGCCTCTTGAGGGGATGGGTGAACAGGGATGGGTGCAGGGTATGGAACTCCCCTGACTATGGAAGGATCCAGGCTTTTTTAGGAAAACAACTGGGTTAAACTGTGCTTGGTCTGTCCAAGACCAGGTTGGACAGGGCTTGGAACAACCTGGGATAGCAGAAGGTGTCCCTGGTGGCACTGGATGAGCTTTAAGATCCCTTCTAACCCAGCCCATTCCAAGGTTCTCATTCCTGCTGTCTGGCAAGCCCAGCTCCCAGCAGGGCTTTGGAGAACCTGGATCTCCTCCCTGTCCTTGCCCTCCAGCAGGTGCAGGTGATGAGGAGTTGCGGAAGCAGCAGCAGGAGGCAGAGGAGGAGGAGGATGATGAGGAAGCTCTTCGGAAAGCTCGGGACTGGGACGACTGGAAGGACACACACCCCCGGGGCTATGGCAACAGGCACAACATGGGCTGATGCTCTGGCTGCCAGCAGGGCCTGCAGATCCTGGGAGAACTGCCTGGAGAGGGAGGAGGGAATACAGTGTACATAGGTGGAGCATCCAGGGATTCCCTGGATGGACAGGGGACAGGATGGCAGGAGGACACGTGACCCCTTGCTTTGGTTGGCATTCCATGTCAGACTGGGGGCACTGGTCGTGTTGGGGGGTGCCCCACAGCTCTGAGGGGCAGCTCCATGAGGGTCAGGCTCCCTCTGCCCTCCCAGGCGGAGGCAGCCTCCAAGGGGAGCTCCATGGATTTGGAAACTGCTCTTTGTATTGTGGGTGGATATATTTATTTTTTTTTTTCCTCTCTATTTTAAGCAAAATAAACTCTCTTTGTGCTGCCTGGTTCTTGCTGTGAAACTCTCTTGCTCTTCATCCCGAGCTTTTCCTGGGGGTGAACTCTGGATGCTGTCATGGAGCCCCCAAGGGCCAGGACTGGGACAAGTGGTGCCATATTCCAAGACAAAGTAGTCAGTGTGCTTTGAAACCCCACTAGAACAATCCCTGGAAAGGGGAAAACCTCTCTGGATCCCTCTGGCACCATTCCTGAATGAGGGAGAACACCTGGCACTGAGCTGGCACAGGGCAGGTGTGTGCTGGAAGCTGAGGAATCACAGCTGGAAGTGCTCAGCTGGGGCTGGCAGCTGTGGATGGACTTGTTCCAAACTGGTAAAATACTGGGATGGAAAAGCAAAGCCTGGCTGGCACTTTGTGTCACCTGCACGGTGCTTCCTTAACTAAGGGCCTGTGGGATTCTGTGGAAATTTGGTGGCTTTCCTTGCTGTTAGCAGGATTTGGGCACAGCTGGGCTGTGGGAGAGCTGAGATGTTTTCCCTGCAGCCATCCCTGTCCTCAGAATTGATCCACTCCCGGGAAGCCTGCAGGGACTGTGCTCCTTCCTCCCAGGTACTGAGTCCCTGCAATTCACAGGAGGGGTTTGTGGGTTCCAAATCTCCCAGGAAAGGTTTCTGACTTTCCCACCACAATCCTGCAGCTGTTTATCCCTTTCCTACACTGATGTTAGCCAGCACTTCCTAGCAGTGCCTCTGGACAGCTGGATCCTGAGGAGCAGTTTAAGAGGTTTATTCCTCATGGATTCTCACTGTTTCTTGGGCTGTTGGCCTGAGGCCCCACCTCAGTGCTGACTCTCTGCTGTTCCTATTTTCCTTTCCTGTCATTTTTCCCCTCAATCCTTTCCTGACAGCGCTCCCTAGGCAGGAGGCAGAGTGCCCATCCCGGGGTTGGCAGTGGCAGGAATGGTCTGGCAGCTGTGCAGCTTCAGGATGATATTTTTGGGTGGCTCTGGGGCTGTCACATGGCAGTGTTTGTGACATTCCCCCAGTGTGGACAGTACCATTTCCAGGGGAATGCAGCAGAACCTTTCCCAGAGGAATTCAGCCCCTGCCAGCAGCAGCAGACAGGACTTTCCAAGGAGCAGCAACCTCCCAGCACGGCCACAGGGCCTCACCTTCTGTGTGACCCTTCCAGGGACTGCCAGTTCCTCTCCATGTTCCTAATCCCAGCTGGAGCAGGTCCCCTCCCCTCAGCAGGGCCGGTGTCCTCTGGTCACCTGGTTAAAGCCTCTGGACACACAGCTCGGCGCCCTCTGATTGCCAAACTCACCTCCCCACCCACGGCACCGCCGAGCTCCTGCCACCATGAAAACCATCATAGCAGCCTGCTCCCAGAATCTCAGCGGTAAGGGATTCCCAGGACGAGTTGGGATGGCTCCTGGTTCTCCAGCTGGTGGCTGTCACTGTTGTCTGCTTGCTTGGGAGTGCTGAGCACAAAGGGGGTGCTGGGAGTGATTTGAGGATAACTCCATAGGAAAACGCACGGTTTCTCTGCAGGGGTGAAATTTTGGACAGCATTTGGGAATGTTGTACACAAGATACTTCTGCAAATTTCAAATGTTGGGTTTGCAGAGGCTCCTGTCGCTGTGGATGGGCTGACAGCAGAGCCCTGGGGGGTTCTCTGTTTCTGTGGGGGTTTTGGAATAGGAGCTAGGAAAAGGATGTTAAAAAGCAACTGTTTGGTGGGCAGAAGTTTGCTGGGGAGAGCTCTGCGTCTTCCCTGGGAAAAAGAAGGGACTGGGTTCTGTACGTGGCTGGGATTTTGGGGAAGTGTGGCAGGTGGAAGGGATCACTCAGAGCCCAGCACGCTGCATGGGAGAAAAGGACAAAAATTCCCCACTGGAAAAAACCCCCATGGGTCAGAGATGGCCTCTGTGTTTAATTTATTTCATTTGTCCCGTTCCTGGTTTGGACTGAGCTAGGAAGAGCTGAACCAGCTTCTTGAACCAGGGCTTGGTGGCTCTCCTCTGAGCCGGGGGTCCCTGGCTTGGGGAGCCACAGGGACAGGGCTGCTCCTGTGTCCCCCTGATCGTCTCTCTGGCCACCATGCAGATTTGGGGTTGTTTTCCCAAGAAATCAAGGCATTTGAGGTGCTGGGGTGGCTCTCTGGGGTGGTCTCGGTGTGAGGACCTTTGGCCAGGAGCGCTGTGCTGGCAGGGCCACAGCCTCAGGCCCATTTTGGGGAGCAGGGATGGGGCCAGGCTTGGAGTTTGGATCCTGGCTCCCAGCCTGGGGAGGTTAATGGTTCACCAAGATCGGCTGGAGGGAAGGGGTGGCAGGGGGAGTGGAGTGGCTGCAATGCCAGCGGCGTGTCCCTGTGGGGACAGAGTGGGACGGCCACCCACAGCCACCCTGGTGCGGCCTTGCTTCTGGCCTTGGCACTTGCTGGGGGTGGTGCCTCCCTGCTGTGCCAGCTGAGAAATCCCCAAATCCCCTGTGAGCCTGAGCATGCCAGGGAGGGCACGGGAATGGTCCTGGCCTTTGGGAACTGGACATGGCGCAGGATGTGCTGCTCTTGGCCCCACGGGTGCATGGAATTTTTGGGCTTGAGGTGCCCAGGTGCTCCCCACTCTGGGGATAGCCCTGATTGCCCAGGTGCCTAGGGCCACCTCCTGGCATGGTCCAGAGCTTCCTGGGGATGAACCTCCTCCATTCCACCCCCCCCATCCCATCCCATCCCATCCCATCCCATCCCATCCCATCCCGTCCCATCCCATCCCATCCCATCCCATCCCATCCCATCCCATCCCATCCCATCCCGTTATCCCATCCCAATCCCATCAGTCTGCCATGGGCAGCACTGGCAGCTCTGTGAGGGGCTGGGTGAAGGTATCCCAAAGTCTGTCCCAGCCTCCTTTCCCGCGCTGCAGGAACACTCTTGTCGCTGAGCTGGAGAGAGGAGGGTTGGAGGGGGCAGTCAGGGGGGCAGCAGGGCTGTGCAGCCTCCTTCCCACCCGGCCGTGCTCCAGCATCACACATTTGTTTAGAAGAGCTCGAGCATCCCCATTAACCCCCCATTAACCAGCGGCCGTTTGCTCCTTGCAGAGTCCATGACGTGCTGGGGGCAGAAGCTGTGCTTTGTGGTGTACCCTCAGTGTGGAAGTGCTGAGGAGGAGGCGTCCTCAGCCCACTCTTGGCGGCTGGTGAGAGAGACAGCAGTGAGAAAATGACAACAGCGTGGCCTTTGAGGCTGAAGTGGCTTCTTGTTTACATGCTGATTTTTGAAAAAAGTTTTTCTGGAAAAAAAAAATTATTTTAGAGTACCAATAGTGAAGCCTATAAAATGAGCTACATCCTTTATGGCCTCTGTAGCTTTTAGTTTATTCCCTAAGGAAGGAAAAAAAAAATAAAAAACAGAAAAAGAAAAAAAAAGAAAAGAAATAAAATGTAAAATAAGGCGCTGGTTGGGGCTTTTTTCTGGCAGCGTTCTTGCTCAGCAGGGGAAAGCAGCACAGCTCTGGAATACTGATTTTAGTCACCATGAGGGTCCACCAGAGACATACAAATTTAGGCATTTCAAAACTAGGGCAGTTCCCAACACAAAACCAAAGTACAGAAATCAAGAGAAAGCAAGGAGACCTCTTGCTGTCCCTGGGTGGGGTGAATGTCCAGGTTACACGAGGCATCGAAGTCACAATGCAAGGGATCAGCCCTCACATTCCTGGAGGAGCACAGCATCCCCAGCCCGGGCAGGCTGAGCACGGACTGCAGGGGAAAGCTGCAGCACCAACAATCCTCTGGAGCACTTCATGACACAGGAAAAAAGATACAGAGCTAGTGACCTAAATCTCCAGCATCTCATTTTTTTTAGTGATCTAAATCTCCAGCATGTCTGTTCTGTAGTGATCTAAATCTCCAGCATCTCTGTTCTGTGGCAATCTAAATCTCCAGCATCTCTGTTCTGTAGTGATCTAAATCTCCAGTATCTCAGTTCTGTAGTGATCTAAATCTCCAGTATCTCCGTTCTGTAGTGAT
>JAWWMU010000026.1:2838377-2858833 GCA_035048155.1 Cinnycerthia olivascens
TCCAGTATCTCAGTTCTGTAGTGATCTAAATCTCCAGTATCTCCGTTCTGTAGTGATCTAAATCTCCAGTATCTCAGCTTTGAAGCACTGTTTGAAGGTGGAGGGAGGTTCCTGCACCCCCATGGGATGGGGCTCGCTGCCCCTCCCAGGGAAGCTCAGCCTCATCCAGGTGAGGGTGGAGACAGGGAGAGCTTTGCAGAGGAACTCAAAGGAAACACAAGAGGACCCTGATGCTCCTCCTGGCTATTGACATGTCAGGGGGTGTCACGCTGCCTCAGAGACCAATTCCCCATTTCAGCCGTGCTCAACCAAGTAAAAACCCTAAATCACTCACACATCAGATGCTCCCTAGAAAGTGTTTTGCATATTTTATTTGTGCCATACACTAGGAAAAAACCCTCATTCATCCACTTAATTAATATATAGAGATTTGCTGCAGTAGCAATATGGCCACTTTCACACCAGGGAATCTTCTGAAAATGCAAAATGTGAGAACAGCTCTGAGCTACTATTCTTTCACAGTCTTTGAAAACAAAACCTATCATATTCAGTAGCCTTGGTAACAGCCATCCAAATATAATTTTAAAAGTATGTTTCCAGGGCCCTGGTACAAAAATTACAGATTCATTCTCTCTTAGTTAATTATTCAGAAATACCGTTGTATAATAATATCCATATCTTAAAATTTCTATTCATCTCTCTCCAAACTTTCAGATGGCAGACACTAAAAAGAAACACAGCTTACATTCTTCTCTTTGTATAAAGCTGTTAACTATTAGAGATTAAAATATATATTTAGCTAGAAAAATAGGTGTGGTTTTGTGTGTATATAAGAACACATGTAAAGAAAGATTACATATTTTGAATAACAGTACAAAAAAGTTCAGAGCAGATCTCCCTGTGGCTAAGCAGCCCCTGAACCTTTAACTAATGTCAGAGGCTCTCATGACTAAGTCTCCTTTTCCACAGCTCAAAATCCACTTTCTGAGGTATAATTTCCAGCAGATTCATTCTTTCAATACCTTTATTAGCTAGTGGGAAAACGAAATGTATTACAGCATCAGAAACACTGATTGCTTTCAGAACTGCTAAGTTTTGAAAAACACAAAATAACTCAGCCTTCACCTTCTTCTGAAAAAGAGCAGGACAGAGCTTGCAGTACCTCAAAGAGATGGGGAAGGAGAAGCATCAGCAAACAAGCACTAGCCTCAGAAATGGGAGAGGCTGTACTTCAGAAATTATTTTTTTAACCACCCTAACAGTCATACACTTCAGGGCTTCTTTTCTCTTTTTCAGCTGGGATATATGCATACATACATATTAAAGGCAGCTGTATACAACAGTGAATTTCCTAGTACCAAGATTTCACATGTATAATTTAAAAAGTGATACCATAAAAAGCAGATGATAAAAAAAACTCCAGAGGTACAAAACCAAACCAAATACACTCCCCTTCCCTCAAATTCACATCAACACATGGAGTCATGGGTTGACATGTAAAAGTCTGAGTCAAACTAAGACTGTGGGAGTTTAGGAATCCTCAAGCTTAGCTGTTAAGAGTGACAGTCAGAAACCCACAGGCTCTGGGCACGTGAAATTTTATTAAAAATGAAGAGATCCAAAGCAAGGCAAAGAATGATGATGCCCAGCATCTTTGTTGCTCAGTATCTTGCTCAGCCCAGGCAGCAGCAGTAGACACTGGTAACCATGAGGCCATACCTGAATCAGGCCTGCATACACACTGTGGGAAAATGCTGTAACTAAATTAATATACACAACACAAATGGAAAACAAACAAAAAAGCCAAAAAGCAGAGAACAGAAATAGAGAACATATATGTTTAAGGGATGCTGTAGAGTAGACAAGCTGGAAGGTACCAGAATTTCTAACAGAAATATTCCCTGCTTTAATAGCAGTAGAGGAAACATTAAGGGAATCACTTTTCCCCTTTATGCTGCCTATGAGCTTGCATTTTTTTTAGACCAGCAGGTATTCTTCTCTCTTCAGAGGGTTTCTTTGGAAGGGGGGGGTTTTAGAAGGATTGTTGGTTTTGTTTGTTTTTTTGTTTTGCTCGCTTGGACAGGGGAATTTTATATCTTAAAAAACCAAAACCAAACAAAGAAACACTTAGCTTCCTGGCTACTAAAACATTTGACGAGTGCAGAAAAACATTACTAAAGTAACAAAAATTTTAACAAGTTTACTAGCTGATTAACTTAAGGTTGTATACTCTTTAAAGTGTTGTGTTTCCACTTTTTTCCTTTTTTCTACTTTTAAGACATTCCGAAAACAAGGAGGCAGTTTATATGAATTAGAACTGAGGTGCTCTCAAGGATGGCTGATTCCCTGTTTAACACTCACAAGAGATGGCAGACACACAACAAGGCAAACTTTGTGATTAATGCAGGTATTGACATTCTAGGGCACTGCAATGCACCCCTTGGTGCTCAAACAGAGATTTCTTCTGTAAAATTAAGAGTGAATTCGTGGCTCTTCCTTTCCAAAGGGTGAGCCAGGAGAGAAATCTGCCCTGCAGCACGAAGAAGTCAGGGCTGGCAAAGAGCACCAGGCTTGGATTTCTCACTGATGCAAAACTGTGTAGTCCAGTAATGAGGGCTCTGAACACTTCTGTATGATTCAACATCAAATTTTCATTAACCTGGACTGTAAGTTTCTAAAAGTAAAACTTTCTTGGTGAAATTTTCACTCAGTTACCAAATGAATCAATACACAAAATATGTATGATACATGTAAGAAATAAAGTGAAGTTACACATCTTAAAATAGTGTTAGCTGTTCAGGGTTGTTCCCAGAATACAGCAGTACCACAAAATACATATTTCAACTTTATGAGCCTTATGATGGTTATGGGGTTAAGGCATGGCATGATCAACATTATTTTATTATAGAAATATTTTTCTGTAACAGAAATAAATATACATGTATTTCTAAGGTCCTTCATATCCACACAGTATAAAGCTTTCATCTTCCTCCTAACTATACTGAACTACCTTACACATACAAGTCTATGGATTTAAAATTACCTTTAGACAAAAAAGAAAATAAAAATAAAGACACTACAATCTGTAGCCTTTGATGGAAACAACTACTCTGGCAGTGCAATGACTACAGTGCATGGCCTTGCAAAGGTGGAATGTACCCAAAACGTTTACAAATGCTAGAAAAGCAAGACTGCTTTCAAAACTACATTTTCTTTGATGAAATGAGTTCTGATCACAGAAAAACCTGGGGAAAATTAATGAGAAGTATTTATTTAATGCAACTACAACTCTTGTTATGCATTTTGCCACAAGCCCTTCCTGGTATTAATGCCCTTAAGAATTTGAATCTTATAACTCTGGAATGCACAGTATGAAACCAATTTGCAATAGAAAAGGGAAAAATAATCACTTCTGATTAATTCTTTCATATTACATTTTAGTAGGCCAAAGTTCTATTCCTTGTTTTTTCTCAAGGCATTCCCCCAAAGGGAGTCCTAGTGAAAAATCCAGGGCAAAATAAAGCCCACTTAGGGGAAAAAATCTCTGACACTGATGGAAACTTTACTGTTCACTGCAGAAATCTGTTTGCCTTTACAGCCAGGAAAGTCCTGTGAGCAGCAGAACTCGGGCCCACAGATGCCAAAGACCCCAATTTCACAAGTTCAGTTAATTACTCTGGACAACTTGAATTCCTACAACAACCAACAGGTTTTGGAGCACTCAGGTGTTTACAAAGCAGCAGCATCAACTTCCTTGCTAACTCCTGTGTAAAGCACTTTTGTGTCAGTGTGCCACACTGTGGAATTGAAGCAGAGCTCTTTTTAGAGTAGGGAAAGTCTGGCCACCACTCCAGCCCTCACAACAGGACCAAGCTATCACACAGCAGAGTTCTGTCATTCTGCAGGGACCCCTTGTTAAGCAATGCCACCTTCTTACAGGTAAAGAACTTGCTTACTTTTAATTACACTCTAAAAAACCAAAAAGGCACCAGTTTACATTTAAGTGTGTACAATCTACACAGAGTTAGTCTTAAAATGGCACTGATGTATTTCAGTTCTTCAAAGAAAAGAACCAAATAAAAATAAAAAAAGCAAAATAACATTCTCTAAAAATAAAAGATAAATAAAATCACTGACTTGTACATCTGCACTTACGTAGCAGATTTACAAGCAAACTTGTGAGACAGATTTTATTTCAAAATAAAACAGAAGCCTGATCCTGACCAAATGCTCAGTGTTTCCCAGTGCAGCTCCAAGAAGCTGTAAAGCCTCAGTGTCCTTCAGGCACACTCAAAGTGGTATCAGCACAGAGTCCCCAGAAACACAAGGGAGGAGAGAACAAAGGGTAGAGAAGGAGGAAACAATTCTGCAACACTCACAACATCACTAGGAAGAAAATGCAACGTATGGCAATGCAAAAAAGAAATACCGCTGCAACTAAGATTCAATGCACTCCACTTACACTGAACACTGCTACACTCACTACAAAGCTTTAGTAGCTAAGACACCTGGTCTCATTCTGGGTATTCTATATAGAAATTTTGGATTTAGTGGATGCTCCAAGGTACACATGGCCATCAGAACACTTCTGAAGGGAGCAAAAGAAGTGAGCAGTTTTTATGAAAGAGGAAGCCACAAGGGATTTTAATTCCTCCTAAGTATGTTTAATTAAAATTATTAAATTTTAATTAAATTATTATCCCTAAAAAGACAATGTTATTTGCAGCTTAGTACTCAGAGTTACGATGACTGGTGCCTGCCCCAGTTTCCAAGAGAGGTCTCTAGCTCAGCAAGGCCACTGAAAGGCAAAGACACACTGAATGCAGAGGGAGCAGAAGTACAAAAGAAATACCAGAGGATGGAGACACCTCCGAACTGCAGTGACACATTGCTGCTCTCCTGGCCCCTAGCAACTTGTCCCATTTGGTCTTGTACTGCACTCACTGTGGGATTAAAGCACACTCATTTTAAGAGAAAGTTGGGGGCACAGACATACCACCTATCATCAAAGTGCATTGCCACGAAAACAATGAAGTTACAACATTTACATGGACAAAACAAAAATTTTTATTAGCAAACAAGTAAAGATTCATCATCACTGGTATTGTTTTCAGAGAGGGAAGTAGATGACTGTAACATTGGCACTTCCACAGAATGGCAACAAGCTGCATGAACACCCAAAGGCTCCTCCTGGTATGAATTAGGGCAACATTGGTTTTGTCCATTCACTTGGATATGAACATTCATAGAGGTGTCTGGATAACCAGACTCCCACTTTTTTAAGGGCAATCTACACGGATCTTCACTCAGTGGATGACTTCCACTTAAACTACTGCCCTCTGGGACAGTCCTCCTGGGCACTGACCCTCTATGGATCGTTTCTGTAACACTTTCAGATAAAGGATCTCTGAAAGCCTTTCCTGTATCTGCTTTACCGGACTGCTTAAGCTCTCTGTCAGAGTCAGCACTTAAAGATTTATTGGTGTGTCCAGCCTCGGGTTCTGCATGTGCTGCTGTGCAAGTATTTGGCTGGAAGATGTTGGAAGGCGATGGCTCTGTGATTTCAGTCTCTGGCTGCAGGCTGCTACATCCAGCTTCTTGTGGGCCCCTGGCTTGGCCATTTGCCTCTAAACCAGGTCCTTCAGGGGAAGGTGGAGGGCTGCGAACAGTCCCGCCGGCACTGCTGATGATTCCATCACCCAGAGTAGTCTGTGAGGTGCGGGCAGGAGTCAGCAGGGGGATCTGTCCTCTCACCCGAGGTCTGTGGAAGAGTCTGTTCCAGAGCCTGCCCAGGCGCCGCCGGGACGAGCTGCGCCGGGACGAGTGGCGCCTCATCTGCCTCCTCATGGCCGTGCGGATGTTCTGCAGCACGGAAGCCTGGAACACACAGGGAGCAAACAAGCATTTCACACATACTCAGAACACTTCTAAACCCTGCTCTCCCCACGAATATCTCCACAATACCCAGACTCGATCCCTGTGCTTCCTTAGAAAATGTGTATTTTCTAACAAACTACTTGAGAACATCAGAGATAGCTCTGCCTGTACCAAAAGACTCTCACGGATTCACAGAATTGTTTGGCTTGTGAGGGACCTGAAATATTATCCAATTCCAAACTCCCTGCTCTGCACACCTCCCACTAGACCAGGTTGGTCAATGCCCCATCCAACCTGGCCTTGAACGCGGCCAGGGAAGGGTAGCTGCAACTTCTGTCCCTTACAGTGTTTCCTTTGTGAGTTTAAGCTCTCCTTGTCTGCTCAGGAAGTTAATTTTCCACTGGAGTAACAAACTACAAGTGCTTTATCACAAGAGGAACTGTATTTCAGATGGATACTTCTGACAGGCTACAGGAGTTTTCTGAGTACTCAGCAATGAAACAGAATGACTTAATGGCTTGCCAGTGTAATTTACCCGTAAATGAAAAACAATAATTTTGGAAAATCAGAAATTTTCCAAAAATATTGTCAGAGAATTAATTTTCTTATAATTTCAGGTGCATTTACAGTTTCAGCTTGAAAAGCCTTTCTTTTCTATTTACTTTCTGACCTTTTTCCCTGTCTCCATTCTGTCTTGATGTACAGCAAAAGTGTGTATCTCACTGCTGTTCCCCAACAAACACATTTAATATGTTCAAAATTACCCACAGCACCTGTGGTTCTTCAGCTCCACATAATGCATACACATTTTTATATTACTTCCATATAATTAGCACAGCCACTGAAATACAGTTCCAGATGGATTTTATCTCATTTATAGTAGTTTGGCTGCTGAAATATTCACTGGCACTTGTCTGCATACTTGTGATGCATTGTAGACAGGGAAGTCTTCAACTGGGGGAATAAGTCCTTGTGCAATCAGCTGTCCGTAGGAAGGTGGAGCTTCCCTCCGCACAAACTCTGCCTCCAGTCGAGTCATCTGAGTCTCAAATGCTCTGGAAACAGAAGCAGAGGGAAAACATGGAGGAGAAGTGACAGTTTGTCCTGCCTCCCTGACACTAACGTACAAAAGCACTGCCAAAGGGCTCATGCTAGGAGTAAAACCACAAACCTTCCACTAAGCGCCATGAAAATCTTATCGGGATGCAAAAATAAACAAAAGGTATAAATATGAATGAATCAAACTAGCAAACTCTCTAGTGCAGTGTCAGGCTGGACACTGTGGCAACTGAAGTTTTTACAACTGGCCAGTAATTGTTGTGCCAGTAACAACAGTAACTTGTTCAGCAAGGGCCCAATGGTTAATTTTGGAAAAGACATTAAGAACTGGAAACAATTACACAACAGGGGCATCTTGCAGTTGCAGAGAGGTTTGCCAGACCTGCCAGAACAGAGTTACTGAAATTCCCACCTTAGCACAGCAGCTCTTTTGCAGGTCCTTCATCATGCAGATTTGTTAAGCACGCTGTTTAAAAGTGTCAGCAGCACAGCAGAGCTAGTGCACATGACAAGATGGGAACCAGAGAGTCCCTTATGACTCTCTCCTACAAGGCAGAACCACAGCTGCACACACAGGCAACACACAGGCAAAGAAACACACACACACCCTACACATAAAATGAGCCATACAGAACCAGGGGAAAGGGGCACAGCTTATGCCATGGATGACTCCTGCTTGGAACAGGCCCACCACAGCAGGACATCACTTTTAGCAGAACTGAGAACTGGAGTATTTGGGGAGGGGTGAAGGGCTATTCAATTCAGATTCAGTGAACACTTCACTGTAGCAGTTCAGTACTCGGTTTTTGGCAGGGGCAAGGGGTTTGTTGCAAGGGGATGAGAAGGAAAAGGAAACTGCTCAAGCAGATTAGGTCAGATACAGATTCTGCCATACTGCACAATAAACATGTACTTCTGACAGACCACAGAAGAGCTGATATTTCTGCTCACTACTCCCAGAAATCTTCTCTAAGCCTAATGCAGTGACTACTATTTAGCTGTCGTCAGGTCCTTGGATTTGGCTTCAGAGCATTTTGCAAATTCTCTGGTTAAGAACCAACATTTTTTTCCTTTTAACAAAACAGAAAAAAACACCACAGCTACGAAAACATCAACAAAGCAAGACACTTACCTGTATTCCCTGGTCCTCAGAGAGTATAATTTAAATGCACAACCCAGTGCTATCACCAGCAGCAAGCCACACACGAGACTCCCAATCAGAGCAGCTGTGATGACCTTCCTGGGAACAATCACCAGGCAGTTACGTTCATCACTCCCATCCTGGCAGTCCTCTTGGCCATCACAGCGCCAAGTCTCAAAGATGCACAGATTTGTCCCACAGTGGAAATTTCCTGGCTGGCAAGTGAAGCAGTTTTTTTCATCTGAGCCATCTGGACAGTTCTTCTGGTTATTACAGCGGTCAAGTATTGAGTAGCAAAGCCCACTGTTTCCTTCACATGGGTATTCATTTTTCTGGCAAGCAGGACAGTTCTCCTCATCCTTGCCATTTGGACAGTGCCACCAGCCGTCACAGTGCTGCTTATCTGTGAAACATTCCTCATCACTCCCACAAGGGTGCTCCCAAGGAAGGCAGTAGCCTTTCACCTGATAGGTTGCATTGAATCCATGGCCAGTGCTCTTGGAGCGGGCATGGTATGAGACAGTGAGCTGGCCCTTTGATGACTCCACACTCACGGAATGCCTATTGTTGTGGTGTGAAAATGTCTGCATTAATTTATCACCTCTCTCTCCAATGCCATCGTACACCTTTACATAGTCATTGTAGCCCAGCTGCAAATCCAGCTGCAGCAGAACGTGCCGGTTGTCCTGTGTGTCCACATACCACGTGCAGCGGAGGTCTGATCTGCTGTGATCAGCACGGAATAAGTCTGGGGAGGCAAAAGAGCCATAGAAATTACCCAGCCTTTTGCCACAGGAAAGATCAGGACAATTATCTTCGTCCGAGCCATCGCCGCAGTCTTTAACCGAATTACATCTCAGCTCGTTCATCAAGCACTTGGTGGAGTGGGCTGCACTGCACTGGAACATTCCTGAGGGACACATGCTGGATGGAGGGTCTGTTGGAGGGACAGTGCAATTTTTCTCATCTGAGTTATCACCACACTCATCCATGGAATTACACTTCCACGTACTGGGAATACACTTCCCATTTGCACAACGGAATTCATCTGACTGGCACACAGACTGACCTATCTTTCCTGTGAAAGAGGACAAGGAGAAAAAAAAAATCAGTATTGAAACTTTTGGAGCTATCTGATATCACTTTTCAACATCTACTGCTACACGTCACAAGCTAATTAGGCCAGTAATACTGTTAAAAAGACAAATGCAAATAATATCAGTGTTACCACACCAATACTCTACAGTCATCAACGGCCCAAGATGCCTGCCAAAAAAAAGTACTGCCATTTTCCAAGTTTTGCCAAAGAGAGTATAAACTGAAGCCAACAAACCCAAAAGATTTTACCTCTAATGTAAGAAAGGCGAAATCCCTGAGCCTGTCCTGAGCTTGATGCATCTGAGTGAAAAAATATCCACACATGGTCCCTTGCAGAGATGAAAGATGGAGGTATGGAAGATCCACACACTTTGTACTCCTCCCTCTTGGAAGATGGGCCAATCATCAACCAGTCTACTGCACACTTCTGAGAGTCTTCCAAATCAAAGTTCTTAAAACTGTTAAGAACAAAAGAAAGTATAAATTACAAAGAGGACATGTATCTGGAACAAAACAGAGAAAGAACAGACTCTATTGGAACACTTTCTGCATCAAGCAGTGCTGACATAAAGGCATCACATTCAATGCTAATGAAACATCCACCTTCTATATACTACCTTGAGTATACAGAAACAAAGCACATCCCCCAATTTGGAAAAGCACCCATCTCACAAGCATAAACACCATACCAAAGCAGCTCCAAAAGGTGAAAGAATGAATCCTCTTTTACTCAGTCCTTAAACTCAGTCCTGCTTCCTAAAATACAGATATGAGGAAAAGCAAAATTCTGGAATGCATTATCCAGAAAGCAGATTGATTTCAGCAGACATTTCCAACTGGTAAAAGCTCTGAAGCTAGGGATGACAGGGTTGACTGTTGTCTTGGAAAAAGAACAACAGGAAGCAGTACAAAGAACCCTGAAGGGCTAAGTATGAGACAAATCCACTCTTCAAGCCATGGATGGGCAAGGAGAAATCAAGAAGAGCATAGGGGTGGAAATGGAACCTAAAATCTAACCCCATTATCTTTTAATTCGAAGATTAAAATACTCCTTTTCTGGGGATGCAAATGCAAAGCAAACAAGACTATAACCTTTTACAGTCAAATTTCTAACCCTTCTGCTGACACAAGCCAAGTGATTATTCAATAGTAGCTTATCTAGTGCAAAGAGGTGCCCTGACTGTTTGCAGAACACTGAACATAACTGGATAATACTCCCTAACCTGTGCTTCAGGAACCATATGTGGTGTTTGTTCTCTGATGAAACAGATTGCATTTCCATTCAGCAATCTGCAATGACAATAGCAGATTGCAGACTGCACAGAAAAGCATACTCATTAGGAAAGGGCACACTGTTCAGAACACTTAGAAATGAATTTTGGTTCTTTTTTATGCAACTCAAATTAACTTGGTAGAAGTTTGTGCATCCTCCATGCAAATACCTAGACAGAATTTTCAGAAAGGCAGAAAAGCTGTTGCAAAATACAGATCTCCTTCCCTAAAGGACTTTTCACAAACATCAAAGATAAATTCTTTGAAAAAGATAAATGGAAAGATAATTTTCTGCTATCAATGTGTATTTATAAAAGACTGTCAATGCCTGCCACAACTTGACCTTTGAAGTTGAAAGGGAAAGAATAGCAACTATGTAAACCAGCTAATTCATTTAAGCAGGAGACTCAGCCTACCCAAACCTGCAGGTTCTGCCAAACATATTGGCTTAATAACCCTCAAAAAAAAATTTATCAGCAAGAGCATGAGAAGCAAGAGAGCACTGAAAGTGATAAGTTAAAATGGAAATTAAGAGATGACAACCAACATATGTGCAAGGCCAATCCACCCAGAAATGTCCTTCCTCTTCTCTTTTCCTCCCACCACCTCCCAGCACGTCTTCCAGCTGTGAAGAAATATTCCCACAACACTTAATTCTTTGCTATAAGCAATCTCATCAAGCTTCTGAAACCAGCATATTTTGCAAGGAAGTCTTAGATGATTGTGCAGTCAAAATAAAAAGATTTAAGCACTCAGAGATTTAAGATTCACAGATAAACCAGAGTATTTCTGTTACAGGTGTTCTGCATAAAATGTTTTTAATGACCAAGAAAGTGAACAGCTACTGCATCATGAAAAGGAATTATCCAAAGCACCAGGGAAGCTATAGCTACTCACAAAGTTTGTTACATGAGATGTGAGACAGCATTACTGAGCTACCACACCAGTTTTGCTCTCTGTAACTCATTTTGGGACCACACATCTTGTAGGGTTTCTATCATCTACCTGGAGGACTGTTCATAGGAATTTTTTAATGAAAACTTTTTGACTAAGTGTTAGAAATACCTATCTGCCCAACAACAGACGTTTTTAAGAAAAAGAAAACAGTCACTAAATCAAGAAATGTAAACTCAATACTGGGAAGGGGGGGTGGAAATAAAAATAACTAAAAATTTTCTGTTTGCATGACGCAAACAAGTTCATTTACTAAATATTTTGATACTTTACTTTTGTAGTTATTTTAGATATACCAGGATCAACCTTAAAGAGGCAAACAAATTATTCTCCTATCTTACCCAGTTCCCAGCACTCCAACTGGGTCCCATAGCCACTCATTTTCCTTGCTCTGCTACTTTTGTCTATCAAGTAAATAATTCAGCCATAGCATGGTTACACAACACAGACTGCACAGACCCAGGGGAGAATTTCCCTACACAATAAGCTGTCTACAACTTACTTTAAAATGCATTTCTTTCTAGAAAAAAATAAAAATATTTAGCACTTTTAAGATTCATGCAAAGGAAGAGTATTTAAAAGTCAGCTACAGGCACATACTTTGTCTACAAACTCCACTGCAGATGACAGCAATACCTCCCAAGAGCCTGCATTTGGATATAATTAATATCTTTTAACTGAACCTTGAAAGTCTAGCATTGTACATCACTAATAAACAGCTTTTTTTGGTTGTGGAAGAGGAACAACCTTTAGTTCCAGCTTCCAGTGCAGAAGCCCAGGCATATGGAGGATAACTGATTTTCCTGAGTGTCACGTGTGGATTTCAGAAACATCCAGAGCAGAATCCCACAATTCCTCACTAACAAATCCAAACTTCAGCCACAGAGTACAAGGGTGATGAGGCAGAACAGACTTGCAAGGAAACACTGTTTAATAGATTCCCTAAGAACACCATGCCTCTTGGAGATACACAAGCTACTGAAAAAAATGCCCTGGTATTCAAAAATGGTAATACAGAACATTTACAAGAACAAACTCTTTTACAAAAACAAACACCTTAGTCTCAAGTGCCTAGAAGTTTAAAACACAATTTCTCTGTGTATGTTCTAGTTCTAATGTGAAGTTTTATGTGTAATAGATACCACAGCAGTTATAAAATTTCTTCTGCTAAGAGCCAAAGCAGTCAAAGCAATTATGCTCCCCCGTATGCAAACTAATCAATAGATGCATTTTCAACAAATTTTCCTTTGATTAAGGCATTGTCAGTCTATTTCAGCACCCTTTTAAGTTATATTGCCCCTACTAGAAGCAAATTTTCCCTCCTTTACCTTGATGATGATTTTACACAAGACCAAAAACATGACATACTTGAACAAGCCCTCATCACAAAAAAACTACCTTCTAAAGAAATATGAAAACAATATGAATATATATATATTTGCACTTGTAAATATATAAAATTTGGCTTCTACTTTGTAATGCATTTGTGACAACAAGGTTTTGTGTTGGAAGTTTCTGCCATTCTACTCTGACATAAAGTAGCCAACTGATTTATTTTAGCCAAGAGTCCTGAATACTGCACTCAGTCTCTATTGCTTTGCTTCTTTCATCATCTCTAATTAGATCTAGAGCTGCTCTATTATAGTCCTCTGAAGAATAACTTAACCCTGCTACTCACAAAACATTTATTTATTCAGCTGAGCTTTCTCAAACTGGAGTGCAAATTTTCCTATCAAAAGGATAAGTCCAGTGGTTGAATGAGCATTGGTATACAGTGGAAATATGGGACAAAGACTTGTGCTGGTACTGCTTGTAGGACAGACACTGCATAGTCTTTGGAAAAGTCCTGAAGTCTGTAGTTACTGTTCAGGAGGGAAGTCTCAGACCTTCTGTATCAAAAACTACATCATTTTCTGTGACTAAACCAATAAATAGGAGCCATGCTGAAACAGAGAGCACTCGTGTATAACATCACCCATATGTCATGCAGCACCAGTCAGTACCACAGTATTTTATAACATCTTGGGCGGGGAAACAGAGGATTTGAGAGGAAAAGCAAAAGACAGGTCTGCTCAGTCCCTACTCCTGCCCTGCAAAGCCCTCTGAGGGTTCTGCAGGACTGCAGTGGGTCCCAGACATCCATCCAAGCACACAAACTGCAGTGCACAGTGGGCCTAAGCTCCAGCCCTGGCACTCCTCAGCTGCAGCCTTACCCCTGCTCCAGACATCCCCCTCCACCCAAGAGCTTCATTTCCAGAGCAGTGCTCCCCTGCTTTGGGCATCTTGGCACTTGGAGATATAGGAAAGGAGAACCTGGATGTCTTCCAGGCTTTTTTCCTCTCCACAACCAGAGCACCCAGCCCTAGCTCACAGGGCAGGGAGAGGAAAAGCAGTTAAACACTGGTATTTCCAGCACCTGAACTACAATGCAAACAAAATACAATACCCATCACAGAACATCCTTTAAAATGGCCTTGTCCTTAGGCTGCTCACTCAGCTCACACTTAGCTCTCTCACTGCTACCTGTGGATTTCCAAAACAATACAGGAATATAGAAGGAGACTAGTGTACAGGACCAAAATTATTGGACCAAATTTTGCAGTTTTCGTTTTGCTATTGTCTTGCTCTTGGAATGTTTTTCCCACATTTTTATAGAACAACAGCCTATTAAAACACTGAAAGCATTCAGAATTTGAGGATCAGAACAACTCAATGTGAACTGAGGAATGCAGCACTAAGTCTTGTTTTCACTGAATTCTGCAGAAATCAGTAAAAATCATCTGATTCTTTTTCCAGTGGCATGATACTGAAAAGAGGTTACCTCCAACAGTGAGCAGAACGTCAGGAATTTACAGAAAATTACAGGGTTAGTCATATATATCAGTTCTTGCCTATGCACTCACATGAAGTAACAGCCTACAATGGTATCTTTCTGTTATCTCACCAGTATTTTTATATTGCTGGAAAGTACTTCATTAAACAGACTATTATAAACACACATTAATAGTATATATATATATATATATATGAGAAAAACATGCTTCCTGCAAAACTAATGCTTAGCAGAGCTTAGCTTTTTGCCATCTGCACTGAAAGGAACAGTAGCAGCTAGGAAAAAAAAAGTACTTCTATAAATAATGTAGGGAATTCTCTACAACCTTTTCAGTAATTTAGGCACGAGGGACTAGAGATTAAAGAAAAGAAAGCTTTCTTAGTACTGCACAAGGACAAACATGGGATGCAAAAACTGAATGAAAGTAATTAGTAAATAAATGAAAAAGTAAATGTCCAATTTGGCCCTCTAAACTAATTTTAAAAAATGGAAAATAAATATTATGGATAGGTCAGTAAAGCACAATCCCAAAATAAAACCAACAGACCAATTAAGTAAAAAAAGTTACTTCTATTTGCCAACTTCTCACAGAAAGTGTGGAGTTCTCACAGACTGTGAACAACTGATGACTTAAATGGCTCATTAAAAACTTCTACTTAACCACTGAAGCACAAGGACCTGAAGTCAGGAAAGCTCTATTCTACTCCCAGCTCACTGCATAATCATAAGCAAGAGACACTGGGGCTATTTCTTCAAAAGCAGAGTTGGTAAATAGCTATTATGAGGTTTTTTCCAATTAATGTCAAGTTCTGAAACACTATGAGTTTGGTAAATAGACTGTGAAGCAGTCCCTTTAACTCTTCACACAATTACACACCAGCAAGAATATATGAACAGACCTCAGTTTTATGCAGAAATTGAAAGTCAAATGGTATCTGACAATTTCTTTTTCCAAAGCCAGTTCTGAATCACTGAAGTGAAAGCCAATGAAGCTGATCCCCTCCCCTCAATTAATAAGAGACAGCTTGAGTGGGTCACTAAGTAGATGGCTTTTCAGTACTCTTATCTTGAATTCTGAACATGGCGAATATTTTACTCACAGTCCCCTAAATTCCAGTAATAAGATAATAAATTAATACTCCACCCACACCAGGATTAATTACAATCATCAAGTTGTAATTAACAGCAACTTCTGAACAAAAATTTTTTTCATCTTTTTCTTAGATATGAGGAAACATAAGCCTATAAAGCCTGTAAACAATGGTACAAAGACAGTTATTGCATACGACACCTTCATCTGGTCTTACATGATTTTATGTAATCCTCTGTGAAAAGAAGTGTAAAAATAGAGAAAATGGGTGTAAAAATCAAGCAGTTTCCAAAACAATAACTAGCAATCTGAATTTAAAGACACGTAACACAGTCCTGGAAAACAGTGGCTACAGACTTGAACCATTCCATCAGACACATGAACTTGAAAGAATGCACTGAAATATGCATACAGAGTGGGATAAGCACAAAGAGCATACACTTCCTGTTCATGGGAAAGCTCACTCAAGGATTTCTAAAAAGCAAACTATCAAGCAAAACAATAAGCATGGAAATGTGAGGATATGAGGAAAATCAATATACACATGAAAGATAGATATTAAGACATAGCTTCTAAAGGAGATGGCCACAGAAGCCAGCATCTTACATACTCATGTAGATCTGGTCACTGTTCTACTGAAAGCTGCTGGAAAATGGGTTTATAAAAAATAACCACTAAGTACAAACAGTTTAGAAATAAAAAATACTTTCAACTGCAATTTTATCCCTTGATGACTCCTGCTGTATCTCATTATATTTATCTCTTACATAACACAGCTGTCTTATTGTCAATGAGAATTCAAGATCAAAGGAAGTGCACACTGAGTAACACAACACAAAGGAGATGGGGTGTTTTGGAACCTTTCAAAATCCAGATGTTAGCACAAGAACTGTGTTTGATTTCCCTAGGAAAAGTTAAAAAGCTATTCTTATGCCCTTAACAACACATTGTGAGAATAAGAAGCATAACCAACTGGAAAGCAGAAAATATGTTTGCATCTGAAACCTCCTAGCCTAGGCAAGTCAGCTCCTTGTTTTACACCCTTGGCATTGCAAGAGCAACAGCCTTGTAAAGAAATCCTCAGATGCTGTAACATTTTGCATTTCATACTTTGGAGTGAGTCATTCCAAGTACATTTACAGTCAGAAACATAACACCACAACACTAGTCCCTGGGATGTAAATACAGTTTCTATTGTTTGCATGGGCAGAGGAGGGCAGGATATGACTGTGTATTCAGTGATAGAAAACAAACCCATTACGAAGAAATCTTTCAAATCATTGCTGTGCACACATCTCAACTGTACACACATTATCACCAGTGCCACACCTCACGTTCCTGTGTTTCTTCAGCCTCTGTTACTCATATTTGCAGAAGAGAGTCCTTACTCTAACTGGAGCTCTAAGATATTTTCATAGCATAAACTGCAGCATTATTCTCCAGACTCAAGTCTTGTGTCTCATTTGCATGCTTTCTCAGTTTCCACCAATCTCTACTTTGAAACAAATGCCTCACATCCAGTGTAATGTAATGGGGTTTAAAAGCATGTTTCTATTTATGAATTTCAAATACTGGCAGGTATTCATTACTTTTGGTGAGTAGTTCCTATCTGGAACTACAGATGGTGGAGGCTTCCTATTATTCCATCTGTGGCAGATTTGCTTTCAATTTTTGAGCATCTGCAGTTGAAGAGGTTTTGCAGTCCTTTCAAGCAGCTGAGCAAAGAATGAGCAGATGGTGCCAAATGTAACAGTACTAAACGCCCCCCAAAAAACTTTTCCTAGGTTTTTTTTTAAGTAAGAAATTCTTGATCCATGAAGGATCCTACCATTAGCCCAGAGAAATTAAGCACATTCACAGTATGCTTATATTATATCCTAAAAATTCTTTAAATATTCTTAACAAACCATTTGCAGTATGTTTTAGTCTTTTTTGAATTGCATTTTTCTACAATTGAGCTGAAATTGTACCACAAATGCTAACTATTATTTGTTATGATTTGTTATTTGTATGATTTGTTGGAAATAAATATTAAGCCGAGAAGCATGTGTCTTTTGATAAACAAGTAACAATAAGCAATAATTATCTTCAACTGTCTATTAACCATAGCACCATTTCAAGACATAAGTGAAAATGCTAATTTTTCTAATAATTCTACATGCCCACTGAAGCTGTTCTAGGTTTTATAGCCTTCACCTGCTCCTATTTTTAAGCAATGAAGGAAAAGGGGACTATTTAATGTAAATATACTGCTGTTTCCCACTCCCTCATCTGTCAGTGGTATAAGAAATCTCACACAGGCATTGTGAAGACAAATACATTAAAGACCACAAGTGACTTCTGTAATAATGGATGTCAGAAGCAGCCTACTGAAACAAGACACAGTGAAGCATTTTTAAAAAGAGAGAGGTGCCCAACCTGGAACTATATTCCAGTGTAACCAATTTCAGCTTTCTTCAATCATCAGCTGTATCAGGTAAACTCACATTCTGCTCTATTTCAGCAAAGCAATCCTTTACCTCCACAAATATCAAACCATACCTAATTGTTATCATATCTCCATGATCTCCTTGAATGTACCAGCTGCAGTTTATGGCTGGAGGATAGTTTGATGGCCAAGAAGGACTATAGATGACTCCCCGTCTCTCTGTGTGCTGTTCCAGTTCTCCACTGCAAGCAGCTGTTAATAAGGGCAGAAAAATAATATTGTTAATGCTTTGCCTAATCAACAATTCATATTAGCTTCAAGAGCTTTCATCAGGCATACCAGAGTCAACAGTTTTATCCTCTTACTGCTTTCTTCCCTGCCCTGTTTTTCAAGACACCCACACCAAGTGTAGGTAAGCATAACCTGCATTTCAATGCAGAACCAATCAATAATCTTGCATCAATCTATCAGAGGCTACAATCAATATTACTGCATGGATCTGGCAAGAGGATGTAATACAGAAATCCTTCTTACAGTTTCCCAAAGCCTAGGTAGGTCACCCAGCAAGTGAAGATCCATATTAACTGTACAGTAGCTAGTAGATCATTTTGTTGTAACACGTTCCTGAACATGTTGTTTATTCTCTTAACCACATGAAGAGTTTGTAAGGGTTAAAAAAATACCACCACCCACCACACCCACACACCCCCCCCCAAAAAAAGTAAACTGTAGTTCAATGTTAAATGTTTTCACTGAACATTACTAAAGTACTCTAAATTCCTTCTGAAGCCACATAAATGGGAAAAATTTTCAAGACAGGGGAAGGAGCAAACAAGGCCAAATAAAGCTCAGCATCTGCAAAGCACATTTAGTTCTTCCTATGGAAAACAGCAAGCTACATCAAATACTTATGATTTGTAATTAAGCAATTCAAAAATTAAAATTAAATGTTCCAAGGACAAGTTGAAAAGCTGTTCTGATAGGACAATGCACTCCAAGCAGACGACAAGAGGGAAAATCCTCTGTAATGCAATAGCTATTCTGAACATTCTCCAAAGATATTATTTAAACTATTTTAAAATCAAATTACTGTCTAGAGCATGACTTGTGGACTGCAGCTGAATATTTCAGTTTTTGACAGAAGCTTACATTCTTGTAGGTGAAAAATGCAACAAGGGAAAAAAAAGGTTGCCTATACCTTGTCACCTCATACACAAGCACATCCAAATATATTGCACTATAAATGAGAGATTTACAGTATTGCTTGAAATCCAGCCACATAAATACACCATTTTCAATTCCCAGTCAGGATGAGATTTAGCTGCACTGGAGGGATGGAAGGAAGGAGCACCAGCAAAGCCACTTGGCTACAGTCCAGGCACGTGGCAGGGCTGAGCTCCTGGGGATGGCTGCAGCACATCCCCTCCAGGGAACCAAGGCCTGGCACTACTCTATTCACAGGAAGCACTTCTGAGGTGAGAGCCACAGGAACACAAAAAGCATGAGGTGAGTGACTTACTTGAGGCAAAATATAAAAATGCTATTGTTTTCACTCTCCAGGTAGAGCATTCTGCTGAAATACATGCACATAATTCCTACTTGTTTCAAAGAATACATAAATACATGAAAACATCTGTTTCCAAACAAATGTTTTGCAGCAATGAAGTTACAAAAACAACGAAGTTTTTGTTATAATTTTTCTAAAACCAGAGCAGCTCCATGCCAGATGCTGGAAAACACTGAGATGCAGTTGCAATTATAGAATTATAAAAGCATATGTAAGATCCACAGGTCTTTCCAACTCCAGTTCTCAGTTTCTTTAGGTCTGTAATTGCGCTCCTCCACATACCTGTTACTGCATCAACTTATCACAGCAGCAAAAGAGGACCAGAGCTAGCAGATACATAAAGGAGCTGGAAATGCTGCATTTCCTAACTGCCAGGTTAGTAACACTTCAAAATGGGAAGGAAACAATGCACAAAGTGAAAGAACAAATACAGCAGACAGCACTATCCAGAGGCTTCAGTAACACCTGTGCAAATATTTCTGCAGCCCTTGAACCAAATTATGTTCTGGATTAATATCCCTTATTCATAGTATTTGCAATAGAATAGAATCAAAATGACACAAAACTTATTTAGTTTCCATTCTGAGGAAGTCCCACTTCCAGGCTGATGGCTCCGCATGAGCACTTCCATTCACACATTCATCAGCGTAGTTAGCAGAGCTATTATTCTCCCAAATACTTGTTTCTCAGTTTTAAAAAGTAATTACAAAGACTCTGAACAATAGTTACTTTTGAAGTAACATGACTACATATTTTTCTTTTGGGTTAATGTAGTTTCCTAGTGTAGAGGATCTGTTGTAACATCACAGTTCAGGTCTTCAGTGATAAAAGTTTTTTTCTTATTAACACTGCACATCTAATATAAATGTGAGGCAACAAAACGAACAGATTTTTCCTTTTAACAGAAGAATTGTAGCTGTGCAAATCTAAGGACATAGCAAGTAAAGGGCTGCACTGACACTATATTGCCATTTTTGGCAGTTCATCTCACAATGGCTATTGTTGCCAATACTTTACCACGGCCTTATCCCCTCTGACACATATCAAGCATTTCAGAATTGTCCAACTAAAAATCAAAAGAACAATTGCTTGGCTCATGCAAAGGATCCTGATTTGAATGGACCACAAATCTGAATT
>JAWWMU010000026.1:2893591-2911315 GCA_035048155.1 Cinnycerthia olivascens
GGAGGGAATTCTCTGAAAGGAAAAAAAAAAAAAAAAAAAAAAAGATAAATCCTAACCTTCAACACACAGCTAAAAGGAAAAAACGCATAAAAATTTTATTGACTGAGAAAATCGGGGAGATATCTTGTTCAAGAATTAAAATACAGGTACCTTCAGAATTTTTAGTTTGAATAAAAACAAAGCAGATTTCAGTGTGGAAAGCATGCTTTCAGGTTCAATACTCACAAGCCTCTCTGTATTTACAGTCTCCAGGCCACAGGTACCTTTTTCCCCACAGGACTGCTATTTAGTTACTGGAGTCGCCCAACTCAACAGGCACCACCATTAGGGTGTGACCCCAGACTAATCTGGAGGCAGCAGTGCAGGAGTCATCTTCATTACAGCATTCAGATCTGAAGTTACAAGGGAAAACAGCCAAGTACATCGCAGTGTAGAAACTCACGTGTGCCCCTCGCTGTGAAGAGAAGAGGAGCTGTTCAAACAGCAGTGGTTTGCAGCAACACTTATTTCATGTTGTGGAGAGACCAGGAGTTGTCTCTGATCCAGTAATGAAAGCAGGGCAGTAAGAAACAGCTCCCCACTACTTTCCACAGGTAAACTAGGCAATCTGATTATTTCTATTTATTCATTCAGGCATCAAAGAGACATGAAGTTACAGATGCTGCATTGTCTTTCTATAGAGTCACTGGTATCATGTGCTTCAAATATGGTAGTTCATGTATTCCATCAAAGCAGCTGAGAATATCCGTGGAATTTTTCAGGCGTGTATTACTGCCACGTGCTGTCTGGGCTGTGGGTACTAACAAATACAGCACATTTTCCTAATTATTACAGATCAGTTCAGTACTTACTGAAGGAGGGTTTTTTGAACCAGTTAATGTTAGGAGAATATCTGTGAGTGCTAGATTAATCTTCTAACGTGGTGCTGTGCTTTTACTCCATTATGTTCTTCATAGTATACTTCTTGATGGATATATCAACTAAGCAAGTGTTCAAGTTGCCTCATTAAGACAGAACCCAAACCATCAACTTCAATTTACTTATTTAGAGGGACATAAATGTCTCACAATTAAACATGTTTTCCTGCAAATGGTGAATTAATCACCTAAATTATTAGAATGGTCACTCATAGTGTATCTGAGGTGTCCTACAGACAGGTGTTGAGATATATCACCCACTAGTACTGAGATCTCTCTCCATCTTGGCTATAAAGAGAGGAACTAACAGAAGCCTCAAATGCTTGGTTCAAGGAAACAGGTTCATGACACTGTATCTCATACAATGAGATATGTGTCTTTGTATCCCATATTTTTAAGCTGTTGTCCCAGGTTGCTGTGCACAAGTAATGACTATCAGCAGCAAAGCAGCAATCTGACTCAGCATTGCTGCCCTCCTGACACACAACAAATCCATTACAAATCTCTCAAAGAGTGTCTTGCAACTTGGAGATCCCTGTCTCCATCCACCAAAGAATCAGAACCATATTCTGAATTTTAATCACACAAACAGTTCTGTGAACTCTCTGGAGCTGCTTACAATCTCACAGCATAGGTTTAAAGCCTTATTGAAAGGTCATTTTGCAGGACTGAACCCAAGTTATGAAGGAACAAATGACCAGGTGGTTTCTCTGTTAAAAGCAGTTTAATGAGAAATTCTTTGGCAGCTACAACCCATGTGCATTTTAATACATTACCAAAAAAAAACAAAAAAAACCCACCCATTTTTATTAAATAAAAAATATCCACCTATCTCTATGCATTAATTTCAACTCAGATATTCAATGGGAAAAGATTAAAACAGTCTAGATGAAAGTTCAATTCTTGAAGCAGTCAGAGAAGAAATCAATGTTCCAGAACTCTAGTGCTTCCTGAAATCCACAGAGGAGGAAAAGATTATGAGCATCTCTTACAGGAAACAATGATGTAGTCACTGCTATTTAAAAGAAACCTTGCAGTGTTTCAGATGGAATTTCCCATCCAAAGTAATTCCTAATTCCTCAAAGACAACTTAATTACAGTGTCTAGTGGCAGACTCTCTGTGATTATTGCTTTAAGAATGCAAAGCTAAATTGGTTGAGTTTATTTAATGCCATCAATATTTTTAACAGCTGATTTGACATTTCTGTTGTTGCATCCTTCCTTCTTAAAATGGTAACAATGCCCTAAATTGACATAATGGTTTTCCTGTGTTGCTGACTTCAAAGTGAGCTGGTTGGGTGGAGGCTCAGGGGATCATACTGAGAAAGGCTTCTGGCACTGGGAATGACTTTCTTCAAAAGTGTATGAGGAAAAATTACATGGAAGATCTGCTGATAGTATCACCCTCACAGAATTCTACCTGTTACAATCCATTTGTTGCACTTTTTATTTTTAAATCGAAACGAATTACCATGAGGCTCTGATTCACTGGAGCTAACTTCATGTTTGTACGGCTCCTTATATACCATGAAGCCAATTCTTAAGGAAAACTGAACTCACTGACCTGAGTGGAAGCCTCACAGGACTGAGGTCTCAGTAGCAAAATTACCTTCAAAGGAAAATGATTGTTCCAAAAACAATCACTGTTGGTCTAGCTTTGGCCCGTTACCTCCTTTCTATGAGCGTGTGCTGAAGAACGCTGGGTTTAATGTCTTAGAGACAAGGCTCTTTGCCTTTCTCAAGTAAGGATCTTCAAACTGAATGGCATTAATTAATTTTATCTGTTTTTGTTTTAAAGAAACTTTAAAAAATCAAGAGCTACATTAACAAGATGTAAAAGTCCTAAGTCTTGCCTTACCTTGGATACGTGCTGTTACTGTTGGATGTATTGCATCAAAACCATCTGTAGTATTTTGTTTGTCTGAACCAGATAACCCATACTTCCTGTCACAAGAAATATTACATGAAATTTCAATGTTTTCCTGTTCCACTGTCTGCTAAAGAGAAAATAAAAATTCTTGAGGGTTTGAGAGAGTTTTATGGCAAATTTCCTATAACCTATAAGCAGATTAGGAAAGAAATCCTTAGTACTTTGTTTTGGTAAAAGCTGATTGATGTCTTTAAATCAAATTTTTCTATTTTTTCATTAGTAATAGACTTAGAATTAGACAAAGATACCCTGTTCAAATCTTAAAATCTTAATTTAATCTTAATTTAATTAATCTTAAATAGATCTTCTGAGACAGGTTATTATTATCTTACCCATTTGTATATGAAAAAAAGCAAGAAATGCTCATGTGCAAACTTACTTGAGATCAAGCAATTAGCAGCACCAAAACTAGGACTAGAATCAAGCCTCCTTACCCTAATTCTCCTCAGACTCTCACACATTTTGTGGTGGTGGGGAATTGGGCAGTGGCTGAGCCTCATCCCTAAAGGGCTCCAGCTGTGTAGGACAGGTGAGCAGCATTGAAGGTAAAGGGACCTGGAATGCTGGGGTGGATGGACCAGCCACAGAAGGGCAGAGAGGGCACAAGGTGTAATGCATGCAGGATGAATGGTATAGAGGTAGTACAGAAAATAAACAAGTCACTAGTGCTTGGAACCATTCATGAGGCCAGTTGTATCCTTCACTCACATCCATGTCCATACCTAAATTCTAGCAAGTCATTCTTCGTGAATTGTATGGCTTTTCCATTTTCATTCACATAATTAAAACTCAGCCTCTCAAGGCCTGCCATTTCTCTGTCAGTTGTTGCAACATCATTTTCTGCATAAATGCAGCCTCTTGTACTTGTATCCATGTGCAGCACTCCTCCACAGTGTCTTGCTTTGAAAGATGGGTCTCTGCCAAGGAAAGAAGGAACTTGCCTTGGAATGGAAAATATGACCCCCTTCCCCCTAAATTATTATAACTTTGAAATTACTGGGCTGTGGCCGCTCAAGGTCTGGCCTGGATGGACAGACCTGTGGACCACCTCAGGACATTGATGAGAAGATCCCGATCACAGCAGTAAAATGAGGGACAGGCACAGTTTGGTGACCTGAAAACTTAATGAGGTTTATTAATGCAAAAATAACAAACAGAAGAATACACTCACAGCTTGAAGGGATGCACCAAAAAAGGTCCAGAGCCAGGGTGAACCCCATTTATACAACATAGATGTGGGGTCTGAGAGTGAGGGTCCCATAGGAACGAGGGATTAGGAATATGCAAATTATTGCAGGATTTTTTACATTGAGAGTACAGAGAGAGGGGAACCTTCTAGTAACATTTACATAGCATGTCACAAAGGATGCTGGCTGGGGGTGAGCCACCTCTCTCCCTAACTGGTGTGGGCTTTCCCACAGCCTTCTACTCTGACCTTGGTGATTTTGTTCCACCCCAACACTGGGCTTTCAGGCAGAGCTGCGGGGAAAGGCATCACAGCTCTGTGCTGCAGCGTTTCTGTACGAGGCACACAAACCACGGGCAGCAGCTGCACACCCAACCAACACCCAGCACGGCCCTGCAGCTCAGAGCCCTGTGCAGCCACCACGGGTGCTGCTGGCTCCTGGCACAGCAATTCCTGCAGCTGCAGGGGCGCTGCTGGCTCCTGGCACAGCAATTCCTGCAGCTGCAGGGGCACTGCTGGCTCCTGGCACAGCAATTCCTGCGGCTGCAGGGGCACTGCTGACTCCTGGCACAGCAATTCCTGCAGCTGCAGGGGCACTGCTGACTCCTGGCACAGCAATTCCTGCAGCTGCTGGGGCACTGCTGGCTCCTGGCACAGCAATTCCTGCGGCTGCAGGGGCGCTGCTGGCTCGGCAGGAGCCGTGGCTGGGTGCACACGGAGCGCTGGAGGTTCAGAAAGGCAGTGTCAGCAGAAAGCAGCGGCGCTGGGCAGTGTCAGCAGAAAGCAGCGGCGCTGGGCAGTGGCAGCAGAAAGCAGCGGGGCTGGGCAGTGGCAGCAGAAAGCAGCGGCGCTGGGCAGTGGCAGCAGAAAGCAGCGGCGCTGGGCAGTGGCAGCCAGACCTCTCCGTAGCAGCTGCCGCACACACGCGGCGAGGGAGAGGCGCCCGTGGGGAAAGAGAGAGGAACACGGTCCCGGGTTTGCCCCTGAGGCTCGGAGCAGATGGGAGGGTCCGTTCCAGTCAGATCAGGTGTTAATAAGGTCACTTTTAGGAGCAAAACACTCAGGGTAGGAGAAAACAGTACTGGGCTGGACTCCACGGTGGCAGCTGAAGCGCTCGCTGCCCTGCCGAGGGGAGAGAGCCGGGCCCGGCCCTGCCGAGCTCTCAGGTGTCTCTGCCCTTCCAGGGAAAACCCCTGAGCTACAAGAGTGCAGCCCCATCCGTCCCCAGACCTTAGCCACTTCTTTTGTCTCATAATTACTGATCATTTTCGTCTCTTAGCAACACATGGGACAAAATTCCCCGAGAGAAAGAAATAAAAAAAGGAAAAATCCTAACCTCCAACACACAAATTCCCCTTCACAGTCTGTTTTATGTCCTTCCCTCTGCTCCTTCATCGATTCCTCATTCTTAGTCAAAAATACAAGCTCTTGTCTTCAAATACAAACCTCTGTGGTTTATTCTCTCTGAAAAATGAAGTTCACCTTTTTGGTAGGATTTAAAAGGTTTAATAAAAGACAATAAGGACAAGGCAATAAAGCAAAATACACGGCCAGGGTGTCTCTGGCCAAGAGCCAAGAGCACAGCTGTTGTTTTAGAGACCCCCCCCTCTCCCTTAAATATGGATATTTGAACTTTTCTAAGGAACTTATTTCCATGTTTCTGGGAGCTGCTTTGCATGGTCACTCCTTGGTCCTGCCTTTTTAGAGCATGCATGTTTCTTGGCTGTGGTTTTAATTAATTCTTCTAATCAGTCTTAATTTGGGCCTTGGTCTGTAATTTCTAGATGGTTCGTGCTGGTCTATCAGTAGCAGATATTTTTATATCAGTAACAGGAGTCTTCACTGGGTGCTATCCTGACCAGGAAGTCAGTTCACTCACTACAAAGACACTTTATCAACTTACTTTACTCCTAAAGAAAACTATATTTAAAACCATTTTCATACCACACATACAGTATTCACTCTATATGGGTGAGAAAAGAAAAAGAACAACCAATACCATAATATGTATTTATAAAAATCTATGTGCAACACTCATCTTAATACTGTGAAAAGCCAACTTTATAATATGCATTTATAACATTCTCAGATATTCATCTCCCTTCTGCCTTGCCTCTGATGCCAGCCTTTGTCACTTAGTTGTTACATTTTGAAAATTTATGGGGTTCCCTTTGCTGTCCATGTTTTGAAGGATGCACCTATAAATAACTGGAAATCTCTCTCATAATAGAAAAACCCACTAATGCCTTGGAGTCACTACCTAGAACAGAGGCTAGACAGTTAAAAGACTAAAGTAGGTATTTATTAAAGGCCTTTGTCAGGAAAATTAATCCACAAACACCAGAGATTTATGTCCAAAAAGGGGACAGAGGAGTTCTGTAACTTTATTTGAATAAAGGCAGAGGCCATGGGGCATTTCCCTGGGGTCTCTCGAATTTTTGGAGGATGCAGCCTCCTTCTTATCCCAATTTCCTGGCCCCATTTCCCTCTCTCTTTCCCCACTGGCTGAGGTTCTTGAGGGTACAGACCTCCCAGAATGCCTGATACCTGAGACCCCCTTCTAATGTATGAGAGGAAGGAGGGATTTGTCTTTACAGACAAGCTGTGGGTCTGCTGCTAGATAAAACCAGCACTGAGAGATAAAGGAAACCATGGGAAGGATTCCAGTGATTGATGAATGGGAAAAAGATAATTGCCTTTACAAACAAACTGTAGGTTTGCTGATAAATGAAATTGGATATTGAAAAATGAAAGAAACAACGGGGAGAAACCATAAATTCCATAAGAATGAAAAATTGAAAGAGAGGGTTTTACATTAGAGGACAACCTTAGATATCAGGTATCTGGGAAGTCTGTACCTCTGTATCTCAGCCAGTGGGGAAAGAGAGAGGGAAATGGAGCTGGGAAATTGGGATAAAAAGGAGGCTGTGTCCTCCAAAAATTCGAGAGACCCCGGGGGAATGCCCCATGGCCTCTGCTTTATTTGGATAAAGTAAAAGGACTCCTCTGTCTCCTTTTTGGACATTAACCTCTGGTGTTTGTGGATTAAATTTCCTGACGTGTATAACCTTGGTCTTGTCCTTGTGTCAATTAGTGGAATTCCTATGGAATTTTCAGTTCTTTCCATTGTTTCTTTCATCTCTCAGTATCCAATTTATTTATCAGCACACCTACAGTTTGTTTGTAAAGACAAATCCCTCTCCTTCCATTTATCAATCAGTGGAACCCTTCCTGTTATTTCTTTTATCTGTCAGTATCTAGCTCTATTTACCAGCAGACCCACAGTTTGTTGGTAAAGACAAGTCACTCATTCCTCTCACCCTCAACAGATACACCTTGGGCAGTGCAAAAGCCTTGCAGACTACACCTGAGATGGATGATGGTCATGAGTTTCTCAGATGGATATGTTTGGTCTATTTGCATATCAGAGGTTAATTGTCCAATTATAGTTTCAGGTGATGAAGTCATATTCCCTTGGTTTGCTTTCCCCCCCCAGTTCACTTTTGGTTATAGTTTTCAGGGCCTGAGGCAGATGGTGGCCTTGGTTCTCAGGCCTGGAAGGATTGTTTTGTCTGACCAAAACGTGAAGAGAGCTTACTAACACTTTAAATGGAGTTCAGAGTTATACACTAATGCAGTACAGAATCTGGAAAATATAAAAGCTAAAACTGAATGCATCACCACTCAAATGTCATTTTGTTTTGATAGAGCAGCAATCAACAGACTGCTGAAGGTGATGACCCATACTGAATTACTGGCTCATTTATCATAGAACATTTTGGATGGAAAAGACCTCTAAGGTGATGAAGTTCAACCAATTTCATACTGCTGCCAGGTCCACCACTGAGCCACGTCCCTTAGTGCCACATTTCCAATCCCTGCTTTAGATCCCTCTGGGCATGACACCACCACTGCCCTGGGTAGCCTGTTACAAGTCTTTCCATGAAGAATTTTTTTCAAATATCCAAATTAAGCCTCCTATGGGGAAACCTGTGGCCATTGTACTTCTCCATCATCTTCTGTCTACTTACCCTGTTACACACAAGAGTTTGAGTGATTTCAGGAAAAGGGCTATCTTCCTGTATGACACTCAAAACATAATGCAGTCCTAACCCATAAAAAAAGTGTTGAAGTAAAGCATCAAAAGCAGCACGGCCAGCAGGTCAAAGGTGATCCTGCCCCTCTGCTCTGGTGAGATCCCACCTGGAGTGCTGCCTCCAGCTCTGGGTGCTCAGCACAGGAAAGGCATGAAGCTGTTGGATCAGGTCCAGAGGAGGCCACCAGGGTTGGGGCACCTTTGTGTGGAAAGAGATAATTGGGATTGTTCAGCCTGGAGAAGCTTTGGGGTGACCTAATTGTGCCTTTCCAGTACCTGAAGGGAGCTTGCAAGAAAGATGAAGAGAGACTATTTACAATGGCCTGAAGTGACAGGAAAAAAGGGAAAATGGCTTCAAACTAGAAGCAGGTAGGTGTAGATTGGATATTAGGAGGAAGTTCTCTGCTGTGAGGGTGGGCAGACCCTGGCCCTGAGGGTGCCCAGAGAAGCTGTGGCTGCCCCACCCCTGCAAGTGTCCAAGGCCACTGGACAGGACTTGGAGCAACTTGGGATAGTGGAAGGTGTCCCTGCCCAGGGCAGGGGGGTTGGAACTGGACGATCTTTAAGGTTCCTTTCAAACTAAACAATTACATGTTTCTATGAAGTTCTTCAGTAAAACAAATACAAACACTAATCAAAATTTACAAACAGATTATGGTGCCTACCTGACTGTAAGCATCCACCACAAAAACCCATGAGGACTGCTGACATGCAGAGTAACTCACATTTCACAGGATCAGTCATCACATCTTCATCTAGGTAACCCAATTACTTCAATCAGATTTTTGTTTGTGTAAGTACAAAGAGATTGTAGAATCAGTCAGAAAGCAGACAACATAAACTCCTTTCACAATGTGTTCTTTCATTTTCTTCAATATGAGAATAAAATCTTGTACCTCTGACTATAACTGCCCTTTTTGAAACCAAGTGTCAGACCTAGAGCTGCTCCCTCAAGGATTTTCAGTGGAAGGAGCTATCCTGCTAACTTGGCAGCTCTTGGTAACAGACAAAACTCCTAAGTACATTTATTTTTCACTTTTTCACTTATTTGCTCAGTGCGTGTCAATGTACTAGCTGACACCAGGATTATTAGAAATGTCTTTAAGATCAAAGGAAAAAAAAGATCAAAGCTACTGCATGTTCTTGTTCTGTCGAATCAAAAAAGTCTTGCACTCAAAACTGCTCTTCTAGACTTACCCAGTCTTTATCTGCTGCATGCACTATTAATCTTTGTTTTCCAAAAGAAATGTGGACTGTGTTTTACAGAGATACTGTTTGTTGGCAAGAAGAACTTCAAATGCTTTCTCACAGTCAGTCATTTGGTATCTACTCTTTCGAAGGGAAAAAAAGAGAATGCCAGAGTGAAAATTGTCAAGGCTGGCTTAGTCTCCAGTCTAACTGCTTCAGCTCTTCCTGCAGGGGAGGAAATTAGGCTTAATATATTTTACATCATCTTGCCTATACATTGCTGTCAGAAAGTTCCCAATACTCAGGCAAATACTTTTAAATAGATTTTGAAAATTAAGTATGGCTCAACAAGTGTTAAAGAAAACTTCCTTAGATAAAAGTTACAAAGATAAAATTTCTTAAACAGAAATTAGACACTTTGGGCAAGTGGCACATTATAGCCTTTTCAGCAAAAAGAACATTCAAGGATCTACTATACTTTAAAAAAAATAATTGATTATCTTCTTATTTTCTGGCCTTGATTTCAGTTTACTTACACATAAGAGAGCTGAATAGTATTTTGCTGAAGACAGAAAAATAAAAGTTTCAGTTCTGAGTTCAGCCAAAGCAGGAAAGTTTGGAACTGTCAATCTGACAGTTATTAAACTGTATATATCATACTAACACACTGAGACACTTATTTTTATATCTGCAATCTACAATATATCCTTGCAGTTGCCACGTGTCATTAAAAGATATTACTTACTCCTTCTACATTTCCTGGTTTCTTTGAGCCATCTACAGCTCTTTGCTAACATAATGCTGCTAAGCTGAACCTTGTCTGGACTTTTTATGCTTTTGGACTTCTTATGCCTTTTCAGTGTGCCTGGAAAAGCTTCTGATTAGGTTGATACCTAGCACTGCACAGCAGGAAATCAAAATTTTAGATACTTCATTAAATTATTTCATCTGAATTCATATGTCATGAATGCACTGCTACTCGTTACCAATCCTTAGATTAAGTGGTGGCTGGGTAATGTATGGCAGATCTGAATGCCTGGAACCTGCTTTGCACAGCCCTGCTGTGTTCACAGAATTTCACAGTTCAGTCCACGAGGGGGGTGTGAAAGCAGGAACCACAGGAGAATGTATCCTGAGTTCCAAAATTCCACTTTGATCTGGATCCTTGATACTGCCTTGGAACAGATTTACCCAATCAGGTTGAGGAAAAAAAATGCTGATGGATGGGGACTGTGTTTTTAGTTTTGGAGGTTTGTTTTCAAACTCTTGTTCCTCTCAAAAGAAAAATAATCGTTAAGTCACATGAAATCTCTCAAGTCTTTCAAATGTTTGTGTCCTTGATTCTGGTCCATCAAAACGCAGCACATCAAGCTCTTAGGCCACATGTTTTAGCCAAGACTGTTACAAATTTTGGCAAAGATATTTTGAGAAATCTTTCCTTCACTCATTTGGGAGTTTGCTCGTGACTGCCAAGCATGTTTGTGTGAACAGAACTCACAAACAGCAGCTGCCAGAAGCATCAGCCATGTCCAAAGTGACAGAGCTTCTCAGCCCTGGGCTGCCAGTCCCCAACCTGCTTGCCTAGCCCAGACATCAGGAAAATTAATCCACAAACACCAGAGGTTTGTGTCCAGAAAGGAGACAGAGGAGTCCTTTTACTTTATTCCAATAAAGGCAGAGGCCATGGGACATTCCCCTGGGTTCTCTCAATTTTTTGGAGGATGCAGCCTCCTTTTTATCCCAATTTCCTGACCCCATTTCCCTCTCTCTTTCCCCACTGGCTGAGGTACAGAGAGGTATAGAATTCCCAGATATCTGATACCTAAGGTTGTCCTCTAATGTAAAACCTTCCCTTTTAATGTTTAATTCTTATGGAATTTATGGTTTCTCCCCATTGTTTCTTTCATCTTTCAATATCCAATTTCATTTATCAGCACACCTACAGTTTGTAAAGGCAATTATCTTTTTCCCATTCATCAATCACTGGAATCCTTCCCATGGTTTCCTTTATCTCTCAGTGCTGGCTTTATCTAGCAGCAGACCCACAGCTTGTCTGTAAAGACAAATCCCTCCTTCCTCTCACAGACCACCTGAACCTGCAGCTCCTGCCAGCTCCAAGCTGGCCCCAGAGCTGCTCCCCATCACCTCCAGTTTTATTTCATGATTCATATTTAAATTATTCTACAGTTGCAGACAAAGAGTAGCATGAACAGTTTTCTTTGTAACTACATAAAATGTGGCAGTTTATATTCATACATAATCTTTTAGCTTATTAGCCAATATAATTTATGTGAAATGAACTGCACAGGGCCAAGTTTTGGGCTTGATGATCCTGATGGGTCCCTTCCAACTCAGCACATTCTGTGATACTATCAAAGGTTATTGGTTTAGAGCTGCTATAGCAAATGTTATACAACCTGGGAGAGGCAAAAGTAACAGCTGGATACTCGAGAACTGCAATGAAATTCTGCATTAGATTCAATACAAATACTTGCACCCAATAAAAATGGTACATTGCTTTAGTTTTAACTTCCTAACTTAACTCAGACTAAAACTTACTCTCCAACGTTTGAGGTCCTAGGCATCAAAAATTATCACTATACAAAACTTATTTGTAATAATAAAGTTTATTAAAATGCTTTGTTTAATTAAACAGAGCCTGCAGTATTTCACATTATTCTGCTCAGAAAGGGGTCTTTTCAATATTCTACAATCCATACAGTTTGAACTCATGACACATCATAAAATAAACATATGCACATTCACTTTCAAAGAAATTCAATATGAATACTCTATCTATAGTGCTTCACATTATACACCACTGATCTACCATCATAGAGGAGATCAAAAATTTGAGATCAAGTCACACAATACCGAAGAATGCAAGAGAGCTCTTCAATATTGAAGTTGTTTTAATCTAAAAGGGAGGAAAAAAAAAAAGGAAAAAAGTCACACTAAACAGTCACACACCACATTAGGAACATTTCATTACTTGAGCACATTTTTAAACCTTAGTTTCAGAGAGAGAGATCTGAGTTGTATTAGATAAAAACATTTTCTCAGTGATGAGAGACATGCAAATGTGAAGACTGCAAAGCAACTGCTTGTACAAAGAAACCTGTTCTGTGCAAAATGCATAAAAACATATTTTAGCTATTCAGAAATCCAAGTAGGGTTCGTTTTTTAGCATGAAAACACCAGTACATAACTGACACTCAGTTCCAAAGGAATGGAAGGCAGAGTCCTTTCAAATGCCAGCTGGTACCTGCCCATTCCACTCCAGCCCTGGACCCCAAGCCCTCTGCCATTAGAGCAGGTGGATGTACTCAACAAATCCCTTGAGCCCCCTTCAGCTAGAAAGGGACACTAAAGAGAGGCCCATAGAGTGACTGTTCACATGGGACATTCTGAAAGCTGACTGTGATCTGCACTAGAGACAGTTACATTTGTTCCTGCTTTACTTCAAGCGTGTGTGCAAAATATTTTGAAACGTGCTTTTCTGATTTACACATTCATGTCAGCACTATCTTCAAGTCTCTAGTTAAGAAAAATGTAATAGCACAGTCTAAATTTAGAAGACATTTACATGGCTCAAGTATTGTTCTGTTGCTCCACTGTCCCTTGCTGAAGCACAGACTGGCTTAAGCATTGGTGCCACTCAACAGATCTATCTTAATGGAATCTTAGACAATGTTTCTTCCAATGTTCCCAAGTAAAGAGAAATAGATAAATGAAAATATGAATTTCCACCTGCACCAGTTCAATTTTTAATTCCTATTCAAAATACCTTCCAAAAAATATCAGTCATCTTTAATTATAATGTCCACCAGCTCTGCTAGGCCTGTGTGTTTAGCAGTCTTTACCTTAAGACCCTTCTATTCTAAAATTACCCTCTAGATTAAAATGTCTAATATTTGCACTCTTTCCTCACCAAAGTGAGCAATATTTTAGCTTCATAAAGAAACTGGCTTATTCACATCTGCTGCAAATGGGTTCACTAGAATGACAACTCATAAATTGATGTTTTAGTTATTCACTATAAAATCTGCAAGTGTTTAAGTAACCTTTCTGCTTACCTTCTTAGCAGTTCTTTTGGTGACAAGCCTGAGGTATCCATATCACTAAGGCTGTCACTGCTATCTGTAGTGTCTGAGCTGCTGTCTTTTTCTGATTTTTTATTCTTGTGTTTTCCTTTGTTTTTCTGCTTCTTATGCTTCTTTTTCTGTAAAAAGAAGAGAAAAAAATCCTTTATCTCCTTGTGAAAGACTTGGATTTTTCTGAATTTCAACAAAAAAAAAAGTTAATTTCAGTATGGACACAAAACTGAACTGAAACAGAACACTTATCAATGACTCTTTCCACTACTCACACTACACTTAAAAAAAATTATAAACCACAATTAATTTAATCCAAGTACTCAACTCTCCCTAAAAAAGACATTTAATTAGTTACCTGTATATAAGCCATGAATGCAATTCCCAGAATGTGTCTGGTATCTTCTACACAGAACATGAAACTACCCACGCTATTGTACCTGTAGTCACATATGTGTATATGGAAAAAGCAGCATCATAGCAGGATAATTTTCTGGTTTCAAAACATCAGAGAAATTCTGTTGCTTAAGTTCTAATCTCAGTATATATTTTTTCTACAACCAAGCATAAATAATAAAACATTTTGAAAGGCAAATCAAAGAATCAATAAATCAAACATCAGTATTTAAATTTAATACCTTTTCCTTTTTGCGTTTGCGTTCTTTCTTACTCTTGTGCCTCTCTCTGATTTTCCTATGTTTTTCTTTCCTACTCGGCCCAGGAAAAGTTGCTGGCACCACTGTTTGTTGTTGCCAAGTAGTGCCTGAAGTACAAAGCAAATACATAAAGAATTAAAAAAATTCCTGACAAAAAAGGGTAATTTGGTTCTTACATTCTGTATTACTTTTAGCCTAATGACAGTTAAACAAACAAAACCCCTAACTTTAAAAAGGAACTTACATGTCTAAAACTCCTATCTGCAACACCTCTACTGTAATTAAATGCCTTTGCAATCTGTTAAAAAATGAAATTGCAAGGCTGTCCTATATTTTCACATCCACTTTTTATCATCACCTCTATTGACTTAAAACAAAACTGGTACACAGGCAAAGAGATTCCTGTTAGTGGGTCACAGAATGGCAACAAAACAATTGTTGATGCCCGATTACATAACACACATTTAAGAAGTAGATGGCCTATTCACAAATGCTTTTTTTAAAGGGAGATAACCTGTATTTTATATACAATTTCAAGGTGCAGAATTTACACTCCAGTTGCTTACAGAACCTACCAGAAGAAAAAGCTGGTGGCAACTTTGGTCCAAATTCCTCTGTTGCATCTACTTCCTGCTTTGAAGCAGGCAATGAAGAAATGCCAGAACCAGTTGTACCAGTCACACTCTCTATGAAAAAAAAAAACAACAAAACTTGCCATATTTGAGAGGAAAATAAGAAAATACTTTTTCCAAGAAGTGTTGAAGAAAGTTCAAGGAGGTTTTTTAAAAACTTTTAAGAAAGAAAACTGATCAGCATCCTCTATCTCTATGGACTGCTTTGGCCAACTGGGTAGGTGACATTCTGAAACATGTTGGTAGGTTTTTTTCTTTTAAACCAAATTTACCTTTTAAACTATAAAATTATTAATTAAATTACTGTCAGTTTGCTTGCTTCCCTTTTGTAACAGTACTATTTTTCCATTACTCAGAATGAATAAAAAACTCCATGAGATGTAAAAGGTTCGTAAGCACTAAAAACTAAGTGTTAATAGAACCAACTGTGACAGCAAGTGAACAAAGTATTTTCATTTTAAGTATGTTTTTACACTAGATGTTTTGTTGCCCTTCACTGTATAACAGGCATATTCCATACAGCAGTTTGCTTGTAAAATCTACACAAAAGGCACATGGCAATGCTAATAACAGTGTAACATGCAAGGCCTTATTCAGTGCTGCTTTACTTGCATTTTCTACATGACCAGCTCTGCCAATCTCAGATGATCTGCACAGGAGCACAGCATTGTCCTAACAGCCCAAGAATGTGTGATTCAAAAATGTGACTTTTACAAGGTATTTATTTTATGTTGCTTAAAAATGAACATCCATTAAGTACTACCTTGTAAATTAGAGGAAGAACTGTCTGGTGCACCAACTTGCTTGGTTTCTGACTCTCTTTCTGAAGTAGTTGGTTGCTGCTCTTCATCACTCTCTTCTTCAGAGGAAGATGATTTTTCATCAGAGGAGCTCACAAAGATGGCCTTAAATAAGTCCATAGGTGGTCGTCCAGTTTCTTCCTCCTGATTCTTATCTTCATCAGCTCCCTGCTAAACAGCGCCATAAACTATATTTAAACACTAAATAAACTGACAATTTCCCTCTGGTAAGGAATAACTTCAAGCATGCTAACAGGTATTTATAAAACACAGCTGTGAAAAAAACAATCTTAGTCCCAAATAGTAAAGCTCTGAAATGCTGGGGAACTAAGCCAGTGTCCTATAAAGGGACAGTGCAGTTTGTGAAAATAGATCCCCAGATATTATAAATTCTAATTTATTAATTCAAATTAACACTAAATTTAAGCAAAAGGGAAACATCACTTTTCTCCCCAAAGTATGCACTCTCTTCTATGGAAAGGAAGAATAAATATATTCTGTGAGCAGAGTGGTGGTAAAGTTAATGAATTTAGTTCCCAGACTACTGAGCTACATTTTTTCTTCTCTTAAGTTCTACTTCAAGTATAATGAGAAGTAAGCTGCAAGCATCTTGCATCCCAGAGTTATAATATCATAATTCTTCCAAGTGCCATCTCATGCCTTTGCTCATCCTAACTTGGCTCTTGTGCAAACTGATCTGTTCTAGAACAATTCATATATTAACCCATCTTATTTCTGGGTTGTCAAGGTTTACAGCTACTCCTTTTAAGTTCAAATCCTGTTGCAAACTCACCACAGTGGGAGGAGTTTCAGTCGTTGTAGTTCCACATTCTTCTGTTGCTGGCACTGGTGGCTGCTGCTGAACATCAGCTTTTGATCTAGCAAGACTAATGAATTCACTGATAGAATCTTTCTTCTCCTTCTCTTTGTCTGACACATCCCACCTTGAAGATTTCTTCGGTTCTAAAACATCCAAAATATTCAAATCACCTGCATGCCAAAGTGTTCTGCATTTCATGGCCTATTTGATTTTAAATTACTCTGCTTCTTCAGTTTGATATTTTTGAAATCTTTCTAATGAATACTTGACCTATAAATGTCTTTTAGGTAAAAGAAATTAGCTTTATATAACTAACTTCAGTTTTTATGTCACTGAATTTTTATTTTCAATTACTTTGAGTTTTTTAAATGAAAAAAATCATGTGGCTAGGTTCTCAATGAATAAAGATGCCTTTTCTGTACTATTATCTCATGTATAGCTAAACTGATAAAGTAAAAAGAAAACTTACTGTTGAGATTGTTACTCTCTTGGATCTTTTCCTTTGTTGCTTGAGTTTCAGATGTGGTGGGCTCAGGCACAGTTAAGAAATTAAAAACAGAATACTTGTCTCGTTTCACTTTTGGTAAACCCACTATGGAAGAACTAGAGGGAAATAAAATTGTTTGCTGATTATTGTTTTCAACACAGAAAAGTCCTCAAATGAGCTACAACAAGCTGAAGCCCCTACAGTGGTCCTTCAAATGCATGCTATTTTATCAGAGGTCACTGTGTTTTGTGATGCAAATAAAAACTTTGGGCAGTTTTGTTATTACCTTATGACACAAGAAAACATCAAGCCAGATTTTCCACAAGCAAATGAAAAACTCAGAATTTATAAGAAGTTTTTAAAAGAGAAGTCTCAATTATCTTACTCAGGATAAGGATCACGAACATTAAATCTTTTACACAGCAGCTTATCAGGATGCCATTCAAATGTGTCTCTTGTAAGTTTGCCAAACATCTTCATCTTCACAGCTGTTTCCTTATCATCAATATCATTCTGAAAAAATCAAATATTTATAGCTGATAAATAAGTAGCAACTTACTTTACCGTTGTAAGATTTATGAACAGGACAAATACATAAATATTTAAGTGCTGCTTAACAAATCACTACTCTGTATGCACTGAGTGTTTGCAAAAGCTGCTGAAGAAAAAGGCAACAAAATAGGGACATATCTTCAGAAGAGTTTAAAAGAAAAAGAAAGTCAAGGCTAAGGAAACAACTGCAGCTCTGTCCTGGGTTGATGCTAAATTGTATCCCCATTAGTCTGTTTAGTTCAGAAATAAGTTTAGTACCTTTAAAACTGGATCTGAGAGTGAAGGAGAAGAGGTGGAATGTCTGAGGTGGTTGTTTTCTAAACATAAAGATCAGAGTTTTCAGCTTTCCTTCACACACGGCCTGTG
>JAWWMU010000026.1:2936697-2953190 GCA_035048155.1 Cinnycerthia olivascens
TCCCAAAACTGTTGTGGTGTGGTCATTCATCCACAGGGTGCAGTTCTCTAAAGACAGGCTGCTCTAGTTTGGAAGCACGGGCTCTATCTCTGGCAGCAGGGCCCTCTCTCTCTGGGTTTCCCACTGGATCACATTTTTCTCTGGCATCTGCTTACTCCGGTGTGAGCACTTTTCCCACGGGCTGCCAGTGGATCTCTGCATCTCTCATGGATCTCATGTATTCCAAGGGGACAGTTTATTTCACCATGGCCTGCAGAGGAATCTCAAATCCAATGCTTGGAACACCTCCTGCCCCTTTTTCCTTCCCCCACTGACCTTGGTGCTCCTGTGTTGTTTTCTCTCACGTGCCTTCCCTTCCTCCTCTTCTCTGACCAGAAGAAAATCTGTTGCTCATAGGTACCAAGTTCCACACAGTCAAGGATTCTTGCAGGATCCCACAGCACTGAAAGGTTTTGTCTGGATGCCGTGTTGGAGAATTGCTCGCCGGCGCTGTGCGGGCAGTGGCGGCCGCCTGGCGCTGGCATTTTGGAACGCCTCTCCTCAGGCAGGGCACCGGGGGGGGAGCAGCTGCCACTCTGTCCCTGCCCTTCACCCACAGCACGGCTGGCTGGGGTGGCCAGGCAGGCACAGCTCGCCACGGGCCACGCCGAGGTGGCGGCGGCCACAGGACATGGGCACAGGGCGCGCTGTGGCAGCGTGGCCGCAGCGCCTTGGCAGCCCTGGGAACAAACTGCCTGTGCTGTTTTGATTTCCTTCTTAAATGTCATCACAGAGGCATTCCCAACCTCTCTGACTGGGCCAGCAGCATGTCCATCTTCAGAGCCATCCGAGATTGGCCCTGTGGGACATGGTGGAAGCTTCCAGCAGCCTGTGACAGAAGCCACTTTCTGTGGCCTCCCCTGCTGCCAAAAACCTGGTGGTGCCAAAGCAGCACCAGTGTGAAGCTTGCTGTGAGAGCTTTCTCAGTGGAGAGAGCTGTGGGCTTGTGCTGTGAGAGGTGTTTCCATGCAGTAATTCAGTGTGGTGTGTTTTTTGAAGTTAGTGTGGCAAATGGTGCTTCAGAAGATGTTTGCACAAGCTTCCTGTCATTTTACCTATTTATTCCAAACTTTTCAAACTAGATATGTAAAATTAACATTATTGGGCTATGTGCCTTCTCAGTTGAACTAGTGTAATCTGGTTTGATCAGCTCATTTCTCTGTTGTCAGTTTGCTTTCACTTGACAACAAAAACAAGAACTGAACTTCAAATACATGACCAGACTTTTGTTCTATTTAAATACTCATTTTTGTTTTGCTGGTACGACATTAACCATTCACAATTAGACCTTGTTAATAGACTTTTAAATGCTCTTATAACAAAATCAAATTTTTCTAGTCAAAACTAAGATGGAGAGGTCCAAAATAGTGCATAATTTAGTGGCTGGAGTAGTTGAAAGAAGACTTAGAGAGGTCTACGCCTCCTTCTTGTGTAGTGGACAATACAATAGGACTCTGATAAGCTTTGCAATGATACCCAGTGAGGCCACTCAAAAGGACATTCTTCATTTAAGGGTAAGCCTTAAAACAGTAATTTTATTTGCTTCAGAATTATTACTTAAGGCTGCAGGGATGTGCTGGCGCACTCTGAGTATTAAGATTCAAAGGCATTTGATACTTTTTTAAAAAGGGGTGGCAAGGGCAAAGAATAAATTGTGGAAGGAACATTTCTAACATACTTTACAAAGCTGTTAAAATTGTGTTTCCCTTAAACAGAAAAAAGACAAACATGCAGTCCTATTCATCTGTGGCAGTTTCAGCTTATCAGTGCTCAGAATACAATGGCTCAGTCCTGCTCAAACACAGGTTTCAGCACTTTGAGTTTTGTACTTGTGTAGGGTGTGCTTGTATATGGGAACATTGTTGTGAATTCTGGATTTCACACTTTACTTTTTTAGAGCCTAACTTGATAAGAGTCTGATGGTATAATAATTTTACCCTGTTAAGCTCTGTTTGGTAGATTTGAGATGTGAAGGAGGGGTAGGAATTGTACTGAAGGTCTGAGCCACCAGAAGGAAAAATCAGTGATTCTAAAACTGGGAGCCCCAAACTTTGAGCACCACAGTCTGTTTTGGACAGAGTTATATTTCAGGGCTGCATGCATATACCACAGTATGGAACTCTGATATCTTGCAAGGGTTAAGCACAATGGGAGTTGCTGTCTTGTCAGATTTTTATAAAATCCTAGAAACTTAATAACATTATGTCAAATTTGGTTCCATTTGCAAAGTATCTTGAAAATGTTTTTGGAGGAGAAGAGACTGGCTCATATGTGTACTTAGGGTTTAAAACAAATAAATTTTCTGTCTGGATTTTGATGTTAAAATGTACTGTGGTCGTGGTCTCTTCTGGTGTTAATGACCAAATCTGAGACATGACATACTGTCGTTGATGTCAGGTCATCTTTGGTGTCAAGATAGCTAATTTGTATTCATACAGAACCTATGCTGTTGAAGTTCATTTAAATTCAATGTTAGTCCTTCTTAAGTTTCTTCAAACAGCAACAAAAAACTTGTTTTCTTAATTCTAGGGATGTAATCCTCTTGCTGAGACTGGACGAAGCAAACTGCAAAATCAAAGAGCTGTTCTAAACCAACAGATCTTAAGAGCAGTGAGAATGAGAGCTGGTGCTGAAAATCTTTTAAGGTATATGTCATGGTTTCTTACTTTTCTTGCCCAAGCAACAGTTGTTTAATTTTAATTTTGTAGAAGTCTCCTAGCTATTGTATTTTCTCCATTTTTTCCCAAACGTGCTGCATCTGTTACTGTAGAATGGTTTGTGAATGTCCCTGAATTTTTTCAAGCTATAGCTCTACAGTCATTACTTGCTTTCAAGTGCACTTCCAGTACTTTATGTTCTAGTAAATGAGCTGAGTGTTAGACATTCTTAGGTTGCTCTCTTTGTTCAGCTTTATTGCCAGTGATAATGGCAAGTGAGCCTTGCTGAATATTGTCATGAGTGCCTTTTACTCTTTAGATCAAGTAAAGATGTTGTCACTGTGCTGTTGGCTGTTTCCAGGATGCTTCAGCTCTGTGCTGCATGGCAGGAAGGACTGTCCCTTGCCTTCTTTACTCCATGCAGTAATGATACAGGAGTAGCAGGGTAGCACACATTTAATTTGGGCTGGGTTATCACCACTTGCCACCAAATTCTCTGACAGTTTGAATAACTTCATCTATTATATTTTTTTAGGATATGTTTTCATATGTGGCAGTCCCCATAGGAATAGCCTTATGTTGACTCTGTCTTAAGGCTGTTAGATCCTGTGATTAACTGTTTGGCAAACAGCCTGGAGATTTCCAATCTTACACAGAAGAACTGAAAATTGTCCCAATTCTCTTCTGCAGTAGTTTTCTGTAGTGTCTATTTCTCTGCAACTGGAGCAACAGTGGGCCTTCAAAAATAAAATCTAGTAAATATACTTAAAGAAGTGAAAATGATCAGATAAATTTTCTTAAACTTGTCATGAATCAATAGGTTCCCTGTTGTCTGTTACCTGCTTTTATCTCCAGTCTTGCAAGAGACGTGACAGGTTGCAAACTTAGTTAATTCTAGCCTCTGTGACTGAGTTAAGTTTGCTTTGTTTTCGGTAATTGACTTAAGGAGTGAGACTTAGAATTCTACTACTTTTTGTATGGTTAACAAAGTCATTACACCTGGTTTTGAAATGGAGTGCTTCGTTGAGTTAATGTTTCTGCTTGTCAATTCAGGAGTGTTTTGGAAGGGCTAAAGAAATGAGAAATATCTAATGTGAAAACTGGTAACGTTTAACCTAGATATCCTAAAGTTCAGGTTCTGATGCCAGCATTAACTGCTGAAATACTGAAGTTGCTATATACAGGACTGGGAACTAAATCTACTTAAGAGTAGAGGAACAGACTGATTTGTAAGCTTTTAGAAATCTAAAATGAATTTATACCTGTTGAACTGTTAAAACTTGCTAGTTCTTTGAAAGAAGCAATTTTGAAAGTAACCTGACATTTCACGTGGCTACAGTCTCCTAAGGAAAAATGTAAACAAGCTTTGTTTGCAGATTCTATTTGAATTTCATCACATAAACCAATTGCTGTCCACAAGAAGCCTCTTGGGAGTAGGATTTGAGAAAAAACTGGAAATGCAGGTTTCTTAACTTTTGGCTGAAAGTGAGTGCTAGGCTTGAAGCACATGATCCATGTAGTGCAAAGACTTTTGTTCTTAGCATTTCTGAAAGTCACACTCTCCTTTTTATTGTCTTTTACTCTGGAAGTTGAGTTAAAATTAAATTCAGTGTAGTTATGTGAATCTTGCCTCTGTAGCTGCCTTTCCCTTGTTGTAACAGTGTAAAAAACATGAAAAGGTAATCAAATTAAACTGACATGGATGTTCATAGCAATAGAGCAAATAGAGAAGTCAATCTGGATGAAACTTTGGGCTTTCTGAAAAAGATAATAGAATCCTTCCTGTGGAGGATGGCAAGCTAGACCAAATGTGGAGCCTTAATATATCATAATTAAAGTGCTTGTAGCATCAAAACTTGCATATTTATGTGTGTGGGGCTGCCTGTGTGGGGCTGCCTTCTGTCAAGGAGGATCCTCCCCACCATATGTGTGTATCCAGTTTGGTTTATGAAGGCAACAGATGTTAACATTGCTTAATTTGAGCAATCTAAGGTATTCAATAAAGTACAGCATAGAAAAATCACAGATAACTCATTTATAATATGAAAAACAAACTTAGAATTTTAATCTTGGAATAATTAGTTCTTCATCGAGGTGCTCCATTGAACTGGAGAACTGCTCTAAGTGGAGCCTAGATTTATGAGATGGTTCATAAATACTTAGGAAGGTGAATTTTGTCTTAAAGTAAAGGCAAATGCAAAATTCTGCAAATTTAAGTTTGTTATTATCTTAAGATTCAGGATCTAACGTAAGGGTACAATATCTTAAGCATGGATAACTTTTATCTTATACCTGTGGATTTATAGATACAGATGATTTAAGTATCTTGAAAAGAGTAATATTCTAATAAAATTGTCAGTATGGAGAATCAAGTTAGAAATTGTGATATAAATACACAAATAAGAAATACAGAAATGCTCAGGGAGTGTTAAATACTAACATCCATTGTACTTGCAGTTCAAAGTGTTGCCATTTAAATACATAAATGGCAAAGGAGACAAGCAAACAAAATGATACTTACATCCAACAAAATCGAATTATAGAGAAAATTGTCTTGTATTAAAAAGATCTGTTTGAATCTGTAATAATCTGATCTGTAATAACTTACCCCCAAAAGTTAATTTCTTTTATTCTTAAGATCAGAAGTCTCAACAGATTTATAAGATGGGGAAGTCTCTGTTAAAGATTCTCCTGACTCCTCCCACCTCCACCCACCTGTCTTCTTCGACCAAAAAAAAAAAAAATCACATAATTTGAAAATAGGATAGTGTTTCTGTTTAAGATCCTTTAGTTTTGTTGATTAATGTATCTGAAAATAAGCTTGACCCTTGATCATACACAGAAAGTTTGGAATATAGGAAATTTTCTGTGGCTGCATGCTCTAATCTGGAAACTAACCTGGGCACTTTAACAGAAAAACCTAATCAATTCTGAAACATGAGGTCTTGTATCATCTCTTAAGGAGATAAAAAGAAATCTTAAAAATGCTGAGAATGCTTGCATTGAAAGTTTAAGACGGTCAGCCAAGCTTGTAGAAATATAAATATTTCTACATAAAATAAAAAAAAAATTGCTATGTCTCTGCAGGGCAACCACCAACAACAAAGTACGAGAGCAGGTACTACTGGAACTGAGTTTTGTAAACTCAGACCTGCAGATCTTAAAGGAAGAATTGGAAGGACTTAATATCTCCGTAGAAGTTTATCAAAATGCAGAGTAAGTATAAAGCTAAGTTATTCAATTATTAACAGATCTTCTGTTTATCCTTGAAAACAAAATTGTTTCTAGGTGAGTGTGAATGTTGGACACAAATCATGTGAAAGAACAGAGAGCTTGATAGGAAGAGAACGTACTTGATGGCAGATTTGTTGACTAAGGGTTAGTCTGTATATTTGTCCTTCTCTTGGGAAATGTATGTGCCACTAATCCTTGGATATGAAGTTCCTTGGAAGAGAAGAGTTGTGAGAATTAAAAGCTCTTGGGGCTGTGCTGCAAAGAGTTTGGCATTCTGCATTTAGCAGAATTCCCAGTGCTGGAATGGCTGATTGGCTCAGTGCATTCTGGAGTGAACAAACCTAGTGATACAGTAATATCTCAAATGTACTCCTCTCTTTAGCTGGAGAATAGGAACACAGTGCTGATTTGATGTTTAGAGCACACTAGGTGTTCTTGAATGTGTGCCCTTCAGTGACAGAACACAGATTCCTTGGCTAAAGCGGAGGAATTTTTAGTAGATGAAGCTGGATTTTTTCCAAGATATTTTTCTCCACTTTGAGGAGCACACTAATTTTTAAGTTGCAATGGATTCCTCAAAGACAAAGCTTCAAAGTTAAGGAGTATTCATTGCCTGCATACTGAAATAATTTCTGTATCAGTTATATGTCTTGTTTCTCCTGAAACTGAATATTTGCTATTTCATTTACAGCAGCTCAAGGTACAAACAGAAATGCTTCATGTGATGGGGGTGTAACTTTGGGGTCCTCTTAGCACTGTGCTTTGTTAGGTGTTAAACTTCCAGGTGGATTACAAGGAATTCTTAATGTAAAAGGATAAAGCACATTTCCAGAGAGGTAACTTCTAACTGAATGCTGACTCGATGCAAAATATCTATGTTGTAGTTTTCTCAAATGTCAACTTGTGCTAGATTTCTTACCCTCCACCAGCATGGCAAACTTTGACAACTATTTGATGTGAAAATATTTTTGGGTTTTTTTGATTGGTCTTTTTTTTTTTTTTTTTTTTTTTTGAGATTTGAATTTCTTATTTAAGATTTTACTGGTCTTCATAGATGCATATGAGCTCAGAGAGCAGTTACAGCTGTGGAAATGAGAGCAGGGCTCCACAAGTACTATTTCTTCTTCTAGCTAAAGAATTTTAAAAATACTTGGATTCTCACTGAAGGATGAGCAGTAGGTCAGGCCTCAAGGCAGGCAAAGCCTTGAGGCTGGACAGCAGCATGCTTGTTGTTCTCTCCTGATCCTACTTTCCCAATCTCTTTGAATGATGCTTTGCCTTTCTTAGGCTTTTCATTCTAAGCTCTAAATACTTTTTGTTTCATCAGCTGTAATAATTAATTCCCCTGTAACTGCTCTCCAGCAGTAGCTATTAATAGTTCTCTCACACTATTGTGCATAGAGTTGTCAGCATAAGGTCCCACCCACGGTTTGCTGGCTTGGCCTGTATTGTGTTAAAACAATCTGAAGGGTTGGCTGTCCCAGTACTTGCACACATCAGCTGGATTGAGAGAAGTGAGGCTATTTCTACTCAGCCCTGGAAATCCAGGTTCACCTCCCTAACTGTTCAGAACTCTCATGACCTTGGCTCCATGGGTGTGGCACCTTAGCTGTGGGAAAAAAATTCAATTCACTTTCTTTGAATGAACAATGCTGATATCTACAGGGACTGTGGATGGTACTAGAATGGTAAGTCAGTATTTCTTTTTCAATCAGTAAGTCAGGATTTCTTTTCCATGTGTCTTGCTTCCTTTTGAGGAAAAAGTCTTGATGTGATCTGTAGTAAAAATGTTGAGGTTTCTTCTAAAAGCCTCATCAGAAATCAGATCATTTGCACCACTTGAAATGGTGTTTTGGCTCTGTATCCTGGAAGTCCTTTTCAAGCTAGCAGAGCCACTTTCAGGATCATGAAGGACTCTTCCTCTGCTTAGGAAGCTGCATTCCTACTGCCACCCTCTCAAGATGGAATTTTCACCAATAAGAGAGCTGGTGAAAAAGACTGTAAATGAATGGACTTTGTAGTTGGTAATGGAATGCTCCAAGCAATGATTAGACTAGTCAAAAAGTTGTTTTCAGGAAAAATTAAAATATTAGATGAGCTTTATAGTTGCTTGATAATGATCTGTTAAATCTACACAGCAAACTATGTATTTGGAAGCATATCTGATGTTTTTTTAAGTCAGTTCTCATCCTTATTGCCCTTTGGTATTCTAGAGGTGGACTTGTCTAGAGGTTAACACCTAACATTGTCTAGAAACTCAGTGGTTCTTGGATTTCCTGCTGCCAGACCTTTCACTGTGACAGCTGGCATGCTCTGGCCCTGCCTCTCCCTGTGTTCACACATGACTACTACATACAGAACCATTGGTAGTGTGTAAAATACTGATTATAACTCCTGATACTTACCATGGCTCTTACTGGGGCAGATCTCCTGGCAGCTGTGGAGCTGAATTGCAGTAAGGCAGCCTTTGAGAGTCTCCTTTCCTTTGCCTGAAGGAAAAATAGGCTTAAATGAAAAAAAGAGTGCAGGCAAGGAGCTTTCTTCACTCTCTTGAGAAGCACAGGCCATTAGGCAGATTTTCTTGTGCAGGAAGGAACTGTATGCTTTTCTCTTTACCCCATCAATGTATTAACTTCCTATCATCAAATAAAATAAAAGTAATTATAACAGAAGCAGAAAAAAAAAATTCTGAATCTTTTTGCTTTTTTTCCATAGAGAGACTTTCAGTATTCCCTTGGTACCTCTTGGCCTAAAGGAAACCAAAGATGTAGACTTTACACTCCCCCTCAAGGTAAATTTTATTCACATATTTCAGAATGAATAGTTAACAGAAGTAACTTCCATTTCAGACTTGTTTAAAGAAACAGAAGTAATTTAGGTACAAATTCTTCTTTGCTTTGTCCTAAAATCAAGATCATGACATGTTAAAAATTAACTACCAATTATTTGGGTCATTGCTTCTACCTAATTAGGACAAGAAGTCCAGAAATGTTCTAAGAAATTCCAGTTTGAAGACAGAATTAAACCAAAGAATAAAAGTTCCTACCATGGTTTTGTTTCTAATACGAGTATTGATTAAGAGTATTGATGTAAGTGTGAAAGGAAGTAGTAATGAAGATTTTACTAAGATTTTACTCCACATGATGTAGTGATGCACCAACTTACACTAAGCACTGTAGGCTAGCTCAGCTGGGAAGCAGTGTTGCAGCATTAACACTGCTTGTTTGTTGCTGATACAACTTTGCTGGCTACTTGAGCCATCTTCTGTATTTGCTGAACTTCTGTGTATTGTGCAATACAGATTTTTATCTCACAGTAAACCATCTTATATCACTGTAGCATTTGTCTCTTATTTTCACTTCTGTGGGTTAAATTCCATGGTCAGACCGTGGTCCCACTTCATGTCATTGCAGCTTTGTTATTTTAGGTGGAATTGTCCTAGAATAGCTCACAAGAAGTTGGCAGTCTCTTTCTGTTAACAAGTTTTTATGGTCACTTGATCCCCTTGGCATTTTAGGTAACAGAGTTCGTCTGTCCCTTTCAAAACCACTAAGTGTTGTTGTTTTAAAACCAGTTGGAGCTAATGTAGCAGATGTTTGGTTCCTTTACATGACAGTGAAATTTGTCTAAGATATCAAATCATAATTCTACTGTCTTACTGTAGGCTCATTGCTCTGTGTTACTGTACTATTGACTAAAAGGGAGTAGATGTTCAAATCACAACTGAATCAATTTCCTACTGTTTGTAACTGCAGAAAAAAAATAGTTTAGGCTAATTTTAAATATTCCAATTTTTAATATTTTTTTTCTTTTTGAAGGACTTTATTCTGGAACATTATAGTCAAGATGGTTCAGAGTATGAAGATGAAATAGCAGATCTCATGGATCTGAGACAAGTAAGTTCAAGTATGGTATAGTAGGAGGTCTTTTAATATACAGTTGTAAATAACATTTGTATGGAATCAAAATAGGACATTTTTACCTAGAGTTTATTTACTATTCTCTTATTGACTTAAATTCAGAGACATGATGCATGAATCTCCATTGTCCAAGGGCTTTACAATCTGACTAAAGAAAAAGTGAGAAAACAGATGAAATTATACAAAATGATTGAGCTATTGATGTAACCTTGTAAATTTTGTTAGTCCAGGACTTGTCTACTATTTTTTATTTTGAAGTATTTTAAATTTAGCAGGAAGGGCGTTGAAGTGGATTAATCTGGAAAATACTGTAGTAGAATGGTGGATATTTCTAACTATTGTTACTATGCTAGAAACATAAGCCTTCCTGTAGCTTTCATAAAATACCTACAGTCTTTATTTAATTAACTTTGAGACTTGCCAAACAGATTCTGTTTGCTTTTTTAAAGGTTATGTGCTACTTGTGTGCAGCTGACAAAACTTTTGGCATGAATCCATATGGCTTTAGGCTTACTGTTCTCAGATTCCACACATTTCTATGGCATGCAGGAGTCCAAAGGAAGCAGAGCTTTATCCCTGGGGTTTCAGTATTCATTCTGTGCCTCAGCAGAATGCAGTTAATTTTAATCTGTTGTGTTTCAAGGCCTGCCGCACTCCTAGCCGGGATGAAGCTGGCATTGAGATGTTGATAAGCTATTTCCTGCAACTTGGTTATGTAGAAAACAGATTTTTCCCACCCACCAGGCACATTGGAGTTTTATTTACATGGTAAGTGTGTAGGTCATGTTTTTCTCTAGTACTTTTTTTCCCTCCAGAACACTGGTTAACCATTAATTGTCTGAAGCATGTGTCAGTGTGTGTCTCCTCTTGAATCCCTGCAGTGTGTGTTATCAATTTCTTTTTTGTCAGGTAAGGGTAAACCTGAATACAATACCACCTTGACATGCTTAGACTGAAACCATTGGCTAGATTATGATTTGGGCTACAGGTCAGCACAAGGGAAGAAGAGAGAAAATAATCTTCATTTTGGACAGCTACAGATGTTTCTGAATTCTGAACCTAGTACAAAATGAGGACAAGGAGTGAGGTCAGACCTTAATTCCCCTCCATAAATTTGTTAAGAAGACCACTTGGGCCAGAAGAGAGAAAGGAGTGACTTTACATTTTATAAGGGAGTATTTACTACATCTGTGAGCAAAATTTGACTCTAAATTCAATATTTTTATGATGAAAAAATGATGACTACTGTGTAGCCAAGACGAACTGTTAAATTTCTAGTCAGAACTGCAAACTGAAACTTTAAACACAAGCAGTAGAGAATCTGACCATGCCAGTGGTTGATCTTGGGCAACATCTAAGCACATATGGATACTCCCTGGTATTCTCCTCACCTCTGTGATATTTTATGGGCACTTCTGAGTTAAAGGTAATGACCTTATGGAAGCACTACTGTGAAACCTGGTGCAAAATGTCTAAAGCTGTTCCCTGGCTTGCATTAATTATGTGGCTTGTCCTTGCAGAAGATAATGGTGTTTCTGTTCCCCTTCATTTTCACTGGACCAAAACAGTTAAAAATTCCACTACTCATTCAGAAAAACAGAATGAAGTTACTTGTTTTTTCAATGGACTCTGCTAATCTTAACACTTCTTCTCATATTTGTTTCCCAAGGTATGATTCCTTCACAGGTGTCCCAGTGTGTCAGCAAAATCTGTTGCTTGAAAAAGCCAGTGTTTTATTCAACATTGGAGCTCTCTACACACAGATTGGAACAAGATGCAATCGTCAGACCCAGGCTGGACTTGAAAATGCTGTTGATGCTTTCCAGAAAGCTGCAGGTACACATCTTAAAACACTGCAAAGGTCTTCATGCTAAGTCACATTCTGATGTTGTACAGATTTCTGCATTTTCCACTGGCCTGATTACACAAAAGAGGAGGAATAGGGACATTGAAGAAACCTATTGAAGAGCTCAGCTGAAGCTTTCATTCAAAACCTGCAGATAAGATAGTGAATACTGTGGTTAATCATTATTGCACTGCAGTTCAAAGGTCAGAGTTAGAGCATTAACTGCTTCATTCCTTGTTTCACTGGCATAACTGCTTTTACTGCAGTAATAACACATTGGTGTCAAATCTGTACAAGAGACAATTAGCAGCTTTGATAAAAACCCTGGAAGCCTAGTTTTCCATATGAGGGTCTTAAAAATTAATCCTGCTTTTTCCTCTGGTGAAAGTTGCAATTCATTGGGAGTTGACTACCTGTTTTCCATAGATTCCAAAGGCAGACAGGTTCAAAATAATCACTCTGTCCCAAGAATGGAGAAATAGAAATTCTAATAAAGGGAATCCTATCCTTTGAACTAATACATTATAAAAGTCTTGTTTTCATTGGGGGCTTTTAAATAGATTTTCTAATTTATTTTGTAAGTGTCATCTGTGCTATGTGTAATATTTAAGGACATGTCCTTTGTAATTAATATAATATCTACTGTAAGATGTATTTCTGCACTAACATCTGTGACTATTGGTTTGCACTGTATGAGTAGCTTTATCAGCTAAAAGCTGTGGAGCACAGAGTTGAATTTTCATAAATCCCCTCCTTTGAATACACAGCTGTCAAAAAAAAAAAGTAGTATTTTTTCATGCGTATTTAAAATAAATAAATTCTTTTTCAACCTTTGTATTTCATCTAAAAGAAATTTCAGTAGTTGGGAATTTTCTCTATTTTACTGCTGCTCCTTCCATTTTGCAAATAAAAAAAATCACTGCTTTTCACTTCAGCATGTTTGCAGAACAGGATTACTGCAAAACTGGAAAGGTGTTATTTGCTGTGAGTTACCTTTGCAGGGCCCCAAAGTGAAATGCTCAGGAGGCATTTCATTGTACCTGTGCACGGTGCTGTAACACTGCATTGTGTTGGCAGGGATTGGTGCAGTCTCTATCAGCTGTTTCCCAGTGCTGGATGCAAGATGTTGCACAGAATTTATCTTCAACATCAGCAGAAATACACTGAGAACAAAAAACCCCATGGTTTTTTGCCTCCTGTATTTTCAGTTCCTTTCATTAGGGTGCTCCATCAGTACTTTGGGATATGCCTGGTAAATTTGGGATTAATTTTTTTAGTGCAAAAAAAATAGAGATGGCCATGTTTCAAATTTGTTTTAATAATGGCATATTAAAAATTCAGATGTGAGCATAATGTGGAAAATTAAAAACCACAGACTCCGTTTAGTAGGAAAATACTGCACAATATGGCCAGAACTGAGTGGAGTGGCAGGAAGCAAGATTACAAAAGCTGGAATATTTAAAAGGCAGAGGTTTTACTGTTACCCTGCTGCAAGAGTGCCTTGCATTAGCAAGCTGAACTCACTGAACCAGTAGGATGACATGCCTACTGAAGGCTGTGCTTCCATCCATGGAACTGTTACTTAGTGCTGCACTACAGTTAGTGTTTGTTTTAAATTTGATACATGATAGAAATTACTAATATTTTGGTGAAACCAAATTTCTAGAGAAGAATCTTATTTTTACCCTGTTAAATATATTTATATATTTAACAGGGTAAATATATAAAAATATTTTATATATATTTAATTTATATTTTATTTTATTTATATACATACATATTTATTATATTTTATTTATGTATATACATACATATATATATAATATACAGGCATTGAAAGGAGCTTTCATTGGGACACACAAGGCACTTAGCATCTGAAAAGAAGATTAATGTTTAATTAAATTTATATGCTTGTGTCCTTTCCTTCTATCTAGAGGTTCTACTACTGTCACCTCCTTATAGCTGTGCAGATTTTTCTCCTTTCTGTCCCCTGTATAAGCCATAGCCTGCCACTCCCACATGTAAGTCACATTCAGTTCAGCACAGTTTCATGGTCAATCACAAGAACTTCTACAAGCAAATCAGAGGGCGGTGCCCCCAAAACTTGCAGTTTCTGTTGCTCCTCTGAAGTGTAATTTTGACAGCTGTACTTGGGGATGGTTGATGGCAGTGCAAAGCAAAATCTGTAGGTCAGTCTAACTTCTTGTGCACCAAAAATTCCTTCACATTGCTGTGTGGCAATATTAGAAAATATCCTTTTTACATCCTAATTATTATGGTACATGCTAGAATTAAGTTCACTTGTTTATCTTTGTAATGCTGACAAAAACATTTTGTAATTGCAGGAGTTCTGAGCTACTTGAAGGAGACCTTTACTCACACCCCAAGCTATGATATGAGCCCAGCCATGCTGAATGTTCTAGTGAAAATGATGCTTGCACAAGCTCGAGAATGTGTTTTTGAGCAGATTGGTCTCTCTGGAATACGCAATGAGTTCTTCACTCTTGTAAAAATGACACAGGAAGTTGCCAAGGTAAAATATGGGACTTTAAATGTAGTCTTTAAAATAACTGTTTACAGTGCTGTGTTACTAAAATAACTGTTTACAGTGCTGTGTTACTACCTACAGCTTTTAGTAATATTAACTGAATTTATTAAATTTAAATGTTAACAGCCATTACTGGAAACCAAAAATAACATGGGGCAGCTCACAAAGTACAGTGAACAGCACAACCTTTCAGAAGATTAAAACATGAATAGACAAAATTTAAGTATTATTTTAGAGTTGTTACAATTTATTCAATTAATAATTCATGGAGATTAACAGAAATAGGCAGTGAACTTGCTGAAGGTTTTTTACAAGTTATTTATGTTGGTCTTTCAAACAGTACAGATTTCATGCACAGAACTACAAATAAAAGGCCACGGGTTGTTTGTGTGGTTCTCTGTTAAGTATTGAACACAACCTTGTCTTGTTTCCCAGCTGCTGAAGGGCATGCAAACCAAAAAAGCTTAATCCAAAAGAATAGCTAAACTGTAACTGAGGGAAGGACCTTGACAGAGCCAGATTGGTATTTGCAGAGCTGTCTGGGGACTTGCCAGGAAATGGTAAGATAGGCTTGTCCCAGAAGGTAGCATTAATACTTGATGGAGGTATGTCCCAAAAAATAAGTATGCCATGAAGAAATTCCTGTGCTTTCTCAGTTATTTCAAAGTAGCAGATACGTGAGTGGTTCCATACAAGAAAAACAGGCAAAGCCTTTCATACCAACCCTGTGAAGCCACTGTGACATATCTGTAGGATTGATCAGCTGCAGGGGAAAGATCTTTTGGTTCTGTCAGTTGGAGCAGTTTGATCCATTAAAGCGGCATTCACTGCTTGAAAAACTATTTTATTTCCTCTGTATAATGGATAATATCCCAGTTTTAACCAGATCACACAAACTTAAGGCTATGTATTACTCCACAGTTTCAAAATGTAGCACAAACCTACAGTTTCAATATGCTTCATTTTTTTAAACTGAATTAATGAGATATATTTGTAAATTAATTTGTCTGTTACATGTTTTTTTTATTTAACTGTAAAGCTATATAGATTGACTGTCATCTGTTCTTGTAGAAAACTGATTTACCTTTCTTGTGAGGGAAAAATCAGAGGACATGTTTCAAATTTTTTTCCAAAATTAATTCCAATCCATCCTAACCATATTTTTCCCTTCTTTCATGTCTTTGTACATGCAATTATCTTAAGCCTGACTATGCTATCCCTTACTTGAGTTCCTAATACCTCATATTAAGTTCTCATATTTGGATTATTTGCTTTATTTTAGGTGGGAGAGGTTTACATGCTGGTTAACACTGCAATGAATCAGGAACCAGTGAAAGAGAACATTCCTTATTCCTGGTCTAAGCTGGCACAAATAAAGTCAGACCATTACAAAGCTCTGGCACATTACTTCATTGCCACCATTCTGTGTGACCATGAATGTAAGAATCATGCTTCTTTCTGTGTTTGTATAAATGAAAATAATAAACACACCAACAGTTATAATTTGGTCTATGAATAAGTCTTGGAGCCAAGAACTTTAGGGCTTCAATATATGTTAAATTGTGGTCATTTTCCCCACTCAAATATGAGGCTATGCTCTTTTTATCTTCTGAGAAAAACGTGAAAATTCAGTAAACTAACTTTTACAGAAGCAAAAGAAAAGTTATATATCCATTACATGGTACTGAATAGTTTGGATTTCATCAGTACATTTTGGCATGTATTAATTTGCATGTTGTAGATGATAAAACCAAAAACTCGAAATTCTGATTTCTCTATTTCTATACGCATATACGAGTATTTTACTGCCTTGGGGGAGAATGTCGTAGTACCTACACAGTGATACAGCTGAAGGAGCAGGGGGGCAGGATGAGCATGGTTAATGTTTGTTATCCATCCCCACAGTGCAGCCCGGCGATGCCGAAGCTGAGCAGGAGAAAGCCTTGTCCCAGCTCTATGACTGCCTGCCTGAGGGGCTGCTGCTTCTGGCTGTTCTGAAGGACAAAGCTCAGAGAAAACAATTGGGTAACTGCCTGCCTGGGTTTAGGGAAAATTTGGGAAAAAACTTTCGGATTTCTAGAAAATGAACTTTAACTGCCTCTCTTCCCAGCTGGTTTGGGATAGAAAAACTTTCCTTGGAGGAAAGCATAAAAAAGTTGTTTATTTAACAGTCAAAGCACTCCCCAGCACAACAAATGAACAACACAGAACAACAAACCCTCTGTGTGCCCCGCAGAGATGCCAAATTC
>JAWWMU010000026.1:2955588-2966614 GCA_035048155.1 Cinnycerthia olivascens
ATGAGCAGAAGATCTGTCCCTGGAGGGAGGATGGGTGGTGGAAGAGATAAGGAAACTGCTCTGGATGGTTTCTTATCGGCTGGCTTATCAACAGAAGATTACATCACTGCCCCCCATCCCAGTTCCATTAATAGAATAACACACCCCTGATTATATTTTACACTGAAACCCATGACAGTGTGATATTTTCAATTTTTCTGCAGACTCTAGCATTAAAATGTACCTTTAGCTTGTTCATACTCATGTATGGAGTATCTATTGAGTTCTATACATTAGTACAGTCAATTCATATAATCTGAACACATTTTAAGTGTTGTATATGCTGCAGGTAGTGAAAGTACTCATATCTCAAGCATCACATGAAATTAGAGTCGATTTCTTTCTCTGTTCATTCTTAATAGTCAAAAAGTCACAAATAATAGAAGCAAGTGTTACTTCCTGTCTTATTCAGGAAGTTAGAAGGGATAAATGCTTTAAAAAGTAGCAACAAGAATAAGGATCAGGAAGGGAATGCAAGATGTAGTGTCTGCCTAAGGAAAGAGGGGCAAGAATATTTTATTGGCTTGTAATGTTCTGTCAGGGAAAATCCAAAGGGATAAAGCAACATGCAGTGATAAATGGTTTTCTTAAGGCAGAAGTAACCACAGAAGTACAAATAAAAATAATGAAGAAAAAGAATTAAACACTGCAGAAGATGTCTTCTGGGGGACAATAGTGTAGCAAAACCCAGGGTGCATTTACGTAAGGAGAAAAGTAAAAAGAACATAAAAACAGCCAACATTTGAATATAGCAGAATCACATCAATGGTAACTGAAGAGGTAATTTGTGTCCATGAGAAAGCTACACATGTGTGGCTAGAGAATGGGTTTGCAGCATCTCAGAAATGCCTTTGGGGCAGCTCTGTATGATGACAAAAACATCTTACGTGTCTTTATAATTCCAGATAATAACCTGTGCCCAATCTTTTGACAGTCAGCAGGCCTAAAAGAAGGTGACTACATTGTTTCAGTTGGTGGTATGGATTGCAAGTGGCTTGGTGTGAATGAAGTGCTGGAAAAATTGAAAAGTGTGGGAAAGCAGCCTCTGGAGCTTGAGGTTATCAGTTGCCAGGATACAGCAGCATCTTTGGTACGTGATGAGGCAAAGCTGTTTGGCAGATTTGATATGCCTGAGTTTTTTCACTCACCCACCTTCAGTTCCTGATTAATGTTTGCTTTCATGTAGTCAGATATCCCACTCAACCTGTGAATATATAAAGCCTTCTGATGTGTGTTCAGTTTTAAACCATCTGTTAAACCACTGTGACCTAGCAAGCTAAAGTGGTCTGCTTAAGAATGGTTGGGTGGTGGACTTTTTGTAGTGGAGCTGCTTAGATTAATTGCATGAAAAATTTCAAGACCTAGTTTGTTTCCCCTAACTTGTCCCAGAGGATGAAGGCATTACCCTGTTCCGCACTAGAAAAACCACAATAAAACAATAGTGGAATGAAATAGAACTTCCAAGAGCATGTTTATTTTCTATGCACTGTTACTCTAAATGATCTGTGACTTTTGTATTAGATCATAGATTACAGTATGTATTTTTTTTGTGGACTTTTAATGGTCTAGTCAGTTAGTAAGCTACTATAGAAGCTTTAGACTAAGGAGAAGTCATCACAAGATTAAAAAATACTAAGTTCTAAATAACTTACTAGTTGTGTGAAAGAACCTGTAGCTCAGCTAAATCCACTGCTTCATGCTTTTAACATTCCCTGGCAAGCTTAGACACTCAAGTAGTGTTGCCTGAGAAGCTGTTAAGGTTCCCATGCTGCTGTTAGGTTTTCTTGTTTTGTTAAAATTGGTTTTCCTTATTGCAAATAAGGAGTTACACGTCTTCTATTCCAAGTTGTAACTGTAAAGAAAAGTCTAGAATATAATCAAATTGCTTCAGGGCAAAGCTAAGAGAAGCCAGAGAAGGCTGTGCCTTTCAGGGACCCCAAGAGAATGTCACACAGGAGCTCTTGTAGTTGTGATCAGCACAGAAACTGTCCAAAGCAAAAGGACTCCACATCTCTGCAAGAACTACACACTTGAGCTTTGTAGGGAGGTTATTATTAATACAGTGTGTGTATTAAATAGTTATGCTAGAAGCCAGTAAATATTTTAACAACCCAAGACAAGATTCACAAGTTCCTTTATGCTTTGCAGAGTACCACCCTTGAGTCTTCATGTGCAGAACATCAGGATCACAGCACTCTGAAGGGGCTCGTGCTCAGTTAGCAATGTCATTAGCACAGAAAGCTTGCTGCAGTCTGCCCTGGAAAACTATTTGCACAGTAACCTTTTGTTATTGTCAAAATTCTGACCCATTTTGGATGACTGATTCTTATAATGCTTCTCTTTTTCCTACAGCATAGCAAGAGTGCAACTTACTCTATGGGAATGCAGAAGACATACTCCTTAATCTGTTTAGCCATGGACGAGGACAAAATTGATCAGACCAAGAAAGCCCCACTGAAACTCCCTTTTCTAAGCTGGGGAACTAAAAACAGACAGAAAGCTGCAAGTACACTCTGCCTTCCTTCAGCTGTGGCTGGAAGTTCTCAGATAAAGAAGAAGGTTTCTCCCTTCACACTTTTGAATACAGAAAGTTCATTGTACTGAATCTTTCAGAAGTGTCTGTTAATGTGACTTTTGTTTAAAATGTAGATAAAAATGTTGATCAAGTTCATCTTCATATGCCTATGTATAAACTCAGACAAATACTGTTAACTTCATTTGCTATGCATTGAGCCACTTATGGTCAGAAGCTGGCAGAAATTGTAAAATTTAAGTATTTGAAGGTTAGAATGAAGTGGTTTGGGAGGTATGCAATAACAGGATGTAGCTTATAGAATTGCTTACTTAAGGACTGGACTCCTTTGGAATTTCAAAGTACAGTTATGACTGATTTTTCATAAAAATAGTCATAACTATCCCAGATGAGAGTTATTTATTACAAACTTGATGCTGAATGCAAAATAATAGGGGACACATTAAAGAATGATTTTGCTATTAAAGTTTAGAGTCAATAATAAATCACTTAACACTTTAAAGAATTATCTTAAACCACAGGTGAGAGGGAATAATATTATTCAGAGAAACTAGTCTTGTGCCAAGGGACACTGTCAGAGAGTTGTGCTTTTATGCAGAGATGCTTCCTCAGAGTACTGGGTGTAGCCTACTGAATATGTAATTGAATTCTCGAAGAGAATTAGGCTTCAAATTTAAAAGGTCTTTTGAACTCCAAAAGGCTTTTACTCTACTTTTTCTGATTTAGGTACCATTTCAAATGCCTGCTGATTCAGTTGTTAAAAACAGGCTTTGTTCCAAACGTTATTTAACCTACTTACCTTAAGACTTGTATCTCACTAGTCTTGATAAAATGGATAGCTATGAAACAAATCTCAAAATGGACATATTGTAACATATTGATTCAAGGGCACATAAATTGCAGTGATGCTTTAAAATATGAAAGAAGTGGTTGTGCTAAGTGGCAGGATATTTATTTACTATCACATCAAGCGAAAAAAAAAATCCTTCTGCCCTTGGAAAAATTAATGAGCAAGCTCTATCTATAGTAAAGAGGAGGACAAAAATAACTGGTGAGCATTTCTTTGAGATTCTTCTATTTCCTTAAATTAATTGAAAATTGCTAACACTGTAGTGTTAGTTATCATTGCCATCTACAGAGTAGATAGGTACTTAGAATTTACATGAAAATCTGCATCTTGGTGTAAAGTTGTCATATTTTTAATTTCTTATGTAGTAAGTGTAAATATCTTGATGACTCTTATTTAAGAATAAAAATCAGATGCTGCCATTTAGTAGTAGCTTTTTGATTCTACTGGAGCTTGGATGATAAAGCATAATTTACAGGTTTTTGCTATTTACTGTTGCCATACCTCTTGTGCGTTTCTCTAATTTTTAAAAGTTCCTGTATTGTGCAATATCAACTAAGTTTAAAACCAACTACATAGAGTAAAAGTATATTTCTAGTTTCCCTGTAAAGGTTACATAAAAAAACAATTTTTAAATTACTTGTAACTTTCCTCAGCAGTTACTTTTTACATGTACTGGTAGTAGTGCTTCTTTCACACACACAAGCAGCAGCAGCCACTGATCTGCACACTCCTGCCATAAATATCCCATACAGATGGGATTCACTTCACCTGTGTGCTGGAATTGCTATCCAAGTAACAGAGCCTTTAGCAAAGTCACACCAATCACCCTTCCAGCTCTTCACTTCTCTTAAACCTCTGTGATAATCTTCCTGGAAATACTTTCCCTCTTAGCTCCTGAATAACTGTCCTGCCCATCATCATCACACTCACTTGTCCTTGAGGAAAGCTTCGCTTTTTAAATTTAAAACACACCCCTCAATTCAAGTAAAAATGTAGCTTTCTCAGGTGCCATACAAATGCTGTGTTTTCTGTCAGCTAACTAAAGACTCACTCTGCAGTGAAATGAGTGTGCCTTAAGTTCTTGCTCAGACCACAGGAATTCTGTAACAGGTGTCCACCCACAAGGATGTTTAAGGTTGCTGGGAAGCCCTAAAAAGAAAGGTTAGCAATAGATCAGTAGTTCAGCCTGTAACTCCATTAATTGTTACTGCTTCAAGTGAACTCTGTTCAATGCACTGAGATTTCCCTGTTTGTCATAGGGGAAAGGTGTTTGTCCTGGAATGCAATAGCCACATGCCTTTTGATGTGAAATGCAGTCTTCAGAGCAAAGTGACAAAATCTTGGAATAAAATCTAAGCAAACCCATGTATGAAGAAGCTTAAAGAATTCCCTAATTGCCTGAAAAAAATAGTATCTTTTTCTGTATTCTTGGAAATTCTGATGTTTATTAATCACTAAATGAAATAATTATGTCTAAGTTACAGATAAATTTTCATCCCAAGTACAGAATCAATATAAATAACAGGTCTACCTGCTGTCCATGCTAACCAGTATGAGAGATGACTTTCAGAGGTGCCAAGGCTCCCACAAAAGGGAGAAGAAAATCCTGCTCAGCTGCCTTCCTGCTGTGATCCAAACTCCTGAGTGGAATGAAAGATGCTTTTCACACACCTCCTCAAGGAAAAATGCAATTTTACCCTTAGAAAATAGCATAAGAATATAACAAAATAAAATGCAAGATGTCAGGAAAACCAATCCTCTTTACAAATAAGTTTTCAGAATATTAATACTGAAAGAGTACTATGATTTATGAATTTTGTTCAAAGTGTCCCATATTATTTTCTTTGTAGTATATGTTATACTATAATTGATAGTATAATTGACATATTAAAAGTTATAATATATAAAAATATTATTAGTATGCCAACCTATATTCAAAAGGACAACATGAATTAACCAATATTTTGGATATCAGACACAAGGGAATAAATTTGTTAACGCCCTGTGAACTGGAGGGGTGACCAGAGAAATAAGTTAGTGCAAAGTCAAACCTGTATTCCAGTAGGACTTTACAAAGGACCTCCAAAAAGTTATAAATCAAAGATGTTACTATAAAGCAATATATGTTAACATTTTAAACACATGTAACATATTCCCAGTTACTGAGAAGTCACTATGCACATATTCATATGGTGTTTTTTTCTGGGAGACCAAAGTAAGCAAGCATATTGCTCTTCCATTTTTGAACACAGATGCTGAAAAAGATATTCAAAGCTTTCTTGGTTTTTGGTTGTTTTTTTTTTTTTGTTCCAGATAGATGTAAAATACTTCACAGACTGCTTTCCAAGGCAATTTGCTCAGCTTAATCTGTATGAACAGAGCAGATGTAACAAAGAAGCATCCCAGTCCAGTTGCTGCTAGCCCTGATTGCAGAAATCTGCATAACACGTGGTTATTAAAACCAAAGAAAAAACTCGAGTTTTCGTTTTGCATAATACCACTGCACGTGCACGTCAGGAGTGTAAAAAAGCATGAACCTGCTGTGCTGCTGTTTGTCCAACTGCCTGCTCGAGCTCGCTGAGGGATGCGTTGCAGAGCCGGTGGATGCTCCCGAAGCGCTGCAGCAGCAGCAGAGCTTTGGTTCTCCCCACGCCGGGAATGTGCTGCAGTGTCCGGAGCAGGGCGGGCTCTGCCGGCCGGGCTCGCTGCCGGCGGACGAAGGGGTTGGCACCGCGATCCCGGCTCTGCTCCCGCACCTGCGGCCAAAGGGAGCTGTCAGCCACACCCCGCCACAGCCCTGCTCCCCGCGCTTCCAATGGTGCCTCTCTGGGAAATACAAAGCTGCGTTTCGTGTCAGGTAAATACAGTAACGTGTGTACTTGTGACTGGGATATGTGTACGTGGGAACCAGGGCTTGTCTCTGGCTGCCCTGGAGGCTCAGGGATCCGGGCGGGGGGCTCAGAGGTCTTGGGACGGAGCCCAGAGCGCCCGTGGTTTGGATTTTAGCCCATGGGAACCATTGCCAACCTTAGAAGATGAATTACAGGTCACAGGAGTTTAAGTGGAGTGGTGGTGGGTTTGTCACAGAGTGTAAAAGTAGATTTTGGGTTTTAGTACAGGGGGGTGTGTGATGCCAAGATGGAGGAACCTCGTGGCTTTTTGGGTTTCTTCCTTCTTCACCTTCTCCATTTCTGCTGTGATGGTGACACGGGTGATTGGTTTAGAGTGGAGGCTGACTGTCTGACGTGGAGGATAGGTATTGGAAACTACGGGTAAATAATTTGGATGTAATTTTTGGTGTAAGAGATAAACACCACCTCTGAGGTGGGAGAAGGCCTTTGACTGTCTTGCTGGAAGGAGCTCAGCAGGTCAGAGAGAGAATGTTTTAGATAAGACTGAATAAACAACCTTGAGAATGAGATCCGAAGAGTTTCTGCTTTTTCTTCTATTTCGGGTGTGGAAAAAGGACTTTGTTAGCTCAGGGAATTTCTGCAAAAGCAGCAAACCCGACATGTGTAGAACCCGACCATGGGACAGTTATAAAGACAATTCTACTGAATAACTGAGGAAAGTAAAGCATGGAAGAAGGCCTTTGAATCTATCCTTTGATCACAATTAACTTTTATAAGTCTTAAGTTAATTTAAGAGCATTTGAATTAGTTTTAGGATGTTGCTTTTTACAAGAACTTTTTGCTTGTAGGTAAACTTTAAAGATTTTTGTAATATTAATCTTTTGAAGTATAATTTTAGAATATTGCTTAAAGTTTTTTTTAACTACAGCTTTAGAATGTATAAAAAAAAGGAGCATGCTTATCTCTAAGTCCTACCCCAAACCTTGGAAAGCAGCTTGAGAAAGGAAGATGGACATCAACTCAATGATTAATAGTTTTGACTAAGGGAAGCTGGACATCACTATCATAAGATTAATAGTCCCTAAAATTAAAAATTGGACCCACATCTGAAAGCTGGACCCCACCATCTGGGATACCATTGTGATGTAAAAATTTGGAATAGGAACTGCTGATAGGTACACGTAAAAATTGAGAATAGAAACTTCTGAGAAAGCTCCTGAGTACCCCTATAAATACCTGTGAGCCTCAACCATGGGTGTGCAGTTGGAGGGAAAACTCCCCCACTGTACCCAGTGCTGTTTGCTCATATTTTACCATATTAATTAATAAATTGATTGCTGCTTGAATATTGGCCAGGTCAAGCTTCTCATTTATAACACTCTCCAAACCTCAGTGCCATCACCAGGAAGGTTTAAACACAAGTGCTCCCTCCTTGGGTGTGCTCCCTTGCTGGATGCCGTTTAACAAAATCTTATTAGGAAACAAGTGATTTCTTAATAGCACCAACAAATGAAAACAATTGTTTTTGTCACCTTTTTGATGCAGTCAGAGAAAGGGTAAAAAGAAACTATTTTAAAAGTTTCCCTAGCCTTAGAGAAAGCAAAATATCAAGTTGATTTTGACTGACATTTGCCTAATGATACCCAGTGGCACCTCAGTACAAGACTAAATTTAGAAAGTCCAGGATCATATTCTTCAGCCTTTTCCTTTGCTCCCAAATGAGCCTTCTTTCCACAGAACTACACTACTCTTATCACTGCTGCAGAAGATTTATTCCTTACAGTCAAATGATGCTGTGTTCCTTTAAGATCCTATGTATTCTCTCTGAAATGAAGTGACCATGGAGGAGCTCTCCCTGCTTTCCTATACATCCCATATTTTAATAACACAAACTTACTAGTTGAATAATAAGCTGAGAAGCTTCTCCTTGATTCGCCACAGGAAGCAAAACCATTCCAAGTTCGAGTACAACAAATTTTTGTACTCCTAAGTAGTACTGATCACTGATTTGGGTTTTCTCTACAATTACAATTCCCCTAAGACTGCTGCCCTGTATTGAAAGGAAAAAGAGATTAGAAAAAATGACAATTTTAATTGCTAAATTTAATTTTTTTAAATTTAAATTTTAAATTGTTTTGATTTTAATTTAACTTGTTAATGACAAGTTAATGCAATGTAACAGAGAAATTCTTTCAAGTATGAGCAAATCAATAGGACGAACATAAGTTGCAGGAACAGGTCTGAGGTTTAACGCAGCATTATCACACAGCTGCAGAATTTTTCAGTTTTCAGGTGAAAATTATCCCAAAAGGTCACCTCCAATGGAATTTTAAAAAAACACAAGAAGAATGTTTTCAGAAGCATGGAATAAACAAATATCAAGTGAAAACTTTTCTCTTTATATAGCACTTACATTTCTAAACCTAACCAATCTTCGTTTGAATTCATCCCCAGCAACCAAATCTGCTTCAGAAATAAGTAAAATGCAAGTTCTGTTTGAAAGATGAAAGTCCACCAGTCCCAAGCCATCTTCAAAGATGAGTCTAACTTTCCCTTAGGGTGAGATTGTTAGAAGAAAAAATACAGTAGTTAAAAATATACTAACAATTACTTCACAGCACAACCTTCCTAAAGTATCAATAATTCTAGGGACTTCATAATGAACTTTATAAAAAGCCTTTTTTCCCTTTAAGTAAATCTATTACAAGCAGTCCAAACTACAGTGCCATGTCTTTAATAATGCAGATTAATAGCAGTTCCAATCTACAGATTTAAAAGAGCTGCTCAGTAAACTCTGGACTTGAACAAAAACATCACATGCTTTTCTGGAGAGATCACCATAATTTAGTTGGTTGTGCTAGCAAGACGTAGCAGAGAATACACGTAAATTCAAGGGAGTTCAGTGGAGATGCAGATCTGCAAAACCTCACAACAGATTCTGCTGCTTCCCTACTGTGCTCTGCAAATATGAAAACAAGATATGTGACAAACAAACGGGATCTTTCTGTACCACTAATATGGCACCAGTCAGGCACAGAGTAAAGCATATTCCAGCCGTTCTTAGCATTACTGGGCAATAGAGGGGAATGTTTTGCCTGACTTGCTTTTCCAATTTGTTCGTGCTTACCTTGTAGCCTTTGGGCTACCTCTGATCCTTTCCACTTCTCATTTCCGATCACATGCCCGTAAGGGACAACTATAGATCCTGCTGTCACAGAAAAGTTTTCTTTTGTTGTCATCAGACCTCCTTTAAAATTCTCCACCAGTAGCAGTTACACCCTAGAAAGAAATGTGGAAAAATAGCAAGACATTTTACAAACCTCTTTCAAGCTTATAAATTTTAATCATAAACTTAGGATGCAATATTCTGGAAGAGACACCATCTCCTTCCTCAAGCTTACACTTAAGGTGAACACATCAAAATTGGCCAGCAACTCTGTTCACTTTAATACAGGCTGTTGTGTTGGCTTGCAAATTCCACTTTCAGCTTTACCACTCAGTCTGAAAAATGGCTAAATTAAAACACAGAGATGGCGAGAAATCCCACATTGCCTTTTCCATACCTTCATCCACCCTCGCTGGGAGAAAATCTTCCTGAATTGCAAAGTCAACTCGAGAGGCACCTCCATCCCTCAGCTCGTGGAAGTCTCCGGACCAATTATTGAAAGGCAGTTGCTGGGAGAGATTATTTTTAGGTTTGCCAGCTTTACGCGGTGCTCTGACTTAAAGGAGAATTGCGAGCCTTGGCGGCTGAGGCACCATCTAAGGACAAGCACCACAGACGAGCCGGTACCCGCCGCAGCCCCAGACACGGCCCACAGCGGAGAGGGCCCGGGGCGGCCGCAGCAGACAAGGGCCCGGGAACGGGCAGCGAGAGCTCCGCAGCAGCCAAAGGCCTGGGAACGGGCAGCGAGAGCTCCGCAGCAGCCAAGGGCCTGGGAATGGGCAGCGAGAGCTCCGCAGCAGCCAAGGGGCCGGCGCAGCGTGGCTGAGAGCGGGGCCGGGCCCGGGAGCTCCGCAGCCCCGGGCGGTGAGGCGCGGCAGGGGCGGGCCCCGCGGGGGCGGTTGCTCCGCGGGGTGAGCAAGGCGCACGCTGAGTGGAGCAGGGCGAGCCCGCAGCGAATCCGCCCTGGCCTTGTTTCCAGGCGGGTCGCCAGGGCGAAGCGTCCGACGCGGCGAGGAAGCGGCCCTCAGGCGGTGGCTGGAGCCGTCCCGTCCCGTCCCGATGGCGTTCCTGTTCAGGAGAGGCCGGAGGGGCCCCTTCGTGAGTATGGCTGTGCCTATGGCGGGGCTTCATTACCCTGAGGGCGGGCGGCAGCACAGCGGCCTCTGCGCTCCGCGGGTTCCGGGTCAGGCAGCCGCGCCCTGCGCCTGATGCCGCTGATCGCTGAGCACTTCGAACTGGAAATCGGGGAAAAAAATGAAGCCCAAGCAAAGACAAAAAGGTGTTCGGGGGCTGCTGGCGCGTTGCTTTCTCTCGGTCCCAGGCCTGCCTGGCTTGTCCAGAAACGCCGAGCTGCGGCGGGGCGGGGGCAGGGCTGGCCCGCGCCCTCCCCTTGAATTAAAGAAATAGGAACGTTGAGCTAATATCAATGTCCATCTATTAATGGACAAAGACTCTCTAACAGTTTGGAGTTAGAAAGTGTATGTTTATTGTGGCTGGGCAGTGCGTGGAATATCTCCTTAATGCACACTGCGAAGTTTCATAGGTGATTACAAAGCTTTTATGTACAAAAATGTTGAATATACAAA
>JAWWMU010000026.1:2972849-2983076 GCA_035048155.1 Cinnycerthia olivascens
GTCACCCCCGCAGAGCCGGGCGGGCCGGGGTGCCCCCCGCAGAGCCGGGCAGGCCGCGCCGCAGCGCCCCCTGCAGCCGCGGCGGATCCCGGCGTTGCCGCTGCCTGCCGCGCTAACCGCAGCACCGAAGGGGACGGAGCTGGCAGCCGAGAGAGGGCTGGCACCGGGTTTGGGGCCACAATTTCAATAGTTAGCGTTTAGTCAGGTATTTTTTCTGTTTCTGTGCCTCGCAGCACACTTCGCTTTCATCACCTGGTATCCATTTCTCATTGGTAGAAGAAAAGGGAGTTATCGAAGCCCTTTCTCTTTACAGGAAATGCTCATTCCAGGGCGTTTTCTCCTGAAATTTGTCTCGAAAGCAAGACAACTACATTCCTTGTTTGCAGATAATAGAAGCTTAGATGTCTGCCTGTCTCTTTGGACTTGTGTATATTGTAAGATTGATGGTTCTACTTTACTAGTGTTGGGTTTTTTTGAAGAGTAAACATCGCTGAAACAGGCATTAAATTGCTTTCTGCAGATCTCACTGGAAACTTGATGGTTGTGATAGATCTCCTCCACAGTCCCTGGAGATATTGGGCAATTATGGTGAAGATGAGGACATGGACACATATCTTTCAGATGCTGATAAAGAGGCAGAGTCCAGCTGTCAGAGTAATGAGAAAAGGGAAGGAAGCTTTAGCACCAATGCTATTTATGCTGTTCCCTGCAAAACTAAAAAGGTAAGATTTTTAAATGCATTAGTTCCTTTACCATGTTTTAATATATTAATGCATGTTAGTATTTCTGATGCTTTTTATTCTTTTCTTGCTCTCCAGACATGTATTCAATATTTATTTCACATGCTAATTTTTGTGATTCATTTACTCTTGCCGAGTTAGGTAGATTTGTTGATTGCCACAGAGTCTTTCTGGTTATTAGTAGCATACTGGTATTGTATATAATTATCATGCATAATTTAGTCTTGTAAAATGTCCAATAATTTATATTGAGCATGGTACTTGCATAGTGAATGATTTGTTAAAAACACTAGTAACTTTACTGTTAAATGGTGGAAACTTAGTTAATGGTTCAGTATTGTGCTAATGAGCACTGACCTATACAGAAATGGGGAGATTCAGAATTGAACAAAATAAATTAACCTTTTCTTGAAGACCAGGGAATTTTTGTATGCTGTAATTTTGGATTCTCTTAACCAGCAATGAACTTAATACTCCTAAGGTAAATTTAAAGTTAAATCAAAAATTATGGCAAAAATTTAACAAACAGGAAGAAGTACCTGAGTAGGAAAAAGGCTGTGAAAGAAGTCTTAAAAATGCCTCTTCAAAAAAATCCAGCACTAGTAAAGCAGAACCATCAGTCCTAGAATATACACCACAAAACCCAAAATGTGAAAGAATCCAAAAAAACACCCCAAGGTGAAGAAACAGTAGCTGGTAGGAGGAGAGAAGGGAAAAAAAAAATGGGAGTGAGTAAAATATGAGGAATACTGGTGTGTGATCAGTGGGAAAACCATCAAGGATAATGTTAAAAATGGTTCCTTAATCCCTCACAGCTGTGATATAGTAGATAAATGGTTGATGATCAAGATTATGTACACCACAGCAAACAAGCAGGCAGAGAATAATTTCACAGACTCTTGTAACCAAATAAGGTGACAGAGAATACATGCCCTGTGAAATAATCACTTCAGAGTTGCTAACCTCCTGGTGATCATTGTAAGGTTTAGATTTTATTTACATAGAGCCCTAAACAACAAGAACACATAAAAACCACCACAAAAAATCCCCAAGAAAGCAACAACAAGAGAAGAAGCAAATCTTATTTATTCTGAATGTGACTGGGATGTTAATACACTGTGTCATACAGATACCAAGGTACATGGGCTATTTTAACAGTGGTCTCATGATTTAGAGAGGTTTATCTTATTTTTACATAGGAAGAGTTTCCACCATCTCCTCTTCCTAATGCTGACAAGAAAGAGATTTCTCCCCATGAAACTGAGTGTCAGGTGATGGTGGATAAGTCAAGTGTGCAAATAGAAGGTAAGTCAAAATCCCATGCCTTTTAATACCATTGGGAAAAAGGATTGTTTAATAAAATAAATGTAATACTGTATTGTAATATTACATTCCATTTTAAAAGGGCACTTAAAGAAATGCTACTAAATACTTCATAATTTCTAATGGTTACAGAAAATTGAAAATATGCATAAAGAGGAAAGATTGGTCTGTATTCGTTATGGAATGAATGGTCAGTCACTAAAACAAAGGGAAGGAAGGATTTGTGAACTCTTATCTTGTAAAGTTCAGTCATTCTCTACTATGTTTGTGTTGATACATGTGCCAGAAGCAGTCAGGTTTATAATCTGGAACTTTTTGGAGTTCCAGATTATCAACAGAAGATCACATCACTGCTCCCCATCCCAGTTCCAATGGATGGTGATAGAATAACACAGCCCTGATTATATTTTACACTGCAACCCATGACACTTATGTAACTTGTTTGTTGCTCTCCCGTTAGCTGAAGCTTTCCCAGAGTGCTTTCTGATGAGCAGAAAGGACAGAAGTGACCAGAGGCCTATAAGGCCCTTATTCTATAAGATTTTTCTTATCTCCCACAGATGGTAGCACTCTGTAACCAAATAGGAAATGGATAGGAAAGAGGAAGAAAAGTGGATAGGAAAGAGGAAGAAAAACGGAGACAATTTTGAGAAAATTGTGTCTTTCTAAATTTTATTCATGTTGGATCCCAGCATTTTTTTAGTATTATTTCAGTGGGATAATTTGAAGAGTTTTATAGAGAACAATATTAAGAAAGAATGGTTACTTTGATGCTTTCCATTTGGGAAGTGAAGGCATCAAACTGAAAAAATTTAGTATATATACACTGTTTCTAATCCCTTTTCTATAAAGTGCTGCAGGTCTTGAGAGCTGTCAGAACTACACTTGTTTTGTTCAGAGATGCAGTAAGATTTGAGTCCAGTAAAATCAGTGAAAATATTTCATTTGTTCTTGAGTCAAACTCTAAACTTATAACAGAAGCCAACAATACAGCTTAATTTCATCCACACTTGAACCTATCCAGTGTGAGGTAAAGTGTGATCTCATATCATTGTCCTGATATATCATGAAAGAGTTAATGGAAAGTTAGTGATCTAATCTGTGGTTTGGGAAGGCCTTCTTGCATTTATTTGCATGTATAATATGTATGCATACATACCCTTATGAACCCTTATAGCTTATGGGCTTAAAATAATTTTTGTTCTAATTGACTGAAAGATCTGTTTTTCTTTAACAGAAGACCAAAATCTGGGCTTGAATTTAAAGGTAAGATTTATATAAAGGTTGATTTATGATGCATTTTGGAAAATAGGGTGTCATAAAAAGCTGATAAGTTTGCAGTCATTTAAAGGAAAACTAATTTATTGCCACTGTGGAATCTCCTTTTTTTGGAATACAAGAATGGCTAGTCATTCCTTTTGAAAAGATGCAGCTATATAGGTAAATGGGGCATGCAGATTTTTTGGTTTTTTTTATAGTATGTCATCTGTTATTTCTCATGTGAAAGAAAGAAACTGAGAATGAGAGACAACATACTATAGCAAGAGATAGCTCATACTGTTAAATTTCAGATTCTGAGCCTGACTTTTTTCTTTTAGACTGCATTTTTCTATAGTTTTCTATTTGAGTTGATCTGACTGTTTTCATAAGCTTGAAAAGGAATACCCAGAAATTTAGCTTCTCAGATCAACTTGCTAGAAGATTGTTTATGAAAATTGTCAGTTCTGCCATTGTTATCATAACTTTTTTCTACAAGTTCTTAACCACATATCTTTTTCTTTGGAATGGTTCATGAGTTATGTCTCATTTAGTCACTCAGTGCCATCAATGTGTTAAATTTTGTGACAGCATATCCTTACAAAACTTCACTGCTGTTTTATAAAAACATGGAGAAACTCTCTATATCACCTTCACTTCAAGTAAATACATTAGAATAAATGACACTGTAATTCTTTCCTGGTGAAAGAACCTTCTGAAGATATTCAGATACTTCTGTGTTTTTCCAGCAAAGCAAGAACAAAGTTACTCAACTTTAAAAAACATTTTACATTTTAATTGGTTTGCTGATACCCAGTTAGGGACTGACATAAATCTTACTCTATACAAACAAACAAGTTGGAAGAATACTCTTCCTGTTTTGTCAAGAAGCTTTATGGCTGACTTTTATGTCAGCCATAAAAAAAACTGTTTTGAGAACTGTACATTTCTGACTACTAAAGATAATAATGATTTTCAGCTGTCCACAAGTGACTGATGGCAGTGATAATTAACAAAATGATGTCTAGATGAGTAGATGATTAGTTGTGTATTATCAGCAGTGAATCCAACCTTCAATTTTGTTGATAGAAAAGAAACTCCTTCAAAAATTTTATTTCTTAAGTTCTCCAGCAGCAATGCTGTTAAAGCAGATTGTCTCATTTTTTATTTCTCTGCTAGGAAGAAAAATTAATAGCTGAAAATCTAATACATGACAAACCTCCACCATCCCCAGGTACTTTGGATTTTTCTATGACCTTGCTACACATTTTCACTTTATTAATATTCATGTGTATATGAAAGCATTTTCCTGCTTGTATTCTTTAAGCCTGGTTTGTGTGTGTGTGTGTGTGTAAGTATTTTCCTGTATAGGAGATGAGAAAGTATTCTGTGAAATGTATAAAAACAATAGTAGCTTAGGTGGTTTAGACTTGTTTTTATTTTCCAATCTGAGTGACTTTTGAGGTCTAAAGTAAATAAAACATTGTGAAATGATGTAATGAAATTGGTCATGTTGGACATCTCCAATACATTAAATTCAATCTACACTGGAAGATGTCACCATAGTTAAGTATTCTATTGTAAGTGAAATGGTAAATATGGAATCATGAGATACATGGTCTGCCATCAGCTTATTTGTGTGTTTCTGCATCACCTGCCAACTTCAGGCAGTACTGCTGAGCTCTGTGTGTCTCCTGATGGGATATGTGCCTGTTATGAGTTCATGGGCTTTTGTGTATGCCTGTGCTGTCCAAGTATCTTGCACCTTTTCACAGGAATTTAATAGTGGCCAGAATTGCCTGAGCTATTACAAAACACAGGAAGTTGTTCCACATCATCAGTACAAGAGGCTGCTCTCTATTTGGTTTCATGTATCTCCTGTTCTGTACTGATTTTTAGTGATGCCTGTATGCTGTTAGGTTGTGCTGGTATGGTTAAAATCTCTGCCTTCATTTCAGCTATTTACTCTATGCAGATGGAAAGGAAAACTCAGGAGTGAGATCCATTATTACTGATGCAATAATATATCCACAGTTTTGCAGATAATCTAGAAGTTTACTTTTGTGAGAATTGTTCAGTAAACTCCTCTTCAGTAACACTGAAGCTGTTCAGTGGGGAGGAATGTAAAGCTTTCATTGTATGGGTGATTAAAAATTGTAGGGCTCAAGAATACTCACTAGTCCGTGCAGGGCACTAACACTTTGCTTATTGCAGTGGATATTTCAGTTTTACCTCTCCAGTCAATGAGGCTTGAGAGAGAGATCTGTTGGTGCTGTCTTTGCTATTAAAAGAAGGAATGTTTTTAATGTCTGAAAGAAAAGATGGGAACTTGCAGCCCCTCCACAGCTCTCTTTCCAAATCCACTTTTTTTGTTCATTCTGATCTTATCTTTTGGGAGCCATGAGATGATTTAGATCTTCTAAAGTATCAATCACATATTATGTTAATATTTTTGAAAATGGATTGTAATTTGCTGAAACTCCTCTTCCAGCCTTGATACCATTTAAATCCCTTGTTCGGTGGCATTACAGATGTGTCTGTTCGGGCAAGGCAAGCAAGGGAAAACAGAAGCAAAGAGAAGTTCAGAGAACTAAAACAAGAGAACTGGTCTCTGAACAAGGCATACCAAGCTGTGCTCCAGCAATTTGAGAGAACAAAACAGCACATGGAAGAACAGCAATTAAAGCTGAAGGAACTAGAAAAAGAAAACAGAAGACTTAAAGAAGCTGCAGAAAACTCAAACAGAGAAGGTGGGAGAAGCATATGAGCTGGTCTGTAGTTACCTGGTTTCAATTTTTCTAATTTCTTACAACCTTTTTCTCTAGCAGTAGGTTTCAAGTCATTGATTTAGGCAAGTGTGCATGCAGAAGTAGTTTCCAAACAGTATTTTCTACGTTTGTAGAAATTTTGTCAAGGAATAAGTACATGATAAAAAAATAAATTTACTTGTTGTTTGAAATATAATGGATTTTTTGCTAGTAGTTTTTAATGGGATTTTTCCCTAACAGTATTTTAAGAGAAGTTGTTGGTTCTTTTTCTAGCTTAATTATTTTTTTTTATTACAATTAACAAATTGTTGTGAACATTTCTTGAATTTTAATGGAATTTTCTTGTTGGATATTTGTTTTAATAGAGGAGGCAACAGAGTTACTTTCTCTCAGACAACAAGCACAAGAACTGGTAGATGAGAATGATGCTTTGAAAACAGTGGTTCATCGTTTAAACGTAGAATTAAGTCGCTATCAAACTAAATTCAGGTCATTGTCTGAAGAAGAGGTAAGAATCTTGGTTATCAAGGCAGTTTCTACTGAAATGTCCCATTGTCTGTTATTTAATCTTTGAGTTTTTATGACTGTTTTCTCCAAATTTGCCATAAAGGCTACAAATTGCACAGGCTTTTTCTGAAATTTTAAATAAGCATTTGTCATTAAGTCCAAGAATTCAGCATTATTTTGTGTCAGTAAGATACTGAACTTTCAGTTTTATTGGGTGTGTGTTTCGTATGTAATAAACACATAAGTTTGTTTGGGGTAATAATTGTGACTGCTGTGGACAGTTCTGGTAATGTCAGTATCTTTTAAAATATCTGCTCTAGAATCTAAAGCTGAAAGGTTTACCCATGACAGGACCACAACCACCATGGCTGGTAAGTCAAATAATAATTTCCTTTAACTGTTCATCCCTCTCTAAGTAAAGCAGTAGAATTGCTTTACTGGAATCAATGTATTCAGATACTACTCTGCTAAACCATCACATACTAATAGAATATTATAAACATTTTATAATATTTTTTATTATAAACTTTTGTTACAGAAAAATATGTGTGGCAGAACTTTGTAATGAATGTGTTCAGTTGCAGTTGAATGTACAGTAAGCTACAAAAGTCACCAATTTTGAACTATTGAAAAGTATTGCTGTGCTCAGAATCATAAGTGCCATCTTCACTTAGAATTGTGTAGCATATAGTTTCATTCAAGGTCTTTCAAGGTCTATTGCTTTATTGTTAATCTTAATTGTTCATCTTTCGCTGTTACTTTTTTAAGATTATACTTAAAGAAAACAGAATATTTCTGATAGTAGGAATGGTCATGGATCCAGTAGTAGCCTATGAATTTCTGACAAGGGGAAGGCAAACAGTCCATGAAAGGGAATGCATTTGTAATTCATAGAACAATTTCTCCTTGAAATACTGATCAGATCTTTTATTTTCCTTCCTCACTGTTCCTGAGAACTGTACAGAATGGGAAAGTTCTCCTGCTCTATCTTTTTAGCCAAAACAGCCAGTGATCACATATTTAGTCTTCAAGATGCAGATTTAGGAGTGTAAAAATTCCTTTCCCACTTACTAATTAAACTGGGATTATTTTTTTAGCAGTAATATTCACTAGTATATTTGAATCTTGTTTTGTATTCATTTGCATCCATATTCTGCAGTGTTACATATATAGTGCTAAGTTAAAGCTGCTTTTTAGAAGGATGCAAGTAGAGCATGGACTCTTTTCCTTTGCAAAGCCTGCTCCTAACACAGCACTGTGAAGTGTTTCTGCAGCATTGTTCTGCATGTTTTTATAAGTTCTGCACTTTATTCTGCAGGTCATGTACGAAACCCCTTTAACAGCTTTGGAAACTAATAATCTCTAGCCAGAGTAAAAAACACAGAGGAAATGATGGCTTGTAATTAATTTACATGTATTTATTTTTATTTTTCTTTTAAGTTGGATATGAAGTATTTGTCACCTCTTCTGCTGGCATATGAAGATAGAATAAGAGAAAAGGAAGATTTTATTCTTGAACACGAGGCAAGTTGCTGTTTAGAAAAAATATACACTAAAGCAGAAATAAATTACTGAATTTTTTGAAAGGGATTTGGCTGCCTAAAATTTAAAGCAACTTTTAGTTTTCCATGCAAAGTTATTGTGCTGTCTTATCCTGCTTGGCTTGCTTGATTTTGTCAGCCTGTTCACGTTTAGGAGCATGCACTACACTGAGAATACTACTAAAAATATTAAAAATATAAAGTATTTTTCTACTAAAAATATTTTTAATATTTTTTATTTTTCTAATAAAAATAGAGCAAACCATAAAATAGTGAGTGGTAGAAAGAATTTACAACTGTCATTCATAATGGTAACTCAGTGCTCTGTATAGCTGCTCTTGCAGCTTGTGGATTTTGTGTAGGAGAATACTTCTAGGTATTAAAAGAATGAGTACTCTTTTTGCTTTTTAGAATTATTTTTTGACACCGAATCTTTGAAAAATACCTATTTGCTTCAGAGTACAACTTTCCTAGGTCTTAAAAGTAAATGTATTTCCTTCAAAAAAGTTAAACTGTAAAATAAGCAGAAAACAGCGTTTTTTGTATTACTGTAAGTTCACTGTGTTGTATTACCATGTTGAAATCCACGTCACTCCTACTGAAAATGGATGGTATCATCCAGTAATTTCCAGAATTCAGCTTTTTAAACCTATCTTTTAAGGGTCTACAACTTGCAAAAAAATGTGGCAGAATATCAGTGTTACTTTTAATCAAATATTACTAGATTGATGAAACGATTTAGAAATCAAATATGCACACCTGAATTTGAGATGAGTGAATAGTGAGATAATATTCTAATATGACAAGAACTAGAAGGCGCCTAAGCATATGTACCTATAAAAATTTTTCTTGATGTAAAAATCAAAGGAAAAGAATTATAAATAATTTTATGTGAAATCCTTTGTCTTCCAGGAGGATATGAAGATTTTTAAAGCGCGAGTTGAAGAGTTGGTGAAGGAGAATGAAGATCTGCATGAGCAATTAAATAACTTCATTTCCCCTACAGAATGGCAAGTTACATTACTAGAAATTAATTAAAAAGTTAAAAATTATTTGCTTATTTCATGCAAACTTATAAAATTACAGCTCTTAAGGAAATTTGTTTTTGTCCTCAAACATTGTTTTTTTGAAGAATTAATAGCATCATGCTTGTCATGTTGGAACAATGCTGATTTGCAATGCCTGGAATAATTTTGGAGTAAAGATGAAATATGAATGTGGAGTTTTGCACTGGAAGCCCATATAATTCTGTCCTAGATATTGCAGATTACATATCTTTACAGTGTACCAATGACATCGGTTTTCCATTAATATAAAATAGCATTGGAGGTTAGGATTTTTCTTTTTTTTTTTTTTTTTTTTACTTTCAGAGAATTCTCTCCCATTTGTTGCCTTAAGAGGTGGGAATGACTTGGGAGACAAAGATGTGGCTGGGATGAGGATGAGGATGAGGAGTGCAGGTGGCCGCAGTCCCTCGGCCGGGGCTTTCCCTGGAGCGCGGAGCTCCCGGCCGGGCCGGGCTCAGCCCTTGGCTCTCTGGGGCTCGGGGCCGGTTCTGGTGCCAGACTCGCTGCCCAGAGCATCGGCTGCCACTGCGGAGCTCCATCCTGACTGGTTCTGCTTCCTGCGGGTGAGGAGCTTCTGCTCGCAGGAGCCGCTGTAGAGCCGGGACCTTTTGCACCCCCAACCTCACGGGAAGGGCTCCAGCCCCGATCCCTTCCTGAGGGAGCGTCTCTGGCTGCCCAGCCCTGCTGCTTTGCTGCCGCTGCTCCGGGTGTTTCACTACACTTTAAGGCCACCCGTGGCTCCTGGCGTGGCTGTGAAGCCCTCGCTGCCCCCACGCCGCCCCAGCCCCGCTCTGAGGCGCCGCCGCCATTGCACCGCCCCTGCGGGTGGGCCTCGGAAACCCCTTTGGGGGGAGCCACAGCGCCCCCTGCTGGAACAGGAACAGCCACAGCGCCCCCTGCTGGATGGGAACAGGAACAGCCACAGCGCCCCCTGCTGGATGGGAACAGGAACAGGAACAGCCACAGCGCCCCCTGCTGGATGGGAACAGGAACAGCCACAGCGCCCCCTGCTGGATGGGAACGG
>JAWWMU010000026.1:2985751-3011581 GCA_035048155.1 Cinnycerthia olivascens
GCGCCCCCTGCTGGAACAGGAACAGGAACAGCCACAGCGCCCCCTGCTGGAACAGGAACAGCCACAGCGCCCCCTGCGGCCGCACCCGGAACTTCAGGGAGGGGTCGGTGCCCATGGCCGGGCCGGGTTTGTCCCATTCGGTGTTGGTGCTGTGGTTGTTGGTTCTGTGCCTTATTGTACCTATAGACATACAGATATATGTATGTTCTGGTGAAGAACTGTTTTTCTTTTTCCCATATCTTTGCCTGAAAGATGGATGATTTCAACGTTATGATAATTTGGAGGGAAGGGGGTCATATTTTCCATCCCAAGGGAGATTCCCACCTTCCTTGGCCAACACCTGTTTTTTAAACCAGGACTGCAGTAAAAATTACTTGAGACTTACTAACAATTTGTTTAAGTGAGATTGGTTGGTAACTGAGGTAGAGAAGATTCATCAGTTGGTAAGTGAGATGGAGAAGAATCTGTTTGTACTGGTTCATTGCAAGAAGACTGTGAGCTTTTTAAGGCAGCAGCTATAAAGAGAAAGAAAGGTCAGGGGATATGTTGAAATAGGACCTGCCAGTAGAGGCTGGGCAATAACAATACAGTTTTATTGAAATCTCCAGAGAGAATATATATTTAAGTACAGACAATCAAAGTTGAAAGGATGTGTGGTGTAACCGAGGAAATGGAGAGCATTGGCCTTTCTCACTTAGAGAACAAAGGCTGGAAAAGGACAGTGTTGCTCTGTGTATGTGCAGCAGGAACAGGAGACGTGGCATATACAAAAAATTCTTATGCTGAAATGATCATACTGGGGATAGTGTTACTAGAACAAGAGCTGGGTATTCATTCACCATAAACAAACTTACAGTGGAAAATGGAAGATATTTCCTAACCAGTGTAACAGGTATTGGAACAGCATCCAGTATGAGTGAACATGAAAATTCCTCCTGCACCCATGACACAGGTAGCCTGCAAGGACTCAGATGACACAGTGTCTACATGAGGAGGACTTTGGAAGAGACAGCATGCATCATAATATTGTCTTCCTGCAGATTCACCCAGTGGCATAGACCTACTTTCAGTGAGGCAGAAATACAGGTGTTAGCATTTGTATAGATTTAGTTAGCTCAGGTCCTGGTACTGCTTTCAATAAGGATTTTTAATCTGTTTTTAAAGAAGTTCAGATATTATTTTGTAAGTTTACACAGTTGAAAATCAGTTATGTTTGTTCTTTGGGCATAACATTTGAGTTATATTTTATTTATAAGCAAATTATCATTGCAGGCAGCTGCTCCAAACTCAGGCCAAGCTGGTCTTGGAAGAAAATGGATTGTTGATGGAGCAACTCAAAATTCAACAAGCTAAAGCAAAGGATAGTCACAGACAGCATGTTCAAGAAGGTAACTAGAAGTGCTTTAGTTGCTGGTCATCTGAACTGCACTAATGGTGGTACTGCAGGTTTTGATTTTTGTAGGGTTTTTTGTTTGTTTTTTATTGTCATTTTTTGTTTCGGCAAGCTCAGTGGAGTTTTGGTTTTGGTTAGCTGGGAGGCTTTTTGCAACTTTATATGTGCCTAAAAAGCTCATTGAATGTAGGTAATGTTAATAGGACATCAAGCTCTGGATGTCAACTGATACTTAAAAAGAATGTCATAATCACCTATTGACAGTGTAAAAAATAGTCCATTTTGACACTTTTGAATAAGTGAGAACTGTTAAAGAGCAATACAGTCATTTGCATAATTAAAGAGCACTTTAAACAGAATCAGATCTTTTCAGAGTAAAATGACATTTCAATGAGAATATAGCCTTGAGAAGAAGTAATCTTTAAGTTTCTGCCTTTTTCTTAAACAAGTTGCTTGAGACAGCAAAAAATCAAGTCCAAACTGTTAAAACACAAATTGGCAAATCCTCTGTTACATAATGTTATAATCAGCTAGGAATTAAAATATTAATGTCTTTGTTCAAGTTTCACTAAGTGCTTGAATTAGTTCTGCTATACACAGTTGACTTTTTTTTCCTCCTTCCAAAAGCTTCAAAATTGACCAAACAAATAGTAGTCTTAGAAGATAAGAAACAGAGTCAAGAGAAAGAAATAGCAGAGTACCAGAAGCAGCTAGAAGCTTTGTGTTCTACATGTGAAGAGCTGCAAGCCAAAATGGATAGCAGAATAACAGCAGAGAAGCACTTGGCTTTGGTGAATGATTTAAAAAGGTATGAGATTGCATATGGTGCATGGAGCAATACTCGTGCAGGGCATGCACATGGCCAGAGCTGCACACGTGGCACTCTGTGGGTAGGAAACTTATTCTGGTAACCCAGCATGGGACCACCAAAGCACAGAGGAAGGGAAAGATGTATTTAAAAAATATTGTTTAAAATTGCAAAAGGAAATTCCAGTTCTAGAAACGTTGGTAGAGGTGTTTTTACCATAGAGTACCTACTGCTGATTGTACCATTTTAAATAGTAGAAGAAAAGGCATTAAAAATACCATTTTTGTCAAATCTATTTGCTTCTATTAATACTATAGAAAAAACATTCTCAGTTTTGTGTTTACATCTTTGGAACGTGTCTAAAGAATGCTGTAATTCTGAACAAGAAGTTCTAAGTTTCTTCAGTTGTTACAGTATGGAAATTACATGAAGCAGCAGAACTCAGAAGTGCTGCTGTGCTGGATAACCTGCAGAGTAATGTTTCCATCAAGACATTCTGTACATTTGTATGCTTTCAAGCCTTTGGATAGTGCAGGTTTCTGTTTCATGGTACAGTGCCATCCTGAGAAATCCTCAGACCTTGTATTTTGGCATTGATAGTAATTTCTTTGAAAAAAAATAAGCACAAAGGGACTACATCTGGATTACATATTTTTATAATTTAATTAAAGTGCTCTCAGAAGGAATTACTTGAATAATTTAGTCATGATTTTGATATGAGATTGTAATACCTCTCTGGTGTCACCAGTGAACATTGAGCATTCTCAGTGTTATTTCATCACTTCAGCATGGGTATCTTTCTGTAACTGAGCATTTTAGTGATGTCAGTGTGTTTCATATCTGATCTACATTCTTGGTTTTTGCAGCTGTTTACAACAGGAGCAGGAGAAGAAGCGCTGTGAGGTGGAAGCTGTAATGGAAAAGGTAGCATCACTGCAAACTGAAAACAAGAAACTGCTCTTAGAGAAAAATAACTTCATGGCTGACAAGAAGATCCTGGAAACTGAGATGCAAATGACTCAAAAGACAAACAGGTCTTATTGGTCTCACTTTCTTGTACAGAAAACTAAACAGAAATACTTATAAAAGCTATGGAAATAATCTAAAACAAACAGAAATATTTGTAAAAATACTGTCTAACTTCCTATGTGTATTTTCTACCTACTGCAAAAATACCTAAAGAGATGTTTCCTAAACATCTCTTTGTCATGTCTAGAGGCCAGGTTGTCAAGTTTTGTGAACCTTTGTATGTTTTCATGCTCACTTTTCTGTGTATCTGTGCAAATTAAGAATATATCTTTAATTTAGTAGTTAGCAGTTAGCTATAGCAATTAATCATTAGGTGTACTCATCTGAAAATAAGATGAATAGACATACACTGTTTGCACTTAGATAGGGATAAGATTTATAGTATTTGCAGATCTTCTGCATCTGATTGCTTAGAGATGAATTCACAATATTTTAAAGAGTAATGACAATATTATTGTTCTATATCTTAAGAAATACAAGCTTGTAGCCATTGCACAAACTGTTCTTTTGAATTGTTGTTACTATTGTTATTCAGATAACATACTGTAAAGAAAAAACAGCCTCAAAAATTGGAACATGATACTATTGGCACTGCAAATGTTCTGAGCCAGTGCATTTTTAACAGCATGTACCATTGTTTGAGACTTTTACATGTTGATTTGCACAAGTTTTTTAAGGCCATTACTACTAATTCCCAATTCAAAGGTTTTCCTGTTTCTTTTATAGGCGATTAAAGAAGAAAATCGGCCTTTTGCAAGTGCAGCTGGAGGAAGCAATGGAAAAAGAAGTTACAGCCCATCACTACCTAACAAACCTTGTTGGGCTGGTGGAGAACATAGCTAAGGAACGTGATCATCTTGTATTTTTGGTAATTACCTTTAACTTAATTAGTATTTCACACAATTATGATGCTACTGGCACAAGTTGTTAATCTGAAATCTCAAAGAATAAAGCTGTAGTTCCAGTTTAAGGATTTAGCTCTATTTAACTGGACTTTAGTAAATAGGATAGGACCAGCAAAAGATTGTTTTCTAGAAGAGTGATTAAAAGCAACTACCCTTATTTCCGGAGGTAATATAATTAAGCCTTAACTCACATGAGCATTAGGGTCTGCAATGGCACTGAGCTAGTTTAAAAGATTTTTTAACCTAGTTTTAGAGGTTGATGTTGAGCTGCATGTATTTAAAACTAGCACACAATCATAAAATATTAATATTTGTTTTTGGGTCTTAAGGGTGGACTGTTATTTTTGAAGTGATCTGTATGGACCTTCTGCTGTGGATGCATATGCTCCTTACTGATTAGCAGTCGTTTTGACAGGCTGATTGAGAATTTTGGAACAACTTCTGTTTAGTGGAAGTCCCTAGCATGGAGGTTTCTGGGCTTTTTGTAAGCCCATTTTGTTTCTTTTACAAGATACTGGGCACAATTTCAAGTTTTTGTATTCATACTGTTGTCTTCAAATTGAATCTGAAATAATTCCACAAAACTTTGTTAAAATAAAGCTTCTTTTATTTGTTGTTCAGGTAGTAGACAAAGGTTGTCATCAGCATTGGGTAAAAAGATACAGCAGTTAATTCCTAATTCTAGAAGAGGAGCTGTGGTGACACAACTTAAATCCTTGTCCTCTGACAATAAATGTCAGTTTATAATAAATGTTTCCTAGAAACTGAGGGAACTGATTCTTAGATCTCAATTCCTGGGATATCTGCTTAAAATATTTAGCATACCATATTAGAAATAGCCTTGCCTGAGCCCCTGCCAGTTTCAAGGGCTTGTTTGAGAGCAGATTGCTAAATGTGACCCAAAGGCTGAGTCTCATGCATAAAAATGAGATCCCTGTGTGTACATACAATATTCTGTAGAAAAAAACCACAGAATTGGTTGAGTTTACAGTATGTTTCATTTCAGAATAATACTGCATCATAGTATTCACAATCAGTTGATAAATTATTAATGAGCTGTTATGAGAATGATTTCCAGGGCTCTTTATCCATATTGGTTCTTCAGACTGTTGGAATTCAAAATGGAATTGCTGTGTCTCCCTCAGTGTATGCATTTTGTCTGCCCTGGCAAACAAACAGAATGGTTACATGTAGCTTTGTCTTCTGCACGGTTGCAGGCCAGGTGTTTGGAAAATGAGAATCATGGTGTTCTCAAGAAAATTATAGAAGGCAGTCTACGCTTAGGAAGATTGGAAGAAAAAGTTAAGGTAAGCAATGTTTCTAAGCTAAATATCTATTGTGAAATGTTTGGGTTCTTTTAATGAGAAAAGTAGTTAATCTCTGGCAATGTTTTTATGGAAGACTTATGTGTAGATTATCTTTAAAAGTTTTAGAAAACCAAAGTAGATCATCATTATAATTTTCACTGGTGTTTTCTTCCGCTTTGTGCATTTGTATTTGTGCATTGCATATCTGCCAGCTCATTGCATTTGCATTGTTACCTGGAGAATTCTGACTGGTTGTAATAATATTTAAAGGTTATTTGTATTGCAGTTTTTGCTCTATATTGTAACCCAGGTATTGTCTCCTACTTTTTCTGTACCACTTCTTCGACTTGAAGTCCATTACAATTAGATTTGGAAAAATTAAAAGCATTATCTCAAGTGTGCAGTTACCATCAAGTACTTTCTTGTGACCATAGGGTAGAAGATTAGGAAACTCATAGGATGTTCAAACATCTAGCCTAATTAGAGAATACATTATTAGTTATTTTACAACTCTCTAAACAAATAAGAAGTATACTATGTAATTGCAATATAACAGTTGAAATAAATTTGAAACATTTATGTTTCAGCATCTTTGGTGCTACCATGATTGTTTTTACTGTAATCTTAAAAATAGAAAGGAGAAAGATACCTGGTATATTGGTTTCCATACCTAGAAAGTAATGTATATATTACTTTCAAACACTGTTTTGTATTAAGTCAAGTTTGTTCAGTTTATCCTAAAGCAGAGTTATAAATATTACATTTTTACAGTAAAATATTACATTTTGCCAGTCAAGACCTCCACTGCTATTCCTGCATCAAATGACTCAAATGTGCACCCCCACTGTGTTAATGGAGATCATCTCCTTCTGCACTTCATTGTAAGGATCATCACAGCATACAAATTAGCAGCAAAGAAAAGAAATGAAATTGTAAGTGTGAAGAGAGAGCAGTAAGCTGAAGAAGAGCTTGAATTTGTAAGGAACCCTTCATAAAATACCTGAATGCATGAAACAATACCATAAAAGATTTACCTAATTGTACTAATACAGCCATAAAATATTTTTAGCTTTTTTTACCATCATTCATGTCTAGCTCCCCTGCAAAGACAGTTACTTGTATTCTTGTTAAATGTGGATCTTCTGCAATGTAGTAGATCTGTGACTTCTGTAAGGGGTAGAGGAGAGGTTGGCATAAATTTAGGAACATTTACATGTAGTGAATTTTAAGTGCAAAACAAATTAAATGAATCTTTACCCACTCCTAATGGAAATTAGAAAAAAGTCTGTAAAAAAAGTTCTTAAACGTGTTTCTATTTAGCAAAAGTAATACTAATCTACTCGTAAAATCTTTTCATTCTTTATTTTTGTCAGTAAAGCAGAGGATTTGAACAGTCAACACCTACAAATACCTTATGCTCTTTGGTTATTGTATTACTGGAGCTTTGCTAAATTTATTTATTTAGTATAATTTATTTCTTTGCTGCTTCAGGAAATCACAAATTGGGTAACTGCCCTCTATTGAGTTTCAGGATAAACCTCTCATGAGGTATTTAGGTGTAATCCATCTCAGTGATAATAGTACTTCAAACATATTAATTTTTCTGAAAAGGGGACACAGTTATTGATAATGAAAAGGTTATTTTACCTTGGCTTTTAGCTATCTTCAGATAGCAGGAGCAAGATACCAAGGTATGAAATACAAATTATATCATATGAATTAGAGCATAGAGTTCTCAGGTTATGAAGAGAGAAAAGATTCTAACCTACAGCTTTGAGTTACTGACAGACACTGTAGGCACTTGTATTTTCTATTTTTTAGATATAACTATGTATACTTACACTGACATTTTGCAGAGTTTGTTGCTTTGTATCTCAGGAACAAGCTCAGCCAAAACTGTTACGGGTCAGATGCAAACAGTGTGTGTCTCAAGACATTTTTCTGGGGCTTCTTTCCCCTCCCTGCAAATCTTTCTTGGTGGAAGGAAAGAAGGAAGGCTAAGTGGGACAGCCATTCTCCACGGGAAACTCGTGGCACACACTTCCCTCAGAAGTCAGGTCATTTGCACAGGCCTTGCACATAAAAGTGACTCTGGTCTTCTGATACAGAGTTCTCCCTTTTAATTAATTCTTTTGGAGAAAGTAAATTAATAAAATCCTATAGTTTTTGTTTTTCTTTGAGGAATCTCAAAATAAATCAAAATTTGGCAGATCTGTTACTTAAGACAAAAATCTTTAAAGCTAAGTAACAGATTATTGCTAAAATCAAACCCCAGACCACGTCCATAATTGTATACATAGCTTTATGACATATTTTAAATTGTTTATGCTGAACTTATATAGCAAATTAAAAGTAATTCTTTTTATAAATACCCTTTTTTTTTTGGGAAAAGGGAAGGACCTTGAGGGGCTGGAGTGTGTCCAGAGGAGGGAACGAGGCTGGGCAGGGGCTGGGAACACAAACCCTGTGAGGAATGGCTGAGGGAGCTGGGGGTGTTCTCCTGGAGAAAAGGAGACTCAGAGGTGACCTTATCACTCTCTGCAGCCCCTGAAAGGTGCCTGTGCTCAGGTGTCTTTTCTCCCAGGCATTTAGTGACAGAACAAGAGAACACAGCCTTAAACTGCACCAGGGGAGGTTTAGGCTGAGCATTAAGAAAAACTCTTCACAGTAGGAGTGATTGGGCATTGGGATGCACTGCCCAGGGAGATGGGGGAGTCACCATCCTTGGAGCTGTTCAAGAGAAGGCTGGAGGTGGCACTCAGTGCCATGGTTTAGTTGATGAGGTGATTTTAGGTCATTGGTTGGACTTCATGATCTCAAAGGTCTTTTCCAGCCTAGTTCATTGTGTGATTCTGTGAACTGAGAGGCACTGACTCAGTGCTGTGGTCAGCACGATAACTTGAGGTTATCTCTGGCTGGGGTTCCCTGGGGAGGTCTCTTTGTACTTCCATAATTGTCATTACCTAGCAGTTTGATGATCCCTGGCAAGAATTTGAGGAAGCCAGTTTTTCTGGTATTAAAACTACTTTACAGTGAGAATTCTGCACTGTTTTCTCTTTTAATATGAGCTTGGACATAATGTTTGTCTCATCAGAGAGTCCTCCAACTTCATGCAAAAGGGACAGCTAACACAGAAAAATTGGCTTTTTATGAATTATTTCAGTCAAACGTCTAGTACAAGTTCTTTGAAAACAATCCAGGGTTTTGGACTTAGAACTGTGAATCTCTGATAACAGAATTTGCATTTTAGTTCATTATTAGACACCTTTTCCTTTCCTTCACTGCGAGTGTATTTAAATTCTCTTTTTCAACAGTGTGTGCATTACAACAAGTTCATTGATAGCGAATCTCTGTTTGACAATAATTTTGTTAGTTGTGAGGGTTTAGTAAAAACAGAAACAACCTTTGTATTGAAGATAGTTACCATCTAGCATCACCTACTGTAACTGTCTTCATTTTCATGCAAGTTTACTAATTCGGCCTTAATTTTTTTCCTGCCATCTTGCTACCTATTGCATTTAGAGTACAAAATTGTCTTTGATGAGGAGAAAGCAAATAAGATTTGTTCCTAACACTTCCTGATCACTGAGGAGCTGATGAGTGATTTTTCAGAACTACATGTAGTCATTGCACAACTTCCTGTTTGTGTAACCAGTTGCTCATGCCCGCACATTGGAAGGAGACAATGTTCCTATCACAAGTGTTCCTTTGCCATGTTCCTGTCAACATTAATCTGTGCTTAGGGAAAGGTGATTTGTGTGTGAAATCAGGAAACCATGGATTGATTTAACTCTTGCTGCAAACATGGCTTTTCTGTTCAGAGTATTCATTCTGCTTTGTTAGACTCTAGATTTTTCCAGTATGAGACCCTTGAAAATTCATGGAGCACTGCTGGTTTTTTAAATGCATCCACTTAAGAAACTGCTTCCATTATTTTGGAAAGATGGACTATTTTTTCCCCAGATCTTTTAGTTATCAGGGCAGGAATTCACCCATATTTTTGTCCCAAGTTACCAATTGGGAAGTACAAGGGCCCAGGTAGTACAGCATATAATATTGCAACACTTATTTCTCTTCATTCCCTTCATTCATTCCATTCCCATTCATATGTTCAAAATCTTTCACACTTTGTGATGTTAGCTGATGTATACAAAGAATCTCTAATTTATTCTGGTGTATGTCACTATTTTGTATACTGGATAGCTTATTTCCCAGAGTTAACCAGGTTTGCATAGAAAACACAAAGTACAACCAAAATTGAAAGGAAATGCATTTGTATTACTGGTAAGGAAACACTAGATTCTGTTTCACACTCATTAGTTGATCCATATGCAGAGGAGAGAGAAATGTACCCAGATTTATGCTGGCTTCTGTCTGAAACTGTTTCAGTTTTCTCACACTTCTCCACTCAACTGTGAGCTCAGAAGGTGACTTGCACACTCTGCCACTCACACAAAAATGCTGCTGTAAATCAGGGAGGAGATTGATATCCCCAGGAGAGTTGGATATGTGTCAGGCATTCTGAACCTGCTGAATAGAACCTACCTTTCCTCAACTGCAACAAAATCATCTGTTTCCAACACCTGTCTGTCAAACCCAGGAGCCAAGATCCTCCTTGGGGACTGGCCAGAATGACAGCATAGTGCCTACCCTGCTGTCCTAGGGCACCCAAAAAATGCTCTATGTGTGTTTCCTCTGCATCATCTGCACTCTGTTTTGCTGTCTCTGTACCACCTGGGGCTGGTTTTACCCTGCTTCAGGGAAAGGAGGGGTGGCCAGGTCCTTTTGAAAATAAGGAACAGACACCTGGAGTTCTCTAGAGTCACCACTCAAGGAGCTGCATGTCCAATTCCACAGTGACTTGGCAGCTGCTTTGGGAATAGCTTTGGGAGCTGCAGAGTTCCAGCTGTGGGAGCCAAAACAGGGAGTTTGCAGAGAAACTAGAATTGCCTGATATGTAGCAAATTTCAAATTAATTATTAGATACCAAAGTGATGTTAGGTTAAAGCCTCAGATTTATCACAACAACAAACTAAAAGGTTGTGTTTCCTACAGCAAAATTTTGTATAATTACAGTTCCTAACAGGAATGGAATTGTGTGTGTGTGTGTGTGTGTGTTTGGATTATTGGTGAGTTTGGGGTGTTTTTTTTTGTTGTTTTCTTTTGTTTTTAACACCCCTTCAGTTTATAATAAAAATTAGAGAAATTGGATTTGGTTGCTGCCATCAACATGTTATTTCTGAAATAAGAGATTGCACTTGCTGGCAGATCACTACACTTACGTGTTTTTAATGGATTTTTTTTTTCCAAACCACACTTGAGATGTACTTGTATCTCCTTGAGGCAGAAGAAACTGCATTTATCAGGTTTAATAAGAATCGTTGCTACTAGAGTTTGAGGAAGAAGAGCAGACTAGAAAAATCTCTGCCAGAAGCAGTGGGATTATGAATAAACATTTAGCATTAGCACATTGTAGTATCTTTAAAAGTTTGTTAAGTCTTTTGAATTTCTTGTGATAAATCTGAAATGTAGCAAAAGCAGATACTTTCTAGAAGTTGCTGGGGTGCTCTAAGGCCAGTATTTGAGTTATTCATCTCTCTTACTCTTGTAGCAATGCTCTTTTTCATAAAATTCATAAGGCAAATGGATTTTGCTCTGCCTTTTCCTTCCTCAGCTTTCAAAAGTTTGCTGTTACCATGGAAAATCCCACTTTCCTTAGAGTTGTAGATATTTGTACAACTTTATAAGTTCAACCTACAACTTCAAAAAATGGGGTAAAGAGTAAAGGAAACTCAAGGCTTCTCCAGTATTTATGCAAGTTCTGTACTGTATGGGAAAGAATTCTTCATTATACCCCTCTTTAGTGCAGGAGAAGAGAATTAAGATAAAAGTAGATTAGATATACATAGGTTAAAGAATAGAGTAAGATAAGAGTAAGGAAACATTCTGTATAAAGTGATTTCTGTAGTGAGTTATTAATTTTAATGATAATTCCAATTTTAAATCTGTTTCACAATACTGGATTAGTTTGCAGAGTTTTCCAGGGTGTTCATGAATAAAGAAGGTTTAAATAACAGATGTTTCAATTTCCTTGTCTTGTGTTGGTTTTGTCTTATGACTTAAAGTTCAGTTTAATACTACATTTTTTTTTGTCAAAGGTCATGTACGGACAATTCTATCATACCTTTGGACATGTAATTTTGGAGAATTTCCAGTATAAATATTTTCCCTTTTTATTTGCTTTCCTGACTACTTACTGTTTATCTCTGTGCCAATATCAATCTGCAAATAATGAACCTTATTTACTCTAGCACATAATACTACAGATTAACTTTTTCCCAAACAATTAATATTGATTTTGTTGGCTTGGAATTAAAAAGTTTCTACAGTTTGGCCACATCTTATTCACTGAGAATAGAGGAAGTATTTTATTTCCTATTAACACCACAGTACTGACAAAACTTTCACTAAACCTTCTGAATAAATAGGCTGTCCCTTTTCTGCTGTCACAGTGCAGTTGTACTGGTACAAGCATTACTAAAAAGGAATTTCCTCCCCCAACCCCCATATATGATTTTTTTTACAGAGCCCTGAGATAATTGTCAGTGATCTTAATTAAAGTATTTTAGAAGTTTTTAGGTGTCATGGGAAAAAATTGGCAGTGTTCTGTAGCACCCAGTAAAAATTTCATCAATACTCACTGTGCTTACAGGGCTATTCTGTGAGGATCAGAGCACTTTTTATAGAGAAGTGGGACAGTTTTCTTCAGACAGAACTTTGCTCTCTTTTGGAAGGGACAATACTAATTTTACTGGTAAAAGATGGGAGAAAAACAACACAATTTGACAGAAAATACCAATGCTACAATTCACCAGCCTTCTCTGTGATAAGACTGAGAGAGGAAGTTTTCTCTTTCCTTTGAAATTATTACAGGTGTCTAACCCACAGAGGGCATTTCAGGTCCCACACTGGGGCTGGACCTGACACGTGCTGGAGCTTTTTCTGACAGAGGGGAAGGTTCAAGTGTTTCCCTATCCTCTGCACTTCCTCTAGGCTGGCTCTGAGCAACTTTCTGTTCAGAAAGAACTTGTTTACTTTCAGCCTTCCATAACATTACTCTGCGTTTTGAAGACTTCTCTGGGAATCTAAAAAGTTGAGTGATGTTGCTGATTAACTTGCAGGCTTCTTATTCTTCTATCAGAACTGTCAGGGAAAAGTTAGGGTAAAAACCCTATATAAGTCAGCCTTAAATATTGAATTACTAATATTCTGGGTAAATATTATCTATTCTTATCCTATTACCTCTAGAAAATTAAATTTCACAAGGAAACATTTTGCAAGAGCTAAAAAAGAAACAGTTTGTGGATAGGATTATATAGCCTTATATACAGCACATCTAAAAATGCCTTTTTAAAAAATTCCTCCAAAAGGCAAAATCAAATCTTTCTCCCCTCATGCAGATGAAGATAAAACCATAGTGATTAGCACCTAAGATAAAACGTTATATTAGCAAGACATAAATAGCAGTTTTTTCAAAGCTTCACTAAATTAGCTTACAGTTTTATTAAAGGAGGTGTTTCCATTCCAAAACTCTGTTCTAGAGCCTGTAGGAAACATTACAGTCTGCAGAGAAAATAGCATTATTAGCATTCTAGTTTTAGCATTGTATTTGTAATCATGAGAAAAGAAGCTAATATTGGATTTTGGTACTGTCAAGAGCAGCAGCATCTAGAAATGTGTAACAATACACAAACCAGTTTTCAATTTCTTGTGTGCTTATGCAATTTAATGGGGATATTATTTCAGAAAGCAAAGTTACTTTGTACAAAAATAATTTCTTATTTTTGAGATGAGACCAGTCATTAGTTATCATTTAGTTATTATAGCTATTAATCAAAAAACCACTGGTGCTTCACTGAACAACAGAACTGTTAATGTGAAGAAGCAAACAATGCTTTTATTTTCTTCCTCTTGGTATTGAGATCAAACAACTAACAAAAGAGAAACACTTTTTCATGGTATGTACTGGTAAGTATGACTGTTCAGCAAGTGGTAAGCAATATGTGCTGTAAAGTGTAGCTTTGTATCTTGGAAAACAAACCTTTTTGTGCAGGTAATTGTGTTCACTATTGAACATACAGTATGGTGTTCATTGTACACACTAGTTTTATATGCAGAACAAAATGAAGTGTAATGCCTTCAAATTAACAAATAGGTTAAATAAATCCCATCATGCAACCCACCTGATATAATTAAGCAACACAGCACTGATGTAAAGATTCTACTGAAAATCAATATCTCTCACTGTTTCTTCTGTTGGTAATGGCTTGTCCTTATTTCTCCTATAATCCCACCTTTTTCTATGAATTTTAACCCTTACAGGTATATAAAAAGAAAGCAGCTGGGAAGCTTGGAGATATCAGCCTCAAGATGAGTGAGCAGGAGAAAGAGTTTGAAAGGAAGACTGCTCAGTATGAGCAAGAAAAGAAGCACCTGCAGCATCTGCTGCAAGACAAAGAGGAAACTCTCAATGAGGTGCTGGAGCAGAGCAGGTGAGTGGGGCACAGCCAGGAGCCACCCAGCTGGGTCTGACAGGCAGAGGGACAAGGGACAAGGGACAAGGGGAAGCACCTGCACACAGCCACCAGTGCTGGCTGTCCAGCACAGGCTCCTGTGGGATGTTCCAGGTCACTTTTCTCACTCATTTTGGCTACACTGGCAATGCTGAAACCCTGCTTGTGATTCCCAGCTCCCAGAGGGATCTTTTGAAGGAGGAATTTATTCCATATGGCTACTGCTGTTCTTAACACTTCTTAAGAAGGATATCAATCTGAGGGAATCTTTGATAATTTGAAAGGATTCTAGAGATCAAGGTATATGTTAATTTATTTCAATAGCACCTTCTGCTAAAGGCTGAACACTTTCTCATTCACACCTCTCAACAGTTTTCAGAATAGTGGGAAATGAAGGGAATCTGATGAATACACCAAAGATCTGTTTTCTTTTGAATCTGTCTTACTGATCTATTAATAAGTGACTTAGATTGGCTAAATAAAGAGAAGAAAATTGAACAAATTTATAGACGATGAATATCCTTTAAATATAGAGTCCTTTAAAGGTATTTTTCCCTCTGATTGTGGAAAGCTTCATAGTACATTCACATTATCAGGATAAAAGAAAAACTTTACAACTGAAGAAAAGTAATAAGCAGTCATTTCCCAAGTCATCACTGCTGTTGTGAAATAATAGATTTAAATAGATTTTAACAGACAATAGAAAAACAGGGCTTGGTATCATCTATCTTATAGCAACACAGTCCCTCTCAGTTACTTAGTACAGTGCAATTAAACAAGTGTAAGTAGCAGAGTTGTACAGTGAACATTCCTTAATCTCTGGAATGTGCATTAAAAACCAGATTAAACTGATCTCCATTTCTCTGGAAATAGTTATTTAGGATATTTAACTAATTAAGTGGCTTTCATATCTCTGGGCTCATGTTACAATTTTTTACTCTAGAGAACAGCAATTAAATAAAGAGGGTTTTTCTTCAACATAGGATAGAGCATAGTTTGAAGTCCCATGATATGGATCATTCAAAATTTACCCTCCTAGCTCCAAAGCTGACAAATTAGATGCTGTAACACAAATGTATAAAATAATGACACTTTCCATACATTATACTAAATCACTTTTACCTTTTCAGTCTAAATTAATTAATTTTTTTCTTCAGTAAACACACACAATTAATACTTGCAGCTACCTTTTGAGAAACAAGATCTGCACCTGGAACTACAACATTGTAATCCATTTAACTGTATGATAATGAAGGAAAGTGGTTTATGGAAACAAACCCAGGATGAACACCATCAAGATATGTCTTTCATTTCTGTAGTCTCCAACATTATTGAATGGTGTAACAAGTGACTGCTTTTTTCTGGTAGTAGTTAAATCCTAACAGTGATTATTAGAATATAACATAATATAATGAACACAACTCTAAAAGTAAAAAATAATTTTTATGGTCATCTTCCAAGTAATATTTTGGTTAAACTCATGATTCACTATTTTCCTTTGATTACTACATTAAAAAAAGTAGATTAAAAAAATAAAATGTTACTGAAGAGTCAGCTGAATTCTACACCTATGTAAGAAATATTAAGTTTTTATAACAAAATCGATAAAACCAACTAACACCATGGCTGATACTGTTCATATGAATAATATGTTTCTTCATATTCCATTATTCTTCTCAAGTACTGCAATATAAAGTAATTTCACAAGGTAATCCAAATATGTATTTACTCTTTTATGCCTATCAGCCAGAAATTAAACATGTATTTCAGTCAGCTTTGTGTATTTCTGATTTTACAAGGCTTATTATTTTCTCTCTCCCTTCCCTCCACACAGTCACAGCAGTAAGAAAGGGAAAATTATTTGTAGTTCAGATGTTGCTCATCATCTGTAGCTGAGCAACTAAAGTCTCTAATGCTAGAATACCAAACATTTAGATTGACTGTGACTAGCTGTGTTTACAGAGTAGATCTTCAGTCCAGAATACTGTCTGGCTGATCATGTTTCTGTGCAAAATGTCTACAGAGACATTAAGATAAATGCATGCAATAAATTTATTCTCTACTTTCTAATTTATTCTCTAATTTCACTCTTAGATAATGAAAATCAAGGTAGCATACCACATTTTAATCAGACAATTCAGTTTACTTTAAAATCTAGCTGAAGGTGTGATGAATCACTGTAAGCAGGTGAAGACACAAAACTATTTCAATATAATTTATTTTGCCCTTGCATTTAGTTTAATAATACAGAGTTAGGAAATTGGAGCAAATCTGACTTAGCTACTGCCATGAAATTCTTTATCACAAAAGCATACTGTACCTATTGTTGCTGGTAAGTTTTCATGCAAAGCAAAGGAAAATCCCACTTCAGCTCTGGAAGCAGCAGCATTCTCTCAGTGAGACCCTGCAGAGATAAAACCACGTTGTTGGTGTGGAAGGAGCCCAGCACAGCTCATGGCACAGCCCCTGTGTCCCAGCATGGCCAAAAGTAACGTGTGGCTAGACAAGGAGGTGTGGGTTTCTCTCATCCTGTTTTTAACAAGTCTACATCCAAACTAGCATGGGCTGTCATCAAACATAACAGGTATGCCTTTGAAATTTTCTCCCCTCCTGCATTCTTCGACTTCATAACAAAAATCAAGAGTTCCACCACTCACCCACTGCATCCAAGGGATAGGAATTTTTCTACTTAGTTTTCAAAAGGAAACACATACAGATATAGTTGTACTTTTGATAAATAAAAGCTTTTAAAACTTATAAAGATAAGCAGTTTCCCTTCCTGGAGGCTGCTCTGGAGAGCATTCTTTGTAATTACAGCCTTTGCCAGACAATATTGCAAATTCACAGCAACCTTTCACCTGAAGCAACTGAGAAAGCAATAACAGCTGATAAGGATGCCTTTATTAGTCACTGAGTAACCTGAAGAGATGTCAATATCACATACATTTCCTTAAATAAGAGCTTTGAGATACAAACAAAGTTCATGGTGTGATCCTAGGGTAAAAAAACAAGTTCATAAATGTTTACAATCTTACTTGACAGGACGCTGACCTTTATGAGTTTTCTAAGTCAGAGTCTATTTTGTAAGACTTCCACAGAGAAACAGTTCCTCAAGGTAGTTACAGCTGCTGTGCTTTGGATGCAGAATGTAAGTTTGAAAGTACACTAAACTGTCCTTGGAAGAGGCTCAACAGCAGAAAAGCTTTGCAGTTGAACCAGCCCAAATAAGATTCTGAGATTAAGGCTGAATGAATAGTTCAATGATGGCAGAAAACTGTCTTTTTTAAAAGAAGAATCTTCTTTCAGAACCTCCTTCTAGTAATTTTTTCATCCTCAAGCATCAGTGGAGCACTGGCATTTTGCTTACTCTCAACAAGTTACAAAATCCTACATTTTGTCTAGGTTAGGGGGTTGAATTAAATTTTTATTTTTACTTAATTAATAATAGCCTACATTAATAAGGAGTGAATTTAATGCCTTTTATCTACCTTGGAAACAGCCTATGTGTCTAAACTGAGCATGTATCTAGTTTTAAATGCCAAGTGGCAAAGACTTGTGTTTTAAGAGGCAAACCAGCCGTAGAGGCAAGGAAATTTTGGTGTTGAGACAAAAGGAGAGAGCATCAGCAGCTGTGGTAACAAAACTGGTTCTGTAATCTAAATTCCATAAAGGAAGAGAGGTTGTGATTAGCAAGAAGACACCCTCTCCCCAACCCATTCTGCTGAATGCATTTTTGAATTTCAATCAGGTCAAAATTTTCAAACAAAATCCCCTTGTGTCACTGTGCTTGGGATGCTCCTGCATCTCCTCAGATGCTCACCTGGAACACAGCTGGACTCTGAAGCAGTAGCACACTGGAAATGCTTCCCTGTGACTGCAGTGTGCTGTGTTTGCAGCAGGGGAAACTGCTCTGCACTTCCTTGGCAGCATTGTGCTCTGATTGCTCACCTTGGCTTCCAAACCCACGTCAGTCTGGCTCTGCATCTCTCAGCTCTGTTTAAAAATTAGTTCTCCAAGAAGAGTTCAGGAAAACCTCTAAAGGCATCTGTTTTCTTGCTACTGAAGTAATTTTAACCATGAAGACACTTTTAAACTAACCTCTTTGAATTATTTTTTTTCTAAAATCAATGCCTTTGCCATTAAACTGAACGTATGGACTGAAAATGGCAATCCTATTTGTCAGGCATGCTGACAGCATTAAAGTATAATTCAGAACTTGCTGATCTTTAGTTTCATAACCTTACTTCACATATTCTGTGCCTCAGGCTCATGCAGACATTATCAATGAAACAACCTTAAAAAGCCAAAGAAGTTTCAATTTCAGAAATTAGTGGATGAAATAAACCCTAGGTAATGATCTGTATGACAATAATGATAAACCAGATTAAGCTCTGCTGTATTAATTGTCAAACATAAGAGTGCTGTGCTCAGTGCCTGAAGATTCCTATTGGAGACAAGGGACAGCAGAGAACAGGGGTGTGTCCCTATCAAGATATACAAGTTCACTTGAAAACAAGATGCTGAAAATGTTCCAAGATCACATTGCAGAGGTGAACCAGTGAGTGAAACTGAGGACTGCCAGCTGGGGGAGTTCAGTCACGAGAGGTAAATGCCTCACACCTCCCCCAGATGTAGGCTGAGGTTAATGGTAAATGCCATTGTGTAGAGCATTTTGAAGCATAATATGAGCACTGGCAATATTAGACAATCTTATCCCATCTCAAGGAGAAGTATACTTCGTCAGAACAAAGTCACCTTACAGTTCTGGTGTTTCAGAAATGAGAGATTGCTTCTTAATGGCTTTTTAGTGACTTGGCAGAAATGGAAATGTCCAACTCATTAACTGTGGCTGCTCACATTCTTGGGCAGAGTCTGGAACTATTAGCCAGCTGTACTACTTTCACCTGCCACCTTTTGCCTTAATTCCATTCTCAATGGTTACTGATCTTCTCCACCACAAAAATTCATTCCAACCATATGTACAAGAATAATTTTCAGCTCTTCTCCATAAGGCTTCTTTTACCTTCCATCTATATATGCAGTCATAAGGTGAAACACAAAGTGGGCTGGTTCTGTGTCTGGGCCACTTTTCATCACTTCATTCCCAGTGTTACTAACCACAAAGGATTCTTTCAGAGGTACTGATTCTATATTTTCTAGAGGTTTTTTTGCCCCCAATGTCAACTGACAGCCTTTAACCTCAACACACTTATGTTCTGCATTGATTTGTTTCTCATTTTTACAACCTGGTTTTGGGGACAGTTTGTTTAGAAGGCTTGCTCTAGTCAGTGCTTCAGGCAGGGCCCTCAAGGGGACTCTATTAGTCTGTAGTATTAAAATAGGTGTGCTCATTTCCCATGCAACAGCTGTGCTTTTCACCACTGAGTGATCTTCATTTCCTTATTATTTTGTACTTTGACATACCCTAGGAGTGTAAAGAAACCCAGGCTCTTGGGCTTTGTCTGTCTTCTAAGTTTATACCACCTTTGTTTGGCTCCCACAAAGATGCATTGGCTGAGCACAGTCTGACCCTGATCAGACCCTTGGGAGAGTGCAGTGCTCTGGGCAGGAGGGACAGTGTTTTGTGGGAAGCAGAGCTGTGCTCACCAGGCAGTGAAGAGTGAGAGTTGAGGTATTTGGGTCTCACATGCACTGCTCTATGTGCAGATTTAACCCAGCTTGTTAACATGGGGCCAGTAATGGGTAATGTTCTGGTTATATCCTATTGAGCATTACATTTAATGAGTTTTTTCAAAAGCAAAATAGGAATGGATTTCAGCAGATAATTTCAAGCACCTAAATACAGTCCATTTCTAATTTGATTATCCGCATACTGTAGTTCTGTACTGCTGTAACATTGATAAAATTAGGATTTCTCTTCATTCTTTTCCTAGGAAAACAGAAGGGGAACTTGAAATCATGTGGGAATCCACAGCCAAAGAAAACAGGAGAATGAGAGAACTCTTACATAAATCCCTCAAGAAGAACAACATGTGGAGTGCTGTCACACTTCATGAACCTCACTCTCAGAAGGACCTAATTTATGGACATGATTTTAACTATTGTGATGTGAAAACTTCATCCCCTGCTAAAAATGAAATTGAGCAAGAATGTCAGTGATAAGAATCTGCATCTAATTCAAGAAAGAGAACTTGGTGCCTGAATTTGACTTTTTCAGCAACACAAAGTGTAATGGAATGTTTACTGTCTTCGATATTACTGTATTTTTAAGGTCATCAAAATGACAACAGCATATTTTCTACTTGAACTATGGATAATGTAAATCTAGCCTAAAATATTACTTTGTTATTTGAAGAAAAGGCTATTCCTTCTTAAGACAAAATAAGTTAACATGTAAAGACAAGTAACAAGTTAACAGGATAAAGTTTGGTGTTCAGCACAGACCCACACCGTGCCACAAAACAAGTGAACAGCAAGACAGTGCTAGTTAAAATTAAAAGGACAAGTTTCAGTAAATTCTCCCTAAAATGCCAGGTGAAGTATGATCCAAGCTGAAACGGAAGTGTGGCTTGTACTTTTTCTCATGAGGAACTCTTGAAGAAGCGTCTTGACTTCCTAGGATGTGAGGCTGTCCTTACACTGGATCATGTGCCAAAAATCTGGTCATGTCAAGGACAGAGAAAAGTCTGACTGTGGAGCAGACAAGACTGAAACATCCTCATGACAACTGCTGCTGCCTGAATGCACAGCTGTGCATGGTGTAGATTTACAGGATCCCTGCAGATGTTGGGAAGCTCCTTCCATGGGTTTGCCAAGGGGACAAGCTGCCAGCACAGGGTGCAGCTCTCCTCCAGATTGTTTTGTTCATCCTGCTCAGATTCAGGGGCTTCAAAAGCCACCCAAAATAATCTCTGAAGCAGTGCTTGTTGTATGTGCCTTTAGATTATTGATATGTATTTGTCTTTGCTTTCAGATTTGTTGATTTTTCACAATATTGCACATCAACTTTGAAGTAGTATGTATTACTATGATGTGACTTTATTTTGTATTTACTTATAACTTGCTGGATCAGCTTTATGATTTTGTTTCATTTTCATAACAAAATGTAAATGGTACCAGAAAACTGTAACAATACAAAAAACGTGTAACTATTATAGTTGTGTAATATTAAAAATAATGAAGAATTTCATTGGCTTTGATCAATGTTAACAAAAAGAGCAGAAAACCAGATTAAAATGCTAGAAGAAATACATAATGTTTGTGTCTAGAAAGGTTCCTGCAGTGTTTTCCTTCAGGGTAAGGCCATGGCTCAGCACTTCCTGTCACACCATGATGTTCAGGGACAGGTACAGCTTTCAAAACCAGGATCTGCAGTACAGTGCAAAGTTTGAAAATCTAAAGACTTCAAAGCACTGGCAGAATCTCAGGGCACTCAGATACTACCCTGATTATAGGAAACCACTAAAGTAGCTGAGTCATATATATGCAAACGAGATTTTAGGATGTACTTTAATGACTTCCCTTTAATAGGAATAAAATGAGTGCAACAATCTTACCAGTTCATCAAGATAAAACTTCAGCATGCCAGAGTCTTTAAGACACTGATTAACATTAACAGAACTACTCTGACAGCACACTGCCTTTTGGTTTCTGCCCAGAGACTTAACAAGAGCTACACCCTCAGACCCTTTCATTCTCCTGACTTTTTCTTGATTATTGTTTTTTCTTGATTACTATTATTATTTTAACTTGATTATTTTAGGACTCCATGCCTCAACAAAACAGAAAGTATTTTTAAGCACAGTCTTAAATAACTTCATTAATATGTGAAATTATGGGGGTGGTCTATCACCAAACCAGTCCTGTCCCCTATCTTCCCTGAATTTGAAAAAAACCCTAATTTGAATTTTCAGGTCTGAAATATCTCTTCAGGTAAGTTAGACAGGCATAAACACTCCTCTGGTTTTCACACAAGCTCCAATCTGCAGGTTTGCAGACTTTGGAAGAGCATTGAACATGGCTGTACCCACAGCTTTTCATGTTTTTAAAGACAAGTTTGCAAAATGAAGCCTTTCATGTCATATTTTTTAACATAAGCATCTCTGAATATGCAAATACAATCTCAGAACTGATTTAATGTGCACAATATTATCCTCATCTGGTTTTAATTTCCCTTTTGAGTATGTTTTAAGAGTTTGTAAAAATAAGCAGCTTCACAAAGAAAAGCTATTGTATTGGTAATTCCTTAGAAACAGAAGCAAGATTTTCAAAACTCTCGATTTTTGGCCTAATTGTTCTCCCACTGAAGTGACCTGGGAATGTCTAAGGACTGTACTTTTGCCACACCTGCTGCCCATATTCACAGCCCTGGTTTTGGGGTAGCTTTTAACACGTGGTTCAAAGGGCAGCACCCTGACAGTGAGTCTCTGAAGGCTTTGTTCACTTATTTTGCCCTTTTGCATATCATTAAAATATGATGTTAAACTTTAAATGAACTAATATTTAATCAGATCCCTGGGTGATTCTCCATACTCAGTTTCCACAGGAAGAAAACAGAGAAAAAATTATGTTCCATAGATGAAAAAGTCCTGTGGCTCAGGAACATGTTTTGGTGTAACAAAAGTCCTGTTATAGGATATTTTAAATACATATGAACATATTTTAGTTACATATGAACTCATTTGACATACTTAGACAGTAAAATACTGGAATTGTTTCAGATCAGCAAAAGTAAACACATTTGCAAGTGTGCCAAGTGTACAAATAGAATTGATGATTAGATAGGTGTTTCCCTGCAGTTCCTTCTGACAGGGAAGAAGTTGATTCTCTTTTAGTAACAGCTGAAATAGTTTATTTCCTTGTAAATCTCTTTCAGATGAAATATAAATCTTATGCTCTGCATGTTTTTCATCTTGCATTAAACCGCTTGGTTTTAGTATATTTCTAAGTACAGAAAGTACACAATATAATACTTATTGCTGACCATTGATTTTAGGACTAGAAAAAAAAAACATTAAAAGACTTGCATTACATATATAAATATTCTTTTGAAAAAAAAGAAAATACTTTTTTTATTAAAACATGCAACATTTAAACATAAAGGAAAAATAAAAACCAACAGGGAAGTCCTGCTAAAATTACTGACAAAGTTGATAATGTTAGGAGCTAAATTGCCTAGCAGGCAATATCACTACCTAATCAAACCAAAATCCAATTTCTCAAAAGCTAGCAAGCAGGAAGAGCTCAAAGGGTGTGTGTGCAGGGCCAGGAACTGAACTCAATGATCCTTGTGAGTTCCTTCCAGCTCAGGATATTCTGTGATTCTGTAAGTCAGCTTTCACTCTGTGGAGGAAAGATAAGGTAACCAGGTCCAAGTAGTTCACTAGAGTTCAGCTGCATCTGTATCTAATACTGTATGAGATAATACATTTCTATTTCTTAGTTTTATAAAAATTTGTTATAATAAAATATACTATATTGTTTACTCTTTATTCTTTCACATTATTTGCTTCCATTATTTCTTTCTCCTCTGAAGCCAGGTGGGTGACATCAGTACCCATCAGCTGAGCAGCTTTGTGCAAGAGATGGCAGAAGGGTTTTATTGAGTGTCAGCTGGCGTTGGATCAGTGTAAATGCAAAAGGAGCAGGCAGCAGATGCAGGTACAGTGTAACACGGTGAGTGCTTTTTAATCTAAGTAAAAGCACAACATCCCTTGCAATGAAAAAAAATGTCAAAGACAAACCTGATCTTTTCTGACCAGCTGACCCACTTATTAGATGAGTAAAAGGTTATGGATGTGATATCTGTAGGAGTTCTATTACTCCCACATGACTCTTCCCTGATAGGGAAGGCCTGTCCTTTATGTCCTCATTAAGTAAAAAATGAACTGGACTCTCGGTTGATCTCGTTCTTCAGGTTGTTTATTCTTTCCTTATCAGCAATTTCTGCACTCCAGGCTTTACACCAGCCTGGCGTGAGGGAGAAAGGCACCAAAAAGCCTCAAACACATTCTCTTAAAGATTATTTACCAAATTATCCCCAAGAACGTACATTATTTCTACTTTTCTACCAATTACTGACTAAATTTCTATTCACTTAACACTGCACTGAGGCAAATTCTAACCAATCATCCCCAACACTGCAGAATATGGAGTAGATGAAGGAGGAAGAAGCCCAAAAACCACGAGGATCCTCCATTTTGTCTTCATCTACTTACCATTCTGATTTCCCAAAAATCTACATTTCTCACCATGTGATAAATTACATATTATGCTACTTTCTAATTTACTTTCTTGAAAATTCTGTCTCATCCCAAAGTCCCTTTCCATGAACAAAGGTTAAAAGCAGCATTTGTCAGAGGGTTTGGATCCTTTAAAACATGCAGAGAAATATTCTCTGCATTCTGGGTTCCAACAATATCCACAACCAAGACTTCAGCAAGGTTTTGGTACTGTCTCTCAAAACATTCTCCTGGAGAAGCTGGCAGCTCATGGCTTGGACATCTTCACTTGGTTAAAAACTGGATGGGTGGCTGGGCCAAGGGGGTGATGAATGGAATTCAATCCAGTTGGCAGCTGGTAGTTAGTGGGGTTCTCTAAGGCTCAGTATTGGGGCCAGTGCTGCTTAATATTGTCATGGGTGGAGTGGAACCTTTAGATAAAGTTTATTAGAGGAGCTCCCATTGAGTCATGAGGTGCAGAAAGGACCCTGTGCTTTTTAAACTTCCCAGAGAGGAGCCAAGGCAGCTGGGTCCAATCTTATTCCCAAAGCGTCAGCAACTCAAGTCTAAGGAATTATAGAGGTGTGATTGAATATTTTTATAACTTTGTCCTGCAGAATTAAGGATGGCAAATTAGATGTATTTATGTAAAAATTATTTATTATGATAAATTATTTGACAAAATATCTTAATCAGAATTAATTATTGCATAGTATAGAAGCTAAAACCACTTGTATAGTATAGCATAGGATAGTATAGTGCCCTATATCAGAGCAGTCATATTAAAGCAATTGTATCAAAACTATCAAAAAACCTAATTATTAAATGGAGATTGATGTAACTCACCCATACAACTCACCCACACTTGGGGCAGATCCTGTTCACTCAGTCTTGAGGTGTAATTTTGAGGGATATCTCCACCCAAAGGAGGAATGTCCATACACATTCCAAGAAGGGGTGTGTTAGAAGAACCTGCCTTTTGGAAGTAGGGCTGAACTTTTATAGTGTAAAGTGATTGACTGCCAATCATACATCTCCAGGTAGCTTAGCAGCTTGTCTGCCAAATCTTTGCCTCACTGTCAGAATATTAATTTGGGATTGATATTGTAATGCTGGTTTTAGGTTAGTTCAACACCTAAAGCAGCACATGAGCCCCTCCCAATCCACCACTGATAGTCTTGTAAATAGGCATTGTTTGGGCTGCTTGACCACATTCCAGGGCAGAGCATCCTGCTCCAAGCATCCTTTATTTTGATGAGAGGATCGAAACCCTCAGTCGGTTTGAAGGTACCCCCAAGTCGGGTGGGAGTGTGGATCTGCTGGAGGGCAGGAAGGCTCTGCAGAGGGGTCTGGGACAGGCTGGATCCTTGGGCTGACAGAAAGGTGCAGTGCCAGGTCCTGTCTGTGGGTCACCAACCCATGCAGTGCTCCAGGCTGGGGGAAGAGTGGCTGGGATGCTGAACCTCAGCTGAACCTGAGCCCAGGAGTGCCCAGGCAGCCAATGGTGTCGGATCTGGGTCAGCCTGGCTTCCCAGAGCCTCAACCTGTCCAGGGAGCCTCCCAGGCGATCGGTGATGCCTGCAGGCAGAGTCCTTAGAGCAACAGGCTCTGAGAAACGTAGCTTTACCAGCCGA
>JAWWMU010000026.1:3011681-3028963 GCA_035048155.1 Cinnycerthia olivascens
GCATCCCTGTGGATCCCCAGGGGATTATGGATGGATCTCTGCATCCCTGTGGATCCCCAGGGGATTATGGATGGATCTCTGCATCCCTGTGGATCCCCAGGGGATTATGGATGGATCCCTGCATCCCTGTGGATCCCCAGGGGCTGGGGTGGATCTCTGCATCCCTGGGGATCCTCAGGGGCTGTGGGTGGATCTCTGCATCCCTGGGGATCCTCAGGGGCTGTGGGTGGATCTCTGCATCCCTGTGGGTCCCCACTCCATGCTGAGCTCTGAGCTGTCCGTGGCAGGGAGCAGCAGCTCCCTCATCCCCCGATCCCGCCCACAGGGCCAAACAAAACCCAGCCAAACCCCCGGGGCAGCCCCTTCACCTTCCTGCCCTCGGTATCTCCAGAACCCGCTCCCAGCCAGGACCATTGCAGAGCAGTGTTGGGGCACCCAGCTGCAGCTTTTCTTTCCCAAGTGCCCCGTTTGTCTCTCCCCACGCATTGTCCTGCTTCCAGGTAGCAGATGGGAGAAAAATTCACTGAAAAACCCAAACCTAGAATATGTGGGAAAAGTGAGGAAGAAACTGAACCAACCTGTAATCATTCGTCATTTTTCTGTTAATATCAAGAATGGAAATAAATGACTTTCAGTAACCTTTGAACCACACTAAGTAATGAGATCAAGTTCACGGAAGAGAGTAACATCAAAAGCAGAATCTGACCTGTCCAACCACCTGAAGCCTCAAACTGCTGATACCGGCAGAGGCTGCAGAGCTTCAGTCACTCACATTCCCTAAGAACTCCTTACCTAAACTCGAGTGTGCCCTGGGGACATTATATAATTCTATCGGTGTTGTAAACCTTCAAAGCTTGTACCGCCCCTAGCACCCAGCCAAACAAACTCTGCTCTCTTCTCTCCTGCTGGCATGATTTGCATAGAAATCACTTCATGGTTACCACAGCACGTACTGGGGTCCTGCTTGATGTTCACAAGCCTGAATTCAAAGCTTTCAGGATGTCCTCTATACACGGTAACTGAAGAGCCACAAGAGCTTTTTGTGACTCCAAGTATTGAGCCTTGTGAAGGTGGCACACTTGTTCTCGTTTCTTTCCCATGCTTGGTGTAGTTTTCAGCACACTACAGAAAGTCCAAGATGACTAAAAATGCCTTTATAGGAGGATTTACTGGGCCACTACTGCCAGCTGTTTCATTAAAGGTGTGTAATTTAATAAGAATTTTAAAATCATAGCTTTTTCTTGTTTCATGGACCCTATGATACATAGATACATAGATACTAAATTTAGATAATACAACACTAAATAAATAATTTAACTATCTTATTCTCGTAGAATGCCAATTTATCCTTTTCCTGTTACCCTCCTGACAATAGCAGCTTGCTATTTTCCCTTGACCACGGCTGACAGAGGATCCTGACTTGTTATCTTGCACCTGCCTCCCAGTTAGTGATGGTATCCTCCAAATCTTCCAGTCTGTAAATTGAAGCCACAAAGTAATTTCAGCTTCCTTTCACAGGACAACATAAAAACATCCTTCCATTCCACCCAAGAACAGGAGAAAACAATTCAGGATTTGTGGAACTGTAGTCATATTCAAATTTCATTGATGAATTTACAGAGCATATTCCGTTCATAATAACTGAACATAAGTTTGCCATAATTTGGAATAAATAATGTCATTATATATTCAAAAAGCAAACATTGCTATCACTTTTTCAAAACCAAAACCACAGGAGAATTCTGAGTGAAAGGAATGAGGGACTTGTATTTACAAAAGCAAATTGTGGGTCTGCTGGTAAATAAAGCTAGGTACTGAGAGATAAAAGAAACAATGGGAAGGATTCCACTGATTGATAAATGGAATGAGAGAGATTTGTCTTTACAAACAAACTGTAGGTGTGCTGATAAGTAAATTGAATACTGAGAGTTGTAAGAAACAATGGCAAGATCCATGAAGTCCATAAGGAATTCCACTAATTGACACAAGGACAAGACCAAGGTGGGGAGTTACACATTTTAAGGGAATCCTAGATATTCGGTTTTTTGGGAATTCTGTACCTCCCGAGTACCTCAGCCAGTGGGGAAAGAGAGAGGGAAATGAGGCCGGGAAATTGGGATAAAAAGGAGGCTGCATCCTTCAAAATTTGAGAGAACCCAGGGGAATGTCCCATGGCCTCTGCCTTTATTGGAATAAAATAACAGAACTCCTCTGACTCCTTTATGAATATAAACCTCTGGGGTTTGTGGATTAATTTTCCTGTCAGGAGTAATGCATTTGCCAACTACAGATAAAATAGTAGCATTACTTCTTACTCCATTGTCAGAACAGAGCACTTCATAATCTGTGTTCTGGTTGTGTAAATGTCAGGGAGAGTGACACTCAGCAGTCACATTAAGGTGAGTGTGCACTGATGTTGTGTGACCTGACAGAGCATTGATGGGTACTTATCTTTTTTTTGCAATTTCTAGAAAATTTCCCCTGACCATTAAGAAGTCATTTAAACCCAGCTCTTTTCTTTTCTCCTATCTCTATTTTCAAGCCAGAAAGATGCTGTTTTTCAGGCCAGGAGATTGCCTTTCACCAGCTCAGAAGAGAGAACCTCCTAAGAATTTTTCACCATGAAAAATTCATGCCACTATCCCGGCACATTGCATCAGGAGTTCTAAGAACTTTCCCCTTGGGAGTAGAAATCCTTCCTTGGGCAGGCTCTTCCATTTAGGAGAGTTCTAAGCACTGGATCCTTCTCTGCAAATCTAGCGTAAATAAGTATGGTAAAAACTCCATGGTGTCAATCAGCTTGAATCTAGAAAAGCAGATGCACTTTGAAAGCTTCTTTATGTTTAAAAATGTGGTTTCTCAGGGAGTGAACTCTCCAGATTTTTTGAGTCCTGAACTATTTTCTTCTGTACTACATTTATTTCTACATACCTATATAAGCACATGTTCAGATATGAAATATAGAAAGAAATATATTTTAGTTATTAGAATTGTTTTATACCTGAAATATCTGGTTTTGGTAAATATAAAATTAAAATGAGACTTCAAAAGTAGCACAGAGCATCATAACCTCAGTGAAGTGCTTCAATATCCAGTGCTTCCTTCCTCAGCTAGAGATGGGCTCAAGAGACAGAAATGTCTTCCAAAATCAACATTAACTGGTAACCCCTCCTTGGTGGAAGGCCGGTGGAGTACAACCTGAGTTTTGGACTCAAAAATGAGATCAAAGTCAGGCTTTGTTTTTAAAAGAGAAAAACACAAGGAGTTGGTTGTTTATAGAAAAATCATTGATTCTGATCAGACTTTGAAGCACTGTTAAAAACTTCATAATCTTTGAAAAAAACCCTAGCGTGACATACTAAAGCTGATTTTCCCCAGAGGCCATCAAAATTCCTTTAGAACATTCTTTAGGATGAGACATCTTGATCTTTTGGATAGAATGGCACACCCAGCATTTATGAGTTTATTAGGAGTCTCTAAACAACTCTGCTTAAAAAGTACATGGTAAAAAAATGAATCTCTGGTTGGACTAAAGACTCTGTACTATTCAGGCAGGTCTAATACAAAACCTTAGCAGACCTGAGTATCTTTTCAAAAGCCTTATTTGTCACAGAAGAAAACTCAATTACACTGTAACCAAGAACTAAGTAGGGAGAAAATACATGTATTTAAACCCCCCAGAAGAGTTAAGAGTTATAATCTATTAAGTAGTTATATTAAGAACTTAATTAAGTCACCTAATATTTCCTACTGACTTCCACAAGATGCAAAGATGTTGCAAACCAGTAGCATAACCCAGCATCACCATAGCTATGAAATTAGACCATTTCTTTATATTCCACTTGCAGCATACAGGCAATTACTTAGGGAAAAAAAAATATTTAAAGGATGACAGTACTGTGATCAGATCTTAGAACACATCTATTAATGGTCAGATTCAAAGAAGACCAAATGCAAGGAAACACACTGGTGCTCTCATTAAAATTAAATAACCTGTAAGCAGGAAGGTTAGAATGGAAAGTATCCTCTCTGAGATTCTGCTAAGCTACGATTAAAAGCAGCAAGTTAGGATGATCTTTATCATTTAATATTGGTCAAAGCAGGACATGCATCACTGCAAGCAATAAATACCAACCCCAACAAACTTTAATCCTTATTATTAGCAATTAATGATATTAAAAGGTGTATTTATATACTATGCCCGTGCTATTTCCTGAATTAGAGTTGAAAATTACTTTTTACGATTTAATTGGTAAATAGCATTTGAAAAGGTTCAAACTACAGTGTTTAAATAGGACCAACCCTCAAATTGTTTGCCTCTGTAATCCCTTGGAATTTGAACTCACTCATGTCTTCATCTGTGTACCTATTTGAGAGGGAAGGATTTTTTTTCCCACGGCTGTAAAATGTCATTTCTCTTGTCTATGTAGAAAATAATATTAGAATCCTTGAAATCGATGTTTATTTTTTCCTTCAATGGCTGAGGAAAAGAAGGATTGCTGGTAAAATTAAAAATCTTTTAATAGGTTTGCAGCATCTCAAGAAGAGTAATCCCTGAAACAAAACTAGCCAATAAACAAAGATACTTTTCCGTTTTTATAAAGAAACACAGACTAGTTAAGGTCAAATGACTGCAAAGACTTAAGACACCAATTGAACTGGTGGGAACTCTCCAGACAGACATTGCAGGTTGATTAAAGAAACCAGTTGCTTAGGCAAAAACTCAAACAACTTATTTTCAATGTTGCTTTTATGGGATCTGAAGAAACAAAATGGAGTACAGGTCCAAAGGAGAAAGAAAAGACAACTGACACAGACATCTACACAAAAAATCAAAGATTCCCTACACTAAAACTAAGAAAAATTCATCAGCCAAACGTTACGTAACAGAACATTAAAGAGTACACATCTCATTGTCTTTTTATCAAAATTCCGTGTTTTTTTTGTTTTTCTTTGTTGGTCCCTAAGTTCCAAGGTAGAGATGACGTGAAAGATGTGCCTGCTTCATTTCAAGGGACAATGTTAGCTCCATAATACAACCCCCTTCTTTTTTTTTCTTTTCCTGTTAGCTATTTCAATCATCTCTGTGGCATTTCAAGAGCAACACAGGTATGATAAGATTATAAACATTCATTTCAAAATTATCAGAATGAGGAACACAGAAGTACATTACATAATATCTGATCTCAAATGAGGAAATGATCCCAGTATGAAATGGAAGGATATGAAAACATTGCTTAATTTAGTCACACATCACAATTACCATGAAAGCTATTTTTAGTCCTCGTAACACTTGCAGAAAAAGGAATAAATTGTTCATACCTGCCTTTTCATATGGTTGTAGCAAGACTATAATTTTAACACTTTTTATTCTCTTTATCTGTAGGGAAAGAAAAAAAAAAGAACTTTTGTCTGCCCATATTTACAATGGTAATTTTCAATAAGAAGTTATCTAAAATGGAAGAGCTTCTCTTGTATCTTAACGCTATTTCTGTGAGAATTAAACAAGAAAAACAAAGAGAGGAAAAAGTGACTAAAAAAATACAGTTTTGATTTTGTTTTCCTTACCGACATTACTTTGCAACCTCAATCTGGGAGAAAAACATTCCCAGCACAGTCTGGCTCAGCCATCAGAAATCACGGCAAATATAAACTAACAAGTGTTTCACATGTTCTTAAGAGTCCATTTTTAGTCACAGATTTATATCATCATTGCAGAGGGAATTCCTGTTGATCAATCCTGCATGCTTAAAAAGTTTTTTTAAAAAAGTGAGGAAAACAATTGTGAAATTGTGCTTGGGGTAGTTTTGTTGACACTCAGGCCCAACAATTTGGTCTTATTTCCAGCCCTGTACTGCATGTTTATGAGCCATTATCTCAACAAGGCAACAAATGTTAAATGTTAACATCAGGAACAACTTTAAGCTTTTAAGAGTAGATATTTATTGAAAAACTCAGCTGCCTTTAGAGGGATTTGGTCAGGGCTTGCTGAAACGAATGTCATCCCAAAGAGTTGCACAACTGCACTGCTAAAAACAATTAAGTGATTAACATGATTAAGGATCTTTTTGCAAGTGTTTTAGAGATGACTAGCTCCAATGAAAGCAGTTACCTTGTTACAGAATTCAGGATAACTGTGGTTTTTTCCCTGCATAGAAACAGAAAACGGCATTTTTCACCGCAAGATCTTTAAATATTTACAAAAATGGAAAAGATTTGTAACTGCAAGCAAAGGGAACACAAGCTGCCCACTCAGCTGCCTCAGGTTAATGAAAAACAAAGGAAATATTTTTGCTCATGCCTCTCTACCTTCTCAAGATTAAAAAAAAAAAATCAACTATTTTTAATAGTATTCAAATATCATCTGGACACATGGTTTTAATGCACCCATAATATGACAATTACTTCAAGGTTATCTTTCCAAAGCACTTCTAAATTAGCAACTGCTTGCTATAAAGATCATCAAAATAGGCTCTCCAAATTCTGGTTCACTCTCACTATGTAATACAGTACTTAGGCACTGGATAAACATTCTCACAAACGGAACAAAGACGGCTCTTCTTGTTTTTTAAAGATAAACTAATTGGACTATCGGTTTTTCTGTGGTTCCCAACTCAAAACTTCTTGGCGGAGAATGGGTTTAATGATTACCTTTTATAACCTCTGTACTTAAGCTGCTGCTCCTTCTGCATATTCTAGTTTCAGACACGGACATGCCTTGCTTGTAACTGCCTGGGAAATCTAACAGGAGAAATACACTTGATAAGGATTCCTGGACCCGATGAACACCAAACAAATACAAATATGTTGGGTAAGTAAAGCAAGAATTGCTAAAGGTAGCGATTGAAGCAGTCTAAATACATGGCTTTAAAAGAGACGCTGGGCACAAAGCCACCGTGGAGTTCAGTCACCCAAGCCCTTGCATTCTTCATGTGTGCAGCTTCCTATCATAGGTTAATCTTAAAAGCTGGATTCATTATGATTCTTAAAAAATCTTTAATCAAAAGATAAACTTGATGTCTTTATAGCCTAACTGTTTCTGGAGGCCATCAATACTGAGATAGGTGTTCTGTCAATTTAAAATGATGCAGTTTTTGTAGCCAGTTACTACTTAATTTACAAAAAACCCCCAATTTATGTGTCCTAAACACGATGCCTTCCAGAGTTGCCGTCTGTACAAAAGCATGAGGATCTTCAGCATTCAAATTCAAATAATTATGGATGTAGAGTCTTAGGAGAGAAGAGACTTTTGACTGAATCTACTTTAGAGACTCAGGACTTAACCCGATCAAATTCCTTCACTGTCTCAGATTGTATTTTAGACCAATACTAGGGGAAACAAGGAAAATCCTCACCGAAAGAAATCGTCAGTCTAAATTTAAATGTGAAAACAAACTCTTTACATTCCAGGTCTAAAACCGACAAAACATTGAGTGGCAGACATTCACCCTGAATCAACACAGAGGAGATCGGTGCCTCTTTCTGAGGCAAAGAGCTGCTAAACAGATAATTACAGGAGCCCGAACTCTGTTTAGCAGATGCTTCCATCTCCAAGGAAGTGAGGCAAGGTCTAATTTAATGAAGAATGGAAAGAAAGTCTCCTAGATAAGAAGAAAACAGACTAGCTGCTGGGAGGAAGATCAAATCTATCTGGACCTTTGGAAGAGTTCGAAGGAAGGGCTGGCTATAAAAGCTCGATCGTTCCAGTAAGGACATCCTCGAAACCGAATGTGATCTGCGACAGAAGCCACAGACATTCACCTGCCGGGTGGGTACACGAAAAATCCTCAGCAAGCCGGAGGGATGAGGGGAAGGTGACAATAACTTCTCCTGTTTTTCCTCTCTGAGGGGGCAGTGCCCTTTGCCTATGAGCGAGTGCATGTGTTTGTTCTCTGGTAATATTTACCTGTGCTATTTTGTACCCACGTAAATCAGCAAAAGTCCAAGCGGCATTAATATGCTTGAGTAAGATTTTGTTTTTATTTCCTTAGAAATTTCAACGAGAAAAACAAATGGGTGAAGAAGGCTTGAAGAAAAGAAAAGGAGAGGACAAAGGAAGAGAGGACAGACAATCCATTCAGAGTCATGAGCCCCAAACGATGAACCTACAAAAGCAGGCAAACCTTTTTCTTTTCCCCCTTAGGTCCACGTGTGAGGGGTTGGCAGAGGGAGGCTGAGGGGGATATTTGTGCATGTGCATCAGCATGTAAAAACCACTACTGTGTCCCAATTTAGCAAAAATGTGCTATTATCTCAACAGTGTGGTTGGTTTATGTTTTCAGAAACTGCTAATTACTAAATAGCTCTGATATAAACAGAGTAAAACCCCAAGAATATGTCCTTGAAGTTATCAGATATGAACATAATTCAAAGACTTATTCTAAGTTAATCAACTGAGGCATTTAATAAACTTTTTTTTCCACGTGTACTTTTCAGAAGCTGTAGAGGGCTGTCCAGCTCATTGTTTCTGAGAGTTTGTTAGTGTTTATAGCCAGGAAATAGGCACTTGAAGGCAAGAGAAAATCTGTCTACTCCAGAAAATGACAGATGCTTTAGAAAACAGTTGTGTCTCTTCCTCTCAGGAGCGAGTGGCATTTATCTTAAAATTAATTTAAGTAGCCTGGAAAAAGATTATTTGTGTGGCTTTAGTTTGGTGCCAAGACTGGAAAAGTACTGATGTTATTACAGTAGCCATAGCTATCAGAAAATATTAAGTAGTCTGTGCCACTTGTTTTAGTAATACATGCCTCAGTTTCAGTGGTTTCATGTAATGTAGTTCACTACAAACTTAGGAGAACGTGATCTTATGACCACCTAGAGGTATCAACACAATTCCTAGACACAAACATTTAAAGCAAGGAGAGGAAAACTGCTGCTCAACAGCAACAACAAAAAAAACCCCAATGGACTCCATCCATGAAAGGCAATTTCTGAATCTTAGAAAATTCAGAATTCATCAAGTGCTTGTAAAAGAATATTATTGCTTAATCACTGAGGAAAGGGTGAATTCACCCATTCTAGGTTATATTTGAGACTCACATAATCCAAAAGAAACTTTAATAAAGGAAATAGACAGGCAAAACACAAATAGATGTACTTTTGAAAACAGCAGGAGTGCACCACAAGGGACATACAGATCTTGAAAAGAAGAGTGAAACTTTGCAAAATCGTTCAATATATTTATTTATAGGGCTTATATATAGAAATCTAATAAACAAGTCACTACTGTAGTTCTATGATATTGAGAAGTAATTGGTGAATTACTAGAAATTGCTTACAAAAACATCTCATTTTATTTCAAGGTGGGCCTTGTTAGTGGAATCTGTATGATTGTTGGTACAATTATTGGCTCAGGTATCTTCGTTTCTCCAAAATCAGTGCTTGCCAATGTTGAAGCTGTGGGTCCTTGTTTAACCGTCTGGGCAGCCTGTGGAGTTCTGGCAACATTAGGTAAAGGACTCAACAAAGAATCTGAATCTTTGCCTTAAATTTTTATATCTGCTGTTTCTGCATTCTACTCTCATTTCACAAATAGCTAATAGCACCTAGGCTAAAATCAATTAAATCCTGCTGTATATGTGCACAGCAATATTCAACCATAAATTTAAAATAGAAGAAGACAAATTAAGTTTTAAAATTGTAAATAACACTCAATTTATTTTGGAATGTTCTAGTTTTTCCTACTTCATCCACTGACCGTAATAAAGAAAATACTCTTCTACTTTAATAGCTGGCAATATGTGAAATTTACTGGTAGTGAGCTGGGTACTTTCTGCTAGCTTCCTACAGCTGTAATTCTAATTCTGTTATATTTGAAAGTTTAGCACTAAGCAACTTAAAAATCTTCAAGAAGTAAAAAATACGAAATTTTTGAGCATTGTATCAAGTGAGGCAGCTTACAGGAAAAACCTTAATTCAAGGTGCCACCTACAGCAATAGACCAGGAAGCATCACTGTACCCTAATGCTGAGCTTAGCAGACGTTTTATTTAAAAATTGTGCAGAAAGACTGTTTTTAAAATTTTCCAAAAGGTGTGTCAGCCAGTGTAGTTCTCACTTAAATGCTTCTTATAGTGTTTATTTCTTAAACAGAAATCGAATGAAACCAAAATGTTTGATTGTACTGGTTTTGCTGAAGTCTTAAATATCAATGGTAGCAATTTTTCAATTGCATCTGAATAATTTCAGGATATCTTTTTCAATTGCTCACAAGTAATAAGAATTTTATTTTGTGTATACAGTAAAATATACAGAAACATGAAGAGAGTAATGATGCACTGTATAGATCAATTTCCTTAACTTTTCTACCTATTCAAAAGTGATCATCTGTTCAAGCAGTCCCAGGTTCAAAAGTGGACGACCATAAAACCTGCTTTTCTTGTTCTTCAGGTGCACTTTGTTTTGCTGAGCTTGGTACAATGATCACAAAGTCTGGGGGAGAATATCCTTACCTTATGGAGGCATTTGGCCCAATTCCAGCATTTTTATTTTCTTGGACGAGCTTACTGGTCACAAAACCCAGCTCGTTTGCAATCATTTGTCTCAGCTTTGCAGAATACGCCTCAGCTCCGTTTTACCCGGGCTGTGATCCTCCCCAGGCTGTCATCAAGTGTCTCGCAGCAGCTGCTATTGGTAAGAGTCACAGTTTCTGAGGCAGAGCAGATCCAAAATTGCACAGTGACCTGTGTCTGGCCCAGTCAATAAATGCACTTCAGCAGCCTGAAACTTCCTCAGGTTCATCTTCACAAAGACACCAGGAAGCTTTAAGGCACAGTCCAGTGAGCCTTTCCCACAAGAATTAATTAAAGTGTTAAAATAATAGGTTCAAAAATGTTTTTATCCCCTAGTCTGAGATTTTTTTTATTTTTTCATTATGATAGATACAGCTGCATGATGAACACTTATCTCTAGCAGAAAAGGAAGAAAAAATAAGTGTGAAAATACTATTTCTTTATTTATCAAGATGCTGTGCAACTTCTAAGTATTTTTTTGTTAAAGGTACTATGAAAATCTAATTCATAAATCTGTTTTTCCTCACTGTTTTAAAAGTCATCCAAACAAAGTAAGTAAAAACTGTATATAACATAGACAAAAAGTGTGATGGAAAAGCAGTACAGTAAATGAGGGGAGAGGCTTTTAAACACTTTTAAACACTTTTAAACTTTTAAACTTTTCTTTAAATTCTGACAAATAGTGTAAAAATTTTATAATCTGATTTCTTCTAGTGGTAATTACAATTGTGAATTCATTGAGTGTGAAGCTGGGAAGTTACCTCCAGAATTTTCTCACAGCTGCTAAAATGATCATTGTCACGATCATTATTTTAAGTGGAATTGTTCTCCTTGCACAAGGTAATAAAATATATGTTATTGGAAAAAATTATTTTAGCTTTTGCTATGATCACTAAAAAATTTCCCACTGTCAGAAGTGACAAAGTAAAATGGCACAGCCCTGAATCTCTTCATTCAGAGTTTTAGTTCTGCATCTCTTGGAAATTATGGTATTTTCTTTTAGAGAAGGGGGAGGGGTGGAAAATGCAGCACTGCTGATCAATTAATACAAAAGGGTACGAATTATTTAATAAGTGAAAAGATTCAAAACATGAGACATATGTTGGAATGTTTTTTCATCTGGTAGGGATTATAAGAATTAATTTCAACACTGATCAGTAATGTTCCTCTTATTTGCAGGAAAAACTGCAAACTTCAAAGATTCTTTCAAGGACAGTAAAATTTCTGTTAGCTCTATCAGTTTGGCATTTTATAATGGACTCTGGGCATATGATGGATGGTAAGGAATCTTTATTAGCCTTAACAGTTACAGTTTAACAGCCTTTAACTGGTTTAGTGTCTGCCTGTAGAACTCTCTGAAGAAGTTAACAACTGACTTGTTATTAAGGATGAATTCTGGAAAAAGAGCACTGGTTTGATTAAGGAAACACCAGAACTCCACCCTCTTTTAGTTGCTATTTATTAGGGAAAGAAAACAGATCCCAAAAGGACTAATACTAATGGTTTGCTGCTGAAGGTGCTGAGATACTGTAGTAATGAGGGAATATAACAGAGTTTAATTGCATTGTGTTAGACAAAATGGCTTTCCCTGCAGGTTACCCCATCAAATGCCATTTCTTGTGAAATATGTAGTGGTGTTTGATTAGTACAGGAGAACTACAGAAAAAGGAACATTGTGTCAGAAATTCTAAGGTTCAACTTGCAGTTTTTTTCCCTGGGGAATGACAGTTGGCATAGCGTTCTGTTGGCACAAATCCATTGTTATTCTCAAATGTACAAACTGCAAAAGTCTGCATATAGGTCTGTACTTTGGAAGCAAATAAGAATATAATCTTGATCTACCACACAGCAATTCCCATTTGAAAGCTTTTGAAACTGATTTTTTTAAAAAATAGATTATATTTTTAGGTTCTGTTTCCAAGCTTGAGTGTCTCAACTCAGGCATGTAAGTCTTCTAATTCAGGCATTCATATGGACTTTTTAAGAGGGCAAAAAAGCTGATCCCTAAGCAATTATTTGTGTATGTAACCACCAGGCACTAACATTTGAAAATTTGCCTTTGAACTGTGAATACTAACTCTTCAGATTTTCAGAGTGGATGACTATAAAAACCTTGTTTCAATTGGTCTACACGCTCTAGCAAAAATGACTACTTGGAAATGATAATTCAGATAGGTATAATCTTAAAAAGGTTTTCATGCCTTTTTTCTAAACACAGTATGACTTAGAGAACCACTGTGAAATACCAGCAGACTTGCTTTACTCTTTGCCCTCAGCACACTTGTGCTTTTATTTGAAAAGATTTTTTCAGATTGCAAATCTTGAAGCTGAAAGGCAATCTTGTAAATCTAAGATGTCTGTCAGATTTTTGCTTGATTATTCTGGCATATTTTATCCAAGATTTAGAGTCTCAGAGATACTAGAGGTGATGCAGAAAGAGATGGTGAATCAAGAGGCTGACTTTTGGATAAGAAGCTCACATAGGTTTTGTCCTGCAGTTTTTCCACTTAAAAGATTGATTTTACATTTTTTTCTTTTTTTTTTAAACTGAAAAGATTCAAAACAATAACACAAGAAATAACACCTCCCCTCATAGTAGTCGTATTTAAACATCTGACTGCTAAAATACTCTATGAATGTTTTTCCTTCCAGGAATCAACTCAATTACATCACAGAAGAACTTAAAAATCCTTACAGGTAAAACTATTGTAGGACAGCAGTGTTTTTACTGGCAACAAATCAAACACTATATATTTGTCAATAAGCAAGCACATCTTTTGGTTTGTTTTTTAAAAGCATTAATATTCTATTATTCAAGGCTTGAGCACTAGCAGACAAAGCTAATTAGCCTGTATTACAGGCTTTATATCTTTGCATAATTTGTATTTTTCCTTTTTATAATCCTGATTTCCATAGCTCTATATTAAAAAAAAAAAAAAGTAAATACACCTAAAGAGCATATCAGGAAAAGTAAGAATCCACAGTTTACTATGACAACTGTACCAGTGCTACAGTAATGCTGATGGGGTCTTACTTTTCCATTCTTTAGAAATCTACCACTGTCTATAATTATTGGAATCCCCTTGGTTACAGTTTGTTACGTTCTGATAAACATTTCCTATTTCACCGTAATGACTTCAACAGAACTTCTGCAGTCCCAGGCAGTTGCTGTGGTAAGATACTTAACTTTGTAATAGAACATCTGAAGAAGGCTGTGTGCATTGAAGTCATGTAAGTCATTAAGTTCTAATTAATTCTTTTATAAGATAAAATTAATGTTAGTCTAAGCTGTTAGTGCCACCTTTCCCTCCCCATTATCTGCTATCATTTTTTAATCTAAAATATCAGTAATGCCTATTTTAAAGAGTAGATCTGTCATATTCAAATGGGAATAAAAGAGGGAAGCAAAAGTAATGCAGTCTTCAGTAAACACTGCAGGTCAGAGGGTGACTGCTTTCCATAGGCATCAAAAAGATGGAAAAGGAAATAACATCTGACAGTTGCTTTGCCATTTTCAGTGTTTCCAATATTTCTGAGAAAGAAATGCATGCCAAATGACAGTAGATCTAAATTTGTTGTTATGGAGATAAGAGCAAATAGTCATCATTCACTTCCACCTTATTCTTTTTGTGCTTTTTTCCTTAACAAATTTGAAAGATGTGATTTTTACATTTTTACAAGACATACTCTTACAGGCAACATTAGAAATTAGGTAAGTCTCTGAAACCATAAAAAATACATCTGCCCCTTCAGTTCCACTCAGCAAATTTTCTGTGTGTCTCTGAAACAACTGTCGAGGTCCTGCAACAATTTTCCTGACGCTAGTTTTTGGGAAAACAAACAGGATGTGACAACATTACAATATATAATCTAGCACAGTGAAGAAGTACAGTAATGCTGAAATGCTTAAAATTTTTTCTTAAAAAAAGCTTTTAAAATTTAGATCATCTGTGCATTTCAGAAGCTTGTCTGTACCAGAAGGTACAGCAAAGAATGTATGAAATTAAATATTGTGTAAGAACTAATCCTCTTCTATACACCTTTAACCTTACAGTCTGAACAACGCAGATCAGCTAGCACTGAACTGATCAGACTAAATGAACAAAATCTCAGAACTGATCAGACTAAATGAACAAAATCTCAGAACTGGCTCTGAGGGGCAGTTTACAACAGGAGAGCACTGTGCAGAGGGGTCTATAAGCTGTGTGTACCCTTTGAGCATCCTGCTTCTGCCAAAGAGACATCACTGGTGCCAGACCTGTGCAAAACCAAACCTCTTTGTGCCTGACTCACTAAAAAAACTCCCAACCCAGCTAAAAACCTAAACCTACCTGTCAAAAACATTTAAATTCAAATTCATTTGCTGTTGGTCAATGTATCTACATGAGATCTACAGCAGCAACTAAGACCCCAGCCACAGGTGAAAATTCAAATGTAGTGAAAGACCTGAGGGAGTTTGTCCCGAGCTTGTTTGCCCCCAGGCTGTCACACTGTCACTACTGATATTGGTCCTTCTGGAGGGGTTGAAAACAGATTTTTGCTTGGACAGTGCTCTGCAGCAATGCCATCTCCCTCCCTTCTGTCTTTGCAGACACGTGCCAAACTACGTGTCTTTAAAAGAATTTAATTTTTGTGTAGTTTTACATCTGTCTTCCCGTGTTTCCTACAGAGGTTGCATCTTAAGCATCATGACAGTAATGCTCCATTTTATAGTGGTCAATTAATTAATCCAGGTCTTTATTTGGAAGAGCATTCTTTAATAACTACACAAAATATACAACATGGTTTTGTTGGTAACATAGCTCAGATACTCATGTACCTACAAAGAGGCTGTAACATTATTGAATGTACTAAATGGTAGTTCAAATGACAAAAGTGATTAATTTTAATCCCATATCCCAGACATTTGGAGATAGAGTCCTTTATCCAGCCTCTTGGATAGTTCCTCTCTTTGTGGTATTTTCGACACTTGGATCTGCCAATGGCACCTGTTTCACTGCAGGCAGGTAAGTCCCCATTCTAAATAACTTCAAAGGTTTTGAAGCATGGGAAAAAATTATATTCATGTATTTACAGATATAGGGACATTCTTCTGATCCACATTCCACAAAATGTAATTTAAAATTGCTTGTAAATCTAGCTATATTGTTTAATTTTCAAAAATGAGCAGTGGCTATTCAGGTTTGAAAAATTAGAAAATATGGTCTCTTCTTAATTCAATGAAGGTATATACCACTATAGCACAAAAGGATTTTTGATGTCTCATCAGTTTTAAAGCTGAGAATTAAACTGTTATAAGTTACCAGTAAAAACACCAGCAAAGGTAACTGAGGGGGTATTCCTTTCTATCAGTTTTTCAGCACTTCCATTTACTATTTAAAATCTTTTAAAATTTCAAAAACATCTGAATACAATGTGGCTGTAAACACCATTTTTTGACAAAAGTTTGTCAAAATAGCTTTTTGCTATGAAACACAAAAAAGGAAATATTTAATTAAAAGGGACACAGTAGGTAACATTTCTCAAAATAATTTTCAATTATATGTGCAAAATAACAATTCTGAAATGAATTTCAAGTGCACTATTTTAATCCTGGTTCAGAATTTGTTTTAGCTCACTGCTGTAATAGTGACTATCTCATTTACCTTATTTTAAACCACTACAGCACTCTTTAAATCCCACTGCATAGCAAAGAAAATACTGAGGAAATTAGTTGAATGTCTATTTAAAGTCTAGGTGCCACACTAACCACATTGCCTTGTTTTTGTTTTTGTTTTGCCAGACTTGTTTATGTTGCAGGCCGTGAAGGGCACATGCTGAAGGTATTATCTTACATTAGTGTTAAGCGCTTAACACCAGCTCCTGCTATCATATTTTATGTAAGTATATATTCTAGGTACAGAAAAATTATCACCTAGCACCAAAAATTCTCCAGTAATACATACTTTTACAGCTCCTTACAAGCACTTTTGACACATATCTTTAACTATCTAGACAAGAAAATTGCTATATACATTTTGGAAAGAAAGTCTACATAAACCCTCCCAGCTTCTCTAATTTGAACATATTCATTCCAGAACTGGATTTAAAAAATAAGAATCAATGGCATGAGAACAAAAACTTAAATGAATGCTTAATATTAGGGAATTCTTTCACAAGATGCTTGTAAGCAAGCTATCACTACCCTGTTTCCTCCATGTAGGAATATTTCCTTCATGTAGAAAATTTACATCTCACTGAAAAAAATCTGGTGAGTAAATACATTTAAGAAAAAAATCTAGAACATGTTATTTTTATTTTTACCCATTTATCTTCAAGGCAAAACAAGATATATTCAATCCTGCCAGGAAAATTAATCAACAAACACCAGAGGTTTATGTTCAAAGAGGAGACAGAGGAGTCCTGCAACTTTATTTGAATAAAGGAAGAGGTTATGGGCATTTCCCCTGGGGTCTCTCAAGTTGTTAGAGAATGAAAATGAAGCCTCCTTTTTATCCTAATTTCCCTCTCTTTCTCCACTGGCTGAGGTACTTGAGAGATACAGACTTCCTGCATCACCTAGCACAGATCTCCTTTCTGATTTGTGCCCCTGTCCTTCCTTTTTTTTTTCTTCTTTTTTCTTTTTTTATTTTTTCTTTTTCCTTTTCCCCCTTTTTTCCCCCTTTTTTCCCCCTTTTTTCCCCCTTTTTTCCCCCTTTTTTCCCCCTTTCCCCCCCTTTTTCCCCCCTTTTCCCCCCTTTTCCCCCCTTTTTCCCCCTTTTTTCCCCCTTTT
>JAWWMU010000026.1:3029063-3045455 GCA_035048155.1 Cinnycerthia olivascens
TCCCTTTTTTTCCTTTTTTTTTCCTTTTTCTTTGTATCCCTGTTCTATTTCTCTAAATTCAGGGGTGTAGCACAGTCTTGAGTGAGTAACAGTCTGTATCAATAAGTGGAATTTCTATGGAATAAATTCCCATGGTTCCCCCCATTGCTTCTTGCACATCTCTGTATCTGGCCTTATCTACCATCAGGCTGAGAGTTTGTTTGTAAAGAACCTCCTCCTCATTTCTTTCAATCCCAGTAACATAAAACACCTAAAAATGTAGTTTATATCTTCCAGATAGTCAGTCAACAATAAAACAGATTAATGCCTAAAAATTATAAGCATTTTGACTTAAAATGGAATTAAGATTGCACATGTTGGCAGGATGCAGTCACAGTCTTTCAGGGTGCTGCAATACACTCACACCCAAATGTTTAAGCAAAAGCATCCACAGTTCATACTCTGGAACACTGCACATGCAGCTGGACTGAGATCCAGTAAAATTCAGCCTTCTTCTGTAACAGACTTCACTAATTTTTGTTTTCATTTTCAGGGGGCCATTGCTATTATTTATATTATTCCTGGCGACATTAATACACTCATAAATTACTTTAGTTTTGCAGTCTGGATATTTTATGGTTTAACTGTACTTGCACTAATTGTTATGAGGTTTACAAGGAAGGAACTCAAGAGACCTATCAGGGTAAGTTCTGAATGGCTTCTCCTCCATTCCACAGATGCTGTAGCATGAATTCACACTAAATATCTGGATATTTAAACAGCACCCTTGGGCAGTATCCTTGTTTTTTACTCCCCTTACCTGAAATCCAACCATTTAATAGCAGTTCTGCACTAGGACTAAGCTCATAAGAACTGGGAAAAGATTATAGAATGTTGATTTTCACTTGCACAGACCCACAGGGCACAAGCCAAATTTTCAGAGACTGGTAATTGCTGTGACCAGACTACCATTGAAAGAATATCCAAAACAAGAGCCCAGTTCCCACATTTATTAGAATGCAAAGTTGTACACTGCAATTTGAAATATTCACTAAGAGATCTTAGTGAATAATTTGGCAGAAGAGTTTTCCCTATCCATATTTCTGCTGCTCCTTCAATTGCCCCATCTGATTGCAGAAAATTTTAAAGTAAAAAAAATGCATAAGGCAATCAAAATATTCTTTCATACAGGCAACTTCTGTAAGAATAGCTAAAGAATGAAAAAATTATTTTATTCTTTGTATTTTGCAGATACCCATCATCATTCCTGTCATAGTGATACTGGTCTCAGTTTTACTGGTATTGGCACCAATCATCAGTGCACCTGAACTGGCCTATTTGTATTGTATTTTATTTATACTTAGTGGACTTATAGTTTATGCACTTTTTGTTCATTTAAAATTCAACTGGGCACAAAAAATTTCAGGTAAGTATACCTCAGGTAGCCAGCTCCAAACTCAGTAGAACATCTGCTAAACTTGAGATTAATTAGTATATGAAATCTCACTTTGTGGTCAATCCCTTCTAAAGCATGTGAGCAGAATGTGGAGGGAAGCAATTTCCCAAGAAGGTAGTGGGCTTTACTGAATTTACTGTATTTTAGTCCTTCCTGTTGAAAAGAAGTAGTGTCTAACTCGAGGAAAAATTAAACAATTCACAAAAAACAACACAATCACCATAGTGGCACAAAGAAACAGAACTAATTAATCTGTGAAGTTAGTTTTTCAATTATCTGTACTTCAATACATTGCTTTAGAGATTAACTAAAGATTAGCAGACATACATTCCTATGTCACCAAACATTGGGCTTTTAGCTCTGATTATTAATATTGCTATCCTCACTAAAGGAAAATGTTAACAGCATTAAGATAAAAAAAATAATCCCAGGGCTGGGTACAGGGAAAGATGCAAGAACCCAGCATCACCATTTATGAACTGATTGCACAGGCCCTAGAGAAACTCTGATATTATCTCAGGTAAAACAGGATACACAGATATTTCTAAGAGGCTAACTGGAATTAGTTGAATTCAATGGCATCTGTAGATCTACAGACATTCAAAAAATCCATCACCTGTCTCTATTGTCCCCAGGACTATTAATGATAATACAATAATTGTAATCAATTATAATTTTAATTGCATAATTGGAAGCATTGTACTCTAATGTAAGTTTGGAAATGTGGAATGCTGTAGTTGGGATCTTAAGACTGTTTATTTTCCACTCTTTATTTTTCATTTTGAAATAGGATTACAGATAAAAAAAGAATTACAAAGAAGGATAGTTTTCTCACTTAGAAAAATAATTTTAATTGAAATATTGTTCTCTTATAAAGCCTCTAACAATAAATCTTTTCCTCAGAGCCCATCACTATGCACCTCCAGATGCTTTTGGAAGTTGTTCCAGAAGAGGAAGTTACTGAATGAAGTATTTTATACCCACCAGGTTGTTTTTAAGTGCCATACAGGTTGAAGTAGATTCAATTTAGTTTGGCACACATATACTTGCTAAATTGTTATGTTCATACCAGTGTATTAGTTTTGCAACACTTTAATACTTCAAAGCATTAAATATATATAATAAAAGATTTCTAAGCCAAACTACAGTATCCAGCAAAGCTGGTTTCAGTGTTTGTTAATAAGTTATGGTGTCTTGTTTTCTGAATTAAAATTTTTAGCAAAGATGTGTTTCAATGTCTTTACAAACAATTCTGTGGGTGCAGGTGTGGGTGTTCATGTCTTTGAAATGGGTGTTGGTGTCTCCAAGGCCTCCAAGGCACAGGTTTGTTACAGAACCCAGGCACTCTGACTCCTGACACAGCCGAGGCTGTCTGCACAAAGTTTCTGAACTTTGGGGGCAAGGACAGGTTCAACGGGGAATATGTGGCAGGTGGTTTGGGAAGGCTGCACCTTCCTGGTGCCTCAGCCATGAGGAGGGAAGAGGGCAACGTGCAGCTGGAATTTGGGATTAGAGGAGGCTGAGCCCTCCGGCACCTCCAGAGACAAAACCCCCGTGGGCTCTCTCCTGTTATTCCAATGAAGTTGCAGGACTCCTCTGTCTCATTTCATAGTGTCTCATTTCATTCCTCCGTCTCATTTCATCAATTTGCCATACAAAATTGCTCAAAAAACCTTTTCAGTTATGAAGATAGCAAAGCTTAGCAGCACTAGTGTCAAGATGCTTCTGATGACACTGTGGAAAGAACAATGCAGCTCTTTCAGCATCACAGAAAGGACAAAAATCACATTAATGCCAGACTAGCTCTATCCTCAGGTTCTTAGACCAAATATTAGCTATCAAAACATCAGTCTTTGAAGTTGGATATTGCATCCTATAACTTCAGTCTCACAGAGACATTCAGGGTCTGCTGCCTTAAAAAAAAGGTCCTAGAACAAAAAAAAAAAAAAAAAAAAAAAAAGCAGTGCAGGGCACCACTTTTCCTATGCAGCTTTAAGCTGCACAATACACATTGGTGTTATGTTTTTTGATTTCAGCTGCATACACCTTTACATTTTTGCTCTCTCACTGAGTCCAGATCCATAATCCTAATCTGGAAGCAAAATAGGAGTAAATGGCTGTTGCGTTTCACATTTACTTCAAAGGAAACAGTACCATGCAAACCGAGGCTGTGAGTTCCTTTCACCCTATGGACTCACATTCTTTAATCGTGCAGAGCTCCTGAACCTGCACTAACTGTACCAAGTATAAATATTGATCAACTCAGCAACCTGTTGCTGTCTCCACGTTTAACTTGCATCATGTGAAAAGCAATACACCCCGTGGAATAATGCACTTTACCATCTGCTGCACGTATCATCACATTCATTCTTGCCGAGCCCAGCTTCAAAACTTGCTACGTCCAGCAATTGCTCCCTGTCCAAAGGTCCCAGAACAAAAAGTTAGCACTGGCCTTCACTTCCCTTTTGCAGTTTATGAAGTGCAGCACACACAGGTGCACTGCACTCTCTGGACCCTCAGGCACTTTCAGTCTCACAGAGTCCAGTAACAAAATTAAGAACATTCAGCAGCTGGTACCACAGAAGCAGTTCTAGGAGAAAGAGGCTGCTGTAGAATTCACTTTTGTTTTGCAGTCTATAAACTGCACAGCCAGCAATGAAACGATTCCTCTCCCTCCCCTGCTACGTGCAGGAGCACATGCAGTCGGTGTCCAAGAGCCAGGATCTGCAGTGGAGCTGTCCCACGAACTGCTCCCACCTGAGTGGGGTCAGATTAGGAACGCTCTTGGCTTGTCCCTGGGCACTGTCGGTGCTCATCAGAGCAGCCACACGATGGGGATGTCGGCTCATAAAAAACCAAACGCTCCGAGCCCAGCTCGAACCCCCCAGAGTGCAGAGCCAGGTTGGGAACGTCCCTGCTCTCACAAATTCTGTGTCAGCACAAAAAGGTTTCACTGATCTTCCCCGTCCAAGCACAAACTCTTAATTGCACCACGGCAATGAAAGGAATGAGGAACTTGTCTCTACACACTGTGAGTCTGCTGGTAGATAAAACTGGCACTGAGAGATAAAAGAAATGATAGGAAGGATTCCCCAGATTGATAAATGGAATGAGAGAGATTTGTCTTTACAAACAAACTGTAGGTTTGCTGGTAAATAAAATTGGATACTGAGAGATGTAAGAAACAGTGGGAAGAACCATAAAATCCATAGGAATTCCAGTGAGTATCACAAGTAAAAGAAAAATGGGGTGTACACATTAGAAGGGGGTCTTAAGTATCAGGGGTTCTGAGAAGTCTGTGCCTCTCTCTACCTCAACCAGTGGGGAAAGAGAGAGGGAAATGTGATCAAGAAATTGGGATAAAAAGGAGGCTGCATCCTCCAAAAATTTGAGAGAAACTATGGGAAATGCCCCATGGCCTGTGCCTTTATTGGAATAAAGTAAAAGAACTCCTCTGTCTCCTTTTTGGACATAAACCTCTGGTGTTTATGGATTAATTTTCCTGACAGTAATAACAAATGGTAGGTAACATGAACTCCTTTGCAGTTATAAATTTTTTCCCTCTCGCAGGGTCCATCTACAAACTTGAAAACATCTGGCTAAAACAGAGCTCACAGAAGTGCCAGCTGACAAAGCTCTTGCTGCCCACAACTTCAACTGCACCCATTGTCTGGTTTAGTCCAGAGCAGGTTCAAACAGTTCCAAGAAAAAGGAAAAAAAACCATAGTCTGGAGAACTTCTGTGCCTCAGCTAGCCAAAAACTAACAAAAAGCAAAGGAGAGCTCTGTCAGAGAGCACTGCAGACAGCACAGGCCGTGTGTAAAGGAAAACTGAAAACTCTGATCTTTATGTTTAGAAAACAACCACCTCAGACATTCCACTGCTTCTCCTTCACTCTCAGATCCAGTTTAAAAGGTACAAAACTTATTTCTGAGCTAAGCAGATGAATGGGGATACAATTCAGCATCAACCCAGGACACCCATTAAAATGCATCAGACACCCAGATAGCTGCACATTCTATCTCAGCTCTATATCCTATCACAATCCTTCAGTCTCACAGAGTCAGCTTCCAAACTGAATGGCACCACTGACTGCTCAGGCTCTAGAGGTAGCAACGAGGACAAAAAGCTCATTCTGCATTCCCACTGCAACAGTTCAACAGCTGTAGCCAATAGAAGACTAGTGCCTCATAGAATGTAGATTTTTCACTTCCACAGAAGAAGCAACAGTGAAATTCAGCATGATCATGCGATGTTTCCAAAATAATTTCTTTGCAAAAGAGAGGAACTAGAAGCGTGTCTCAAAAGAAATGCGATCTTCTTCCCCAAAAGAGAAAACATCTGGGCACTGATCCCATACGAAGGTGCCAGAACTCTGTTACTGGGCTCTACCTGCCCAGGGCACTAGATCAGCTGCACACCAAGACTCAGTGTAGCTGCCACCTTGTCCAACAGATGTGTATTGCCAGAATTTCAAGAAGGTTACCTCTGAGAAGTGGAAACCACGTGCCAAATTGATTCTTTCAGGGGACCACCTTCCAAACATGGATACTGACTCCATAATTGTACAAATTGAGGCAGTGCTTCCACACCAAATATGCCAGGACAGAAAGATGTTGCTGCCCTTGTCCTCCACGAGGCAGCTCCTTATCTGCATCTCCAACACTGGGGCTGCATGCTTTCCTCCCCTTGATAAGCTTTGCCATTCTTCAGGATCTTACCAAGCAAAAGCATTGAGTATGTCCAACAATTGCTCCTACACAGAAAGGGCCAGGACAGAAATGTCTTGCTGGACTATTCCTCTCCACAGTACCTTAACATCTGCTCCACCAACACTGGTTCTATGTCCTTTGCTTCCCAAGAAAAAGCATTCTGAGTCACTAGGCCTTGCCTTTTGTTGTCCTTCCCTGACTTTTGCCTATGATACCTTTGCTTTATGTTCCCTTCCCTACGTCTCCCTTGCCTTGCCTCCCATGCAGGTAAGACAATGCAATTGAAGTAGAGGCAATTCTAGGCAGGTCAAGAGAGACACAGGGAAGGAAAGACCACTGAGGGGAAAGCAAAGCAAGGCAATGGAGTTTTAGGCAAGAGAAGGTCCAGAAGTTGTCCGTTTTGGAGACAGGCACACGACTGAACACAGTGAGCTCATGGGACAACAGCCAAAGTTTATTCATGGACTCCCCCTTTCACAGGGGCTTCAAAATTCCCATGCTGGAACATTTGATTGGTTGGGGTCTCAGCTCTGCCCAGCCCACTGGCCAGTGATATGTCTGCATTCAGGATTGAATGGGATTGGTTGGGGTCCCTGTTGGAGTTCAAACCCAACCTGTCACTGTCTGACCAGGGGACTCATTGACTTCTACCTCTAATGAACTAGGCAGGTCGAGTTGGGTCTCTGATGGCCAATTTTATCTGTGCAGCTTACAGAGCAGCTGTATCAGTCACACCTGCTTTATCTCTATGCAAATACGTAATAAATTTACTACAGCACTATTGACCTTTATATTCACCTTCCTTGTACGTAGAAAAGTCAACTTTATGGAACATCAGCAATGGGTTTTAAGAGATACAGACTTTATCTGCCTCTAGTTTATCAACATAGAGTGAAGGAGATTAAGGTTTTGTTGGACATTTACAAATAAGTGAAATACACTGAACATGTCCAGACAAGAAGCAAAAATGCCTCCAGAGCCAAACTGTATTGCAGGAAAGCACTCAGACACAGGATTGCAGTCTTGTGCAATGAAACATTTATCCCTTATGGAGATTCCCTTGGCCAAAGACCTCTGCCCAATTTACCTGGTCATTGGAGGCTTCCTGTATGGACAACTTCTCCCAAGGATGATACAACTCATTAATACCACAAGGTATTTATTGAGTTTGGGAGCTGTTGTTTTCAAGCATTTTAATTTCTTTCCCCCTCCTAATTTCTCAAATGGAGACAGACCAGAGGTTGATGAGGGCTCAGATGCTGAAATCCTGTGTTTGGCCAGGTGGATTGAGCTCCTTATCAGGCGTGATGGGCACCTAAACCTCAGGAACATCAATCTACCAGCACTATCCATGTCCAAAATCAACATGAATCATCAACTCATGGAATGGTTTGGGTCAAAAAGGACCTTAACGCTCATCCAGTGCCACCCCTGCCATGGCAGGGACACCTCCCACTGTCCCAGGCTGCTCCAGCCCCAATGTCCAGCCTGGCCTTGGGCACTGCCAGGGATCCAGGGGCAGCCACAGCTTCTCTGGGCACCCTGTGCCAGGGCCTGCCCACCCTCCCAGGGAACAATTCCTTCCTAAAACTTAATTCAAATCTACTCTGTCAATGTGAATCCATTTCCTTTGGCCTGTCCCTCCATCCCTTGTAAATAGTCTCTCTCCCTCTTTCCCGTCAGCTCCTTCAGGCACTGGAAGAAAAGAAGAACTACCAGCTCTATTCTTTCACTTAGTTAATAAATTTGAGAAAGAATTTTGATTAGCAAGCAGTTAAAAAAAAAAAAAAAGAAATATAGATCCCCCCTTTTTCTTATTTGTGTGGATTTTAAAAACATTTTTGTTTTGCTTTTGAGGCAATTGAAAAGTTTCAAAATGCAGCAGCATACAGGAATAAGGTCTCAGAAATATATTTTTAAATGTGAGAGGTATTAAATACATTGTCCAAATTCTTTTGAGAAACACCTTTTTGTCTTCAGTTTGCCACACTGGGACATGTTTATCATGACTGAATATTAGGAGTTTTATTCAAGTGCTTAACTTCAAGCAACAATTCACACAGACCTATGAGAAACATGAATGTTCAAAATATTTCAGCTTGGACCCTTCAGGGACTTATAGAAGATAGAGGGAAAGAAGAGAAATGTTATTCACAGCATTTCATGTAAAAGAAATTCTATTGTATCAAAGACCAGCTGAAAAAATTAAATGCTTTAAATAAGATCAGCAAGGTTTGAATGCAAATTTATGCTTTATTTTTTATAATTCTATTATATTTCTATAAAAAAGAGGACAGCAAAGCAACCAAATTCCGTCCCAGCTTTTCTCTGATCTAAGTTAAATTTTCAAATAAGCACCAGATGCCAAGAGCAGTTTCTTAAAGGCCTGAACTTCCAGGAACTCATTCTGCTATTGCCATCTTGTGGATGACCCGCAGCACGATGCTGCTCATTTGGCATCTCTCCCATCCTGCTTTGGAGAGGAATGTTCCCTGATAGTCCACATTGCCATGTTAATCCATTACCTGAAGTTTATAAAGTTCTTTATGTCAAAGTAATTGAATTTATTAATTTCAATTAACCCATTAAAGAAAATTAAACTTGTCTCGGTAAATTGTGAGTTACTTTGTCCAAGTAAGATATCGAAGTGATGGTATGTGAAATGAACTTTAAAAATTAACAACTGTGCCATAAAAGTGGTTTTAATTACCTGGGTGCAGTTCCCTTTTTGCTAGAAGATTGCATTGTGCTGAAGAAGAATGAGCCATTGTTTAAGGCACAAAGCTTATGTGAATCATGACACTATTCAAAGTCACAAAACCTTGAAGATAAAAGTTTTAAATATGAATGTATAACAGATTGTGCAAAACTCAGAGATCCTGGTGTTCAATGGGAGGAGCTATATTATATATAGAAAAGCTTTCCAGCAATATTGTGCGCTTGTTATTTTTGTTCTCACATTTTACATGTGAGAACTTCCCCCAAAAAAAGAGTTCCAAAGGCGAGGGAATATTGACATAATGATGGAATTCCTAAGTTTAAAAAGATTTGTGTGGCTAAAGTGTCAGAGGCTTTGCTTTCAGATTTAGCCCAAGTCTAGAACTAAACAGAAGATTTAACTAATGGCAAAACTGGCTTCAGAGCAGAGTTTTTCACTTCCTCACTGGGCTGAGAACTGCAATGGAAATATCACAGTTACCTTCTGGTATCTTCAGAAAGTCTTTTCTGGCTACAAGCAGCCTCCAATGCTCCCTGCCTGCCTTACTCCAACTGCTGGGCAAGTTGCTTCCAACCCACGAGCACAAATACCTGGTGAGGATGAATCCAATCTTCTTGGCCACTTTGTTATGTTTGACACATGGAATTTTACCTCCCTGCTTTGGTCCTTGGACAGCTTTTTATCTTGTACCTCTGAATTTCTTGAACTCTTTTCTCCTATTAAAATCTACTTTCAGTATCACTTCAATGTAAGAGAAGGATTTTTAAAGAGAGTTTGTAGTTGGATACAGTTTAACTTTTCTGCTTGTTTAGAAAGCAAGTCCCAGATTTCATAACTAGAAAAAAAAAATCATATTCCATTGAAAAGTATTCCTTTCAGTAGGTTTTGGGAAACATTTTCTTACACATTTTCTTATACTCAATACCATTGCTATGATTATAACCATGGTAGAAGCCTGTCATGGTTTGACACTGGCCAAGCACCAGGGAAAGTTGTTCACTTTCCCACTTTTGTTATACTTGGGCAAAGGAGAGGGAAATAAAATTAAAAAAGAGCTCATGAGTTGAGATAAGGACTGGGAGAAAACATTCTAAGGGCAAAACAGATTCAAATTTAAAGGTATAAAGTAAATTTATTATTAACAGAGTCAGAGGAGGATAATGAGAAGTAAAATGAGCCTTTAAAACACCTTTTTTCCCCACAGACCCCCCTCCTTCCCACTGACAGTGCAGGGAGACAGTTGTGAGGGTTTAGGTCAGTTCCTCACTCGAGATCTTTTTCTGCTTGTCCAGGGAGAGGAGTCTTTATTCTGCTGTGCCATGGGGTCCCTCCCACGGGCAAACAGTCTTCCCAAAACTGTTGTGGTGTGGTCATTCATCCACAGGGTGCAGTTCTCTAAAGACAGGCTGCTCTAGTTTGGAAGCAAGGGCTCTATCTCTTGTTACAAACACCCAGACCTTGAGTGGGAATGAGTTACAAAAGTTTTATTGAGAACAATAAAAAAATTGTGCAGTAAAAGGGACGGGGCTGGGAGCCTGGCCAAACGCCAGAGGTTTGTGCACAAAATGGCAGCTCTGCCATTTATACCCCTAGGATTGGATCAGCTTTATGCATATTTATTTTGATTTTGCATAGTCTCGCCCCACGTCACTCTTTTCAGCACTGATGTAATTTTGTCACTGTGGTCATCAGGGCTATCATTGGATGAATTTCTGCTCCTTTTTGGGTCGTCTCTCCAAGGTCTGAATGGCAACACTCTGGCCAATGCAAACTCATAAACCCACATTACAACATACAAAACTGTCCCTGTGAAAACCAACCTCACAAATAACATCAGCCACTTTATAACACAGATCGTTATCATAATATTAACAACATTATACTGTTTAATATCAATTCATATGGTACCCTGCCAAAGCCAATTCCCATTAACTTGTTTCCCACACTCTCTATCTCTGGCAGCAGGGCCCTCTCTCTCTGTTTGGGTTTCCCACTGGATCACATTTTTCTCTGGCATCTGCTCACTCTGGTGTGAGCACTTTTCCCACGGGCTGCCAGTGGATGTCTGCATCTCTCATGGATCTCATGTATTCCAAGGGGACAGTTTATTTCACCATGGTCCTCACCATGGCCTGCAGAGGAATCTCAAATCCAATGCTTGGAACACCTCCTGCCCCTCTTTCCTTTCCCCCACTGACCTTGGTGCTGCCGTCTTGTTTTCCCTCACATGCCCTCTCTTCTCTAACTAGAAAAAAAACCTGCTGCTCGTAGGTACCACTGCCAACAAGTTCCACTCAGTCAAGGATTCTTGCAGGATGCAGCAGCACTGAGAAGTTGATCTCCTCTAGGTTCCATGTTGGGGAATCACTCATGCTGCTGCTCCTGGCCATCACACAGGCAGTGTGGCCGCAGCACCTTGGCAGCCCTGGGAACAAACTGCCTGCGCTGTTTTGATTTTGTTCTTAAATATCACCACAGAGGCATTCCCAACCTGTCTGACTGGGCCAGCAACACGTCTGTCTTCAGAGATTGGCTCCATGGGATGTGGTGGAAGCTTCCAGCAGCTTCTCACAGAAGTCACTTCTGTGGCCCCCCCTCTGCTACCAAAAACCCAGGCCATGCCAAACTGACACAAAACCTGTGAGTTTTGCACCACAGCAGAATTTTGAATCACAGAAGGATGAATGCTTGGTCAAGGTGAACCCCATTGGTACAAAATGAAAGGGGATATTAAAATACAGCAGCTTATATAAATGTTGAAGCCATGACCTGGGCAGGAATATGCCAATAAAAAGATACAAAAGACAAAAAAATATGACTTTAGAAAAAACTCAAAGGAGTAAATTAGGAAATATATAAACACAAGATATAAAATAGAAAAGACAACCCCTTTCAGGCATCATAAAAGCCATATTTGGCAGCCATTTTCTGATGAGAGGAAAAGACTGTCATTAAAAATAAATTACAAAAATAGCTTTTTCCATAGGGTTTATTTAATTACTACACAGTAATTTCTGAATTGCTCACTGTGAGTACATGATTAGTCAGTGTCTATTTACACAAACTCTGTGAGCTTGCAGAGCACTATTCAGGGAGAGGAGGGCTGAGAGAAAATCCTCTTAAATCAACACACATTGTGGAGTACCTCAACACTGCTGTCAGAATTACAATACTCAGAATTTTGCTAAGTGGAAGGAGCCTCCCAAAAGTTCTTTTGCGCTTGGACAGAGGGGCAAACCATGTGGTACCTGACAACATCACTTCTATAATAATGGTTATATAAAAGTCCATGTCACTTAGAATACTCTGTACCTCTGTCCCAGTCTAGTTTGATACCTTACATCCATGGATTTGAAAGATTCCTGATGGAGAGGGCCCCTGGAGAAGAACATCAGATATGGACACTGAGAGTTCTAAACTCCACACAACAAAGACCCTGGAGCTCAAGGCAGGTATGAACCACACTGGGACCTGCCAGCTTCAGTGCTCAATTCATGTGGCCATCTCCAGGGTCACCACATTTTGTCACCTGGCACCATATCACATCTCCCTTGTGGTCTGGGGCTTTTGCCAGCCCACCAACATTATAATAAATGCTCGCAAAACTCCACTTGCCCTTCAGACCTGCAGTCACCTCTCCCTGAGTCACTGCAACATGCCTAGACACAAGTTAGTGAACATAAAGCAGTTCTGGGAGAGAAGATTTTTTTTTCTAAACTGATACCAGTGGTTAAAACAAATATTTAAATTTAGTCTGAAAATATTAACTTGGTATTCACAAAAAGATATTTAGATGCTTCTGAGGTAACATAACATGGGCAAGCTGTCTGGTGCTTAAAACTGATGTGAGTGTTCAAGTTCACAATATTTTGCATGATGTATTTTACTCATTAATTTTCAAAAACTATTTTCTATAAACAAAGTATTAAAGGGGGCAGTGGTAGACACTTTAAAAGTTGTTTTGCACCTCTCTCTGCAAAAAATTGTTACAATTCATTAGGATTATGGCTGACTAGGAGAAAGGAACAAAGATTCATCCCTGGCAGTGCCCAAGGCCAGGCTGGACATTGGGGCTGGAACAGCCTGGGACAGTGGGAGGTGTCCCTGCCATGGCAGGGGTGGCACTGGATGGGTTTTAAGGTCCCCTCCAACCCAAATCATTCTGGGATCTCTCTTTGCAATAGATCTTGAAATATGGCAAGCAACATTTTTGGTGCTTTTTTGTTATATATATTTTTAATTGCACCCTGGTTAAGCTGAGCTCTGTGCTGGTTGTTTCCCTCCCTGCAGGTTGTTGGCTTTTCTGCCTGGGGCCCCTTGTCCAGTTAAACCTGTGCAGGGAAATGGGCAGAAGCCCCTCACAGAGGACAAACCTTCTGGACTTAATACAACTGGTTAATGCCCAGGGAGGGCAGCAGAAAAAAATATTTTTGCAAACCTAGCCCAGCATTCCATAATTAAGATGTGAAAAATATAAATGCGTATTTATTATCTTTAATGTATTTCTCTGGCTGTATGATTTATGACCCAGACATTAATTACTTGATTGAATCCTATTTTCCACTCCCTATCTCCTCACCCCCAGCATCTCTAGCACACTATTTTTGTCTATCTTTAGGGATTTAGATCCCATCAAGTAATAGCCATGTGCATTTAATAGAAACACCAATAATTTCATCTTACAGGACTGTCTGCACGAATGAACTACAAACTGAGTTTTAGAATCCTGAACAAGATGTCTAAAGTAATTTTAAATAGCTCCCACTTATGTTGCTTAAAAGAACTGAGGAGTTGTTCATTTTCTGAGGGCATTTTGAAGTTCTGATATTTCAGGAATTCAGAATACAAACAGTTTTCATATAAACCCTGAATTTCTTTAGAGATTGTTAGAACAATTGAAAGGCCTTGTAATAAAGAAATAATTGATCTGTTCTATTCAAATGAAGAATACTTCTGTACAGTTTAATAAAAAGCATCTGTCATAAAGATTATGTCCAACACGTGGGAATTATGTCACTACAGACAACATAGATTAATTGTAATAAACAGAAACTGTCACTAAAGCTCTCAGCTTATGCCATCTAATATTATATGAATAAATTTCATTTTCTAATATTATGAAACAGTAAGAGTATAATAAATCAACTACCTAAGTCCTTTGAGAATTTTTACATAATTTACCAAAACAAATTGATTTTAGAAGTAAAACTACTAATTTACATGGAGAAGAATGGTTTTCCTAGCGTGATGAATCTAATTTCTATTTCCCTGTTTGCATGAATTCACACAAGCAATTCATCACTGCTAGAATTAAACTACAACCATGTTTTAGCTGAGCAGGCACATAACTTACACCTGGATGACAATAAAGTGTCTTTCAAAGGTAGGATGTGAAATTCAGTGAAAATCATTGGAAAGGCCACAACACCTGTCAAAAATATAGACAATTAGATGCTGCACAGAAATATAAAATATTTGGAGAATTTTATCCATAGATTTGTTGTCACCTTTTCTATTCTGAGGTCCAATATTTCTGATAATTTATAAGGTTTTGTTCTACAATGGGATATTTTCTTATAAGGAATAAAGGTGTAAAAAAGAGTTTGTAAAATGAGTAGGTTTAAATTAGGACAGAATGAACTCTCTCTTCAGATTTTTAAAGAGAGTCATCCATCCAAACACAATATGCACAATATGGGAATAAATTATATTTTGCTGTCAGTTCAAGTTGGTTCAATGTGGGACTGAAAAGTAAAATAATACTATGGGCAGCCCAAGTGTGAAAGGAAAGAATTTGCAGCTTTATGTCCATAGTCCAGCATAAAATAATGCAGTGGCTGCTGTAAACCCAGAGTGAGTTTATAGATCTGGACAGCAGTGCAAGGCTGTGTTTTCCAGGCCTGCTCTCTTTGGTGAGTGCAGCTCTCAGGCTCCTTCCCTGAGGTCCTGTGAGTCGGGATTCAGTCAGAATTGTGCAAAGATTCCATCCCTCCTGCAGGGCAGGGCAGGGCAGGGCAGGAGAAAAACTATCCAGAGTTGTTCCTTGCTCAGTCAAGAAAGCCTTAAAATACTCACATGCCTTTTTTTCAGATATCAAACCAAATTGAAAGCTGCAGGAATGCAGGACAGGAAGCATGGTAGCCAAAAATGGATCCCGTTTTTCCCCATCACGGGCAGCATCAGATCCAGTGTTCCCTAACAAACACAGCCATAGGAAACTAAACAATAAAGGACATTTCCCTTTCTGCCTGTTGAGCTGAAGGCTGTTGGTTATATCTTGAGGCATAGTAGAGATTGGATTGTGCTTTTAGATATTCCAGGAATAACATAATACAAAAGAAAATGGTCCAGATTCTTACAGGAATGGACACAGTGATCAGACTGGCTACTCTTCAGCTTTTCATCTCCCTCCATCCTTAGGATAAGAAGCAGAGCACTTCATTGTCATGACCCAGAAGTTGTTTATCAGGCCACTGGCCTCTGTATTTATAAATTGATGCCCATGTTAAATTACAATGATGCAAAACTTGTTCTCTAGGTAATGACACAATGTGTTTGGAAAGAGAGCTGTCACTCTGCTTAGCACACACAATATGGAAATTAATTTCACAGAAAGTAACTTGCTCCTCTGAGGGAAAAGGACACTGCAGATATTTATAGACTATTTGATTAGTTCCTTTCAGCAGCATCAAATAGGATGACGCTGGAGCAGTCTGTATTTACTTAATACTGAACCTATAAAGAATCCATCATTTACATATTCTCCTCAAAAGCACCAGCTGTACATTTTTAAATAAAGTCATAAATGGCACTGACAAGACTTCATTCTTTTAATGAAAAAAAGACACTCTGTGGTACAGACTGTGCCTGTACTTCACTCTCCAGACTTTGTATGCTCAAAACTCTATAAATGCTCTCAACTGGGATAAGGACAAGGCAAGTTGAAACTTCATTTGAAAATGAATTTGTTTGCTTGTGGAGTCTATGTACACTCACCAACATCTGATTTACATATGTTATGGATAATAATTCCAAATATAAGAGTTAATATGCAAAAGAAAACATTAAAGACAGAAGAGTAATTTTTACCTCCAACCATCAGTTCTACTTCACCCTTGCAAGAATTCACATCTGTGCACTGCAGGCATTGCTTGGAATCTACTGCTTAATGGGAAATGTTCCTTTGTATAAGTTTTAGTAGTGCCAACAGCAAGCTGGAATGCTTCCCTTCCTTTTTTGAGTGTTCCCTGTTTCTCATGTAACTGGATGTGAATTCTTTCTGTTCTTTGCTTGTGGCAACAGACTCCTGGAACTCCTGGATGCTTTTATAGCACACCAAAAATGATTCTTATTTTGACAAATTTTTAAGTCACCTGAGAATATTTATCATATTTCCCAAACAAGTCATTACAACTCATTTCCTTCTTTATATTTTTATTTCTTTGGTTTTCCTGATAACCGGTGAGAGATGTTACTGTGTCACTGTTAGATCCCTTCCCTTCCCTTCCCTTCCCTTCCCTTCCCTT
>JAWWMU010000026.1:3052655-3063722 GCA_035048155.1 Cinnycerthia olivascens
CTCGGCCCCGGCTCCGCGCTGCTCCTTCACACGGGAACAGCCCCGGGGCTCCACAGTTCGTGTTCAGCGCACAGGACGGGTGGGGATCAGCCAGCTGCAGGAGCTGGGCACGGACATTTCGCTTCTCCTTCTTCTTAGGGACACACAAGTAGCGGAAGGAATTTCCTGGTGTAGTGTTTTGTCACCTTAGCAGCAGCCTGGAGTTAGTGCTCCGAAAGACTGACATTATCACATCCTGTATTTCTCTTTGGCATTCTCTTTCAGAATACAGATGTGCTAAAAGAAAAAAAATGTAATTAAAATATTTTACGACCTCTATCTTCGAATGAAGTGCAAGACTGATTTTCAGTTATATTCCCAGCATTGTAATTGAAACAATTAGAACCAAAATTGTTGCAAGTTTCCTACTTGCAGTAAACTCAGGATTTTAATATTCTCTCCAGGTTTATCTGTAATATATAGGTTTATATATCGTAAAGAACTTAGGTTTGTTAAATTGCTGCACACGCTTTCACATTGCTGAGCAATAGCACAAATTGTTTGTGTCTTCAGCAGAAATGTTTTGTCTTAGTAAAAACACTTTGAAGTGAAAAACTAGAATTAAGAAAATACTTCTGAAGACAAAGGAGGGGGAAAAACAACCCTGTTAGTGTATGATGTTTCTAAGTCTAGTCTGTGCAGCCTAAGGAAGCTGTAATAGAATAAGGGAAGAGAGATCTTACACACGTTATCCGTAAGTGTATAGAAAAACCTTCACACAGAATCCCTGCATGGCCACTTTAATGACTTGGTGACAGAAGAGCAACATAGGATTGAACTAAGACCGACAAATATCCAATTAAAGTCAAATTACAAGTTTGTTTTTTTTTTTTCAGGTGGGGCCACAGATCGTATGCTGCTCACCATCCTGGGGGTTCAGAATGTCCTGCAGCATTGCTGAGCCATGAGACTTGTGGAGCAGAATTATAAAAAGGTGAAGCACAAACATTTCTTATGCACCTATGTTGCATTACCAACTTGGAACCTCAAAAATAGTTTTGTTCTTTCAATGGAAGTTTCTAGCTGGAATTGAAGGTTTTTTAGTTGTTGAAAAGCTCTTGAGTAGAAGCAAATATTCTTGTTGGGTACCTGTGGTAGGTAGGTACCTGATACCTAGCAGTGGAGGAGTGTGCATGTACTTACATTTAGATCTCTGAAGTATTCATTGTAGTCAAGAGCATATCCAACCACAAATTTATCTGGAATTTCAAAGCCTGTATCTGTAAGAAAATACAGTTCTTTTTATACTTCAGTGGTGTAAGCAGCTTTTAAGTGCACAGTTCGTGTTGAACACATACTTGAGCTAAGAGTAATAGGCATCATCTCTTTCAGGGTGCTTCCTTAAGAATCTGAGCTGTAAATTGGTGACAGAGGTTAGAATCTAAACCATTGCCATCAGTCAGTAATATAATTAAGATGTTAAGAGAATGATTTTTATTAATGAAATAGTTGTTTAAAACCTAGTTATGAGTTGATCCTGGGAGAGGAGACAAGGACTGAGATTTTATTTGAGTGAAGGTAGAGGAACTGTAATTCAGTAGGACTTTTCAGTTTGGAAACAAGGCAAGTTTAATAATGCCAAATGTCAAAACAAATTCCCTCAAGAGTCAAAGCAAAGCAAACCACGGTTAAGGTTTGATTCTGTTTCTGCTATCAAAATAGTTAAATTTGTGTATCAAATAGCTAAGCCTGCACTCAGGCCAAGCAGGGTTAAAAAAAGGTGGTGGTCATGAGGTCTCAGGATAGTATGGCTGGTCATTAATTAGTTCACAAGTTTTTTTGTAGTTTCTCCCCATTTCTCTTGGCCTTCATTAAACTTATGTGCTAGTTGTCAGATGTGCTGCCTGAAGTGAAATTGTAAGACTGTGTTTTGGAAAATACAGAAAAAAATACTGGAAAACCACTATACTTACAGTCTGGTCTGTAACCTGGACTCTGACATGTCCTTTTAACGAGCAGGCTGTAAGGCAGAGCAGAGATGGTTGCTTTTTAAAATATGTCTTGCTCTAAGCTGTAGCCTTCCCTTATGCCACACCGCCTCATAAGCTTCTAAAATCATACACTTAAATTAAAACAGTGAGATTATTGCACAGAAAGAAGCAGTGTTCAGCCTTGTAGGCTCTGATCTAGGTTCATTCTTTATGTTATGTGGCTCTACTCTCTATTCAATTCCCTTCCATCCTGTCTGAGATCATTGCTCTTCCATGGACTAGAATAGCACAGAAGGGGAGGCATGACCAAGTGGCTGGTAATGATTCTAGTGAGGAGGGAGGGAGAAAAGGACAATGTCTTCTGCAAAATTATATCTCTTCTTGGTTTGCCTGTGCCCTTCAGAAGAAACTGAGAACCTCCTGGACAGTCGCTAGAAGGACTGTGCATAAAGCAACTGATTTTATAAAGCATTTTTATAAAAAAACGGTTTTATAAAGAATATCCCTGTGTCTGTCAAGTGATTACTTGACAGACACAGGGATATTCAACAAAATTTCCTGTTAGAGATCTAATAAAAGCAGATCTAGAATGCTACTTGAAGTCATCTTCCAATGATTCTGGAAACTTCTACAGTTGAGGATATTAAGAAATATTCTGAGTGTTGTAATTCAAGTGGTGTTAGAAAACCTATGGAAAGAGATGAATTTCCTTCGAACAAAAGTGAGAAACGGAATTCATCAGACTGTATGGATTATACAGAAAGAGCCATAAAACTTTTTTTTTAATTAATTTGAGCAATGTAGGTAAATTTCCAGTTTAAGAAACATTTATTTTTCAGCAGCTGGATAAGGATTGCATCCTGCATTTGCTTCCTACCCCCAAACTTTAAGCCAAACAAGCACCTGTCAGCACACACTGACTGTTCACTGAAATGATTTCAATATGTTAGTTAGTGCCCATATCCTGGTACCTTACAACTTTTACCATCCTTGGTTTCTTGTCTTTTATTTTTGAAAGCAGTGCTTTCATTGTTCTACCAGTCCTTATAATGTCCTGAAAGAGATAAAAAACCAAATTATCCTACAAGTTTGAAAGGAAAACCAGACTGCCAGTGGATTAAATTAGAGTATACCAACCTGGCAGGCCAGTAACATAATTATTATTTTATATGTAATATGTATTAATTTGAAAACAAGGGAGAAAAATACCCCATGTCATTCCACCCCTCCTTCAGTCATTACTTACCTCTACTACTAACACATTCTGGAAGAGATTACATTGGGAAAGAAGGGAAAGAAAAAGAAAGAAAAGAGAAGAATATACTTAAATGGCAATTTTCAGAAAATTATTCAGCCAAGAAAAGCACACTAAAACCCTCAATTACAAAGAAATTGCATTGATTTTCAAAGAAAATTGTCACTTAAGCTACTGACTTTACTTTGATTCTTCCTGAAGAGTCTTTAAGTATTGATGAAAGCTCAAAATATGGTGATAAAGGCACCTGTGTCAGGTCTGTATATTGCTCTATGTAAAGCAATGGATTCTAGAGCCACACTGAATGGGTCAGTTTAGGGTGGTTCATTTCTGGGAGTTATGGGATAAAATGGAGTGTAGGTTCTTTGGGAGCAGTCATTACTAATCACTTAAAGTTTCCACTCAGATCAGTGGGAATTATTCACTGTTTCAAAGCCCAGCATTTTAAATCAGTGTTAAGTGGCTGGAAGTATGTAGTATCAAAATCTTCATAAAGATGGATTTCCTGGAAAATACACAAGAACAGTTGTTGCCCTTTAAAATTAGAAGATGCTAATTCATACCTTCCCATTTAGTGTAGACAGTTCCTCTCCAACAAAACTGATTTTTTCTGCAGGTGAATCATTCTAGAAGGAGAAAGAAGAGATGGAAGTGACATAAAGCATTCCCAAAAGTGTTATGCTATGTTTGAAAGGTGTGCTGCTCTTGCTTTTTGCAAGAGGAAAGAGTTTGTCCTGGCTTTGTTATGTTGAGTGTTCTGCTGTATGTTTATTCCAGTGAATGTATAATTTCCACCCTTTGGGGCAGATCAGTAAATTGGTTCCTTTTTAGTAGGTAATTTGAACAGAATGTATGCATAAACTTAATTTTTGTGGGGTTCTCATGAAACTACGAGTATTTAGAAAGGCAGTCTGTGGAGAGAGTCCATTTTCCAAAGAAGAGAAAGTTGCTTACACAGTAGCTTTTTATTCTGACAAAATCCACGGTAACAGGCACAGATTTATCACCATTTTGATTTAGTGCTTTTATATGGTCCAGCAAATCAGCAAAGAATTTGTAACCTCCTTTAAGGACACAGAGTGCAACAATGTGATGACTTCCCATGTCTTGCATGATATCTCTAGCCAAACGTTCTGTCCTGGGAGAAAAAAAAAAAAAAAGAAATTCTGGAAAGTATTCTGTATATCATTGTTGTTTGTCCATATATTAAGCAATGTTCAAGTAAAAATCCTGATCTTGCTGTTAGGTTTTTTTAACTAGCAAATTGTGACCACAGCAAGTCACAGCAAGGTTAGTTACGTATTTGCACAGCACAAGCTGATGTAATCCATAAACCTAAATGCTGCAGGGTGGGTGGGCTTAAAGATATTTGAGGGAACATGGAAGCTTAACTGGGCTTGTAGAGGATTCGAATCCTCTTCCTAAACCCACTCTTGTACCAGACTTTAGGACAGAAGTGTTTAGGGCTGCAGGGTTTCCATGTTTCTCATGGGCTGCACAGGGCAGGACCTCGGTCTTTTCATTTGGAGAGACAAAAATTGACATCCTTGTCCCTATTATTTTCTGTTTACTCTCATACCTGTCCAGGATGAGTCCATGAGGAATGAAGACTCTTTCTAAATCTTCTTCATAATGCTTGGGAATGCAAAACAGATTTTTGTTGTAGCCGCTTTCCTCGTCTCTTATCTGCAAGGAAAAGGGATGTAGGTCTAAAACTAGCAACAAAGCCATACAAGAAAAAGCTTCCAGTCTCTGGTAGTGTGAAGAAAAAATTCTTCTCCCCAATAATGTGCCAAAATTAAAATATTTCTGAGAGTTTTTGATCTTTCTGCTAGAACAATTCACAATCTGATAACTTGGGAGCTGGTGGCTGAGTTGTGAACAGAGTTGTAAATGAATAACAAGTACTTTTCTCCAGTCAATGTGAGATAAATTCTTAGCCATCATCAACTCATTAAAAAAGCCACCCAAAACAATAACAATCTCCCTCTTGTCCCATTTGCCTTTCTGCAGAGCTCAGTAGCTTGCTCCTGTGGTAGACAAGCGAAAATTAAAATGTAAGGCACAGAGATTGGGGTTACAGGTCAGCATGTGACTTTGGGGTGCTGGTCTACCTTGACCATCGTTTTCCACGGTGTAAAAGAGAAAACTCTGCCTCCCAAGCATGAATTCACAGCTGAGCTTTTGCCACTCCAGCCATTAGCTGTCTCAGAGGACAGGGGAGATGGCTCACACCAAAGGAGAAGCTTTGGGATGGCAGTGGGGAGAGGGGAAGCTGCAGAGGGTGCCCATAGGTGGGAAGCAGTTTTGCTGTTTGCCTTTGGAGCAGAGTGTTCCATATCTTGGCCGTGGCTCTGTCCCACAGAACTGGACCTTAACCCTTTTGCCTCCGGGATTTAGGACTGCAGTTCTTTATTCAGCATGCTGGTTTCAGGCTGTTAACAGCCAGAGGTGTCTGCATGTCTAGAAGCTCCATAATCTCATTTTGGGTTTCTCTTCTGGCCCCAAGCAGATCTGTGTCTCTGGATTCTGCCTCCGTTTGAGACCTTGATGGATGCTTTGTTCATTTATAAAGCAGTAGTACAAAACCAGGCAAGGAAAAACGTAAGGAAGTAGAAAGAATTGTGAATAAGATTAATATATAAGGTTTAGAAATAAATGAAGAAAACCCCCTCAAATTTGTGAGATTTTGTCACACCTGATATTGCCTTACTGTTGTTAAAATACAGAACTAACTGAAAGAAAAATTCAGAGCTGGCTCAAAGCTTCCCTAGTGAAAAATTGGTTATCTGCATGCCAGTTACAGTGCACAGAATTCAGTAAAGCATCTTACTAAAAGCACAGAGCTGTGGATTCAGCAGTAATAGCATGAAGTATTGCTAAAAACAAGTTAACAAACTGTTTAGACAGATGAATTGTTTTTAATTCCCCTTTTCTTTGGCATAGGTGAGATGAGTGCTTAGGAAGAAAAGAAAAATGGACTGTAGGAAGCAGTAGTAGGTTATTACTTGCAAAACTCATGGCAGCCAAAAATGAAATAACCAATTACTGCCATTTATTTTAAATTGGCCGCAAATAGCTTCCTGCAGTTAAAGATAAAACTAGAGACAGGTGTTAAAGGAAATTTCAGAGAACAGATTATAGTAGCACAAGCCAATGGATATAGAAGCTCGTCCTGCCTGGACTAAGCTTATTCTGCAAGTACTCAAAAGTCAGTGAAGTGAAAACTTAAGTACAGGACTGGTTTTAGATCAGGTTTGTTCGTGCCTTGTTGATCATGGAGAGACACTGGCAGTGACACTGGGATCAGCTGTGGGTCAGGCTGCTCCACAGCTCTGAGAGCAGCTTTACTGAGTGCAGAGCTGCTCATGGCTTGGTGTTCGATTGACTCAGCTGGACAGCTCAAAACTGGCCCCTTTCTGCCCCTGGGAGGCTGCTGGTGGGAAATACACAAGCAGGGTGTGAGAGTCTGGCTTAATTAGAAGCATTGGTCAAAGACAATGATTATTTGAGACTGACTACTAGAACAAATAAACATCATTATCATTTGAAATATTAAAAAAAAAGCACCTTTAAGGATAGTCACTGACAGAAGTATAAGAAGTGCTGTTTGTTTTGTTGGGTTTTGGTTTGTTTTGTCTCCAAGATTCCCATGTCTATTGCATTCTACTTAACTGCAGTTTAAATGCTGTGATAATGCTCCCTGCAATTTGAGCAGCTCCTTTTGCCTAATCATGATACTGATTGCAGTATTTAATGGACTTCAGCTTTACAATCTGCTTTTGCAGATTGTAAATGTAAATTTATAATAAATAATTTAAAATAAATAAATATATATAATATAATAAATATATATGTATATGTATATATAAAATAAATAAATATAAATTTAAAAAATAATTAAATTGTAAATTTATAAATGCACATCATTTCTTCTGCAGGGCAAGTTAAAGGTCAGCCTTCTTGCCAAAGTTGAGCTTCCTGCTGCACTTGATGGGTGACACCACAAATGCTTCAGCTCAAGTGAGGGATGAGCTGTGTAACTGTGGAATAAAGGTTAGTCTGGAGGCATACAGGTGTGAATAGTCTTTACTGCTTAGAGCTACTCCAGCACTGCAGCTTTGTAGCTCTTGCTTAGTTTAACAGCTCTGCTCATTGAGTCTTGGGTACCAACAATATCTGCTACAACAATATCCTCCGTGTGAAGCATTTTTTAAAGCCTAATGAAAGGTTCAAACCCAGAACGTTAAGGATTGTATTTGTTTGAGCACCACATCACCACAGCAACCTGCCTTACAGGCTCATTAAAGCCTTTGCATTGTGGCATAGGCTGAAGAATACAGTGACAGCCCATAATAATAAAGCAATCTACTAAGCTATCATAAAAAATCATTAACTTTTTAAATCGTGAGTTTATAACTTAAGAATTAGTTGTTTAATTTAGTTTCTGTTTCATCTGTTGTTCAATTACTGATGTAGGTTTCTAAGTGGAAAAAACAAAATTAACTACAGCAATTTTGTACAGTAGAGAAATTCAAAGCTATTGTTCATCAGCACAGAGTGAAAGAATACAAATATAGGTATGTTAAAATCAAATAATGTCATGCATTTGTAAAAAAGTGGGTTTATCAAAATGCCTCTGCTCTGAAAGCCATCTTTTCTGCTGAGTAAATATAAAAACCAAAGCTTTTTATTAGTCAGTGTTTCTAATGTTCTGCTGTTTTTGCCGAAGCTGACCTTTCCCCCCAGCCAAAGCTCCCTTCAGGCAAATAACCAAACACAAGGACATTGTGCTTCCTTACCTGCAGTCCATGAGCCATAATCCCTCTCTGAATGATGCTTTTGCAGACTTGCTGTTTGTTACTGCTGCAGTTTAGCTTGCTCTGTTCTAACCTTCCAGTCAGATCATGACTTGCTTCTAAAAGGTCAGCATTGCCATCTTTCCTGCAGGAAGCATTACTTCCTTCTGCTAATGCACTGACATCACAATCCCAGGTTCTTACCTAATCAGATTAACCAGAAATAAAATGGGTTTGAGCCCTGCTGTAACCAGTGAGAGTAAAGATGTGGGGAACGAGGGAGATGCAAAACGGAACTCATGAGCCAAATTAGTGGGAAGGACTAGGTAGAATAGTGGGGTTTTAAACTGAGAACACTCATGAGATATTTGGTTGTAGCAGGTGGTAAATCAATGGTGTATATGTAAAAGGTAGCTTTGTGTACCATTTTGTTACAGTGTTTGTTTACACAATCCATTGTTGTGACAAAGTCCATGTCTTTTTAAAATTCGTGTTATAACTTGCTGTCAGAGAATGTCTGTCAGAGATAAAGCAGAATAAGCAAAGCATATTTTTAAAAGGATCTTAAAGGTGATGTCTGCAGCTGTTGAGATGTGGTGAACCCTGTCTATCATTCTTCCAGGTCATTCTTTCATAAAATGAGAGAGTGATAGTTCCAGTAACATGCTTCATATAATTTAAAACCAAATCATGCTGACATTCCCTTCAATCTGATTAGTCTACCAAACTGCACTATTATCTGGGATTAACATGAAAGTCTGAAATTTCTAAAAATTAATCCTACTTGCAAAATGAGCTAAAACCAGTTTGCATGCAACATATTACAGGATGTTCTTACTGGATAGGGTACATTTTATTAATTCAACTAGTTTAATATTCTCTTGGTGAGGGAGTACAGTAGCTAATGAAAGGAGATTTTTCTTGTTTCTCTGTAGTCTCACAGTTGCTCTTCAGTTTGAGGCTGGTGACACTTGGGATAATGTAGAAAATCTGTTCCAATGTATTAATGGGCATATCCATAACTTTAAGTGATACATTAAGTATTAGTTCTGTTTGGGAACTGTTGGTGCCTTGAGGCTACCTGACCCCTATTTGATGTAGTTAGCAGGACCTTCCTTCTGTGAATTCCCTACTGTATTTCCTATAGACCTGTGAGCTCCATATCCTGAGAAAAGCCTTGCTTTTCTAATTCCCAGTGTGAGGTGGCCCTTTATAGCTGACACATTTGTTGGTTGATTCTCATGTAGTTTTCCACATTTTAATTTAGCTTAGTTTTGCTAAAATCAACAGCATGACTGCTACTACTTGTTTGAAGCCTCTTTCTAATCAAGGCACTAATTACTGGCACTACTCTCAGTTTACCATTTCCAGCAGTCAAACTGAGCACAATGTTTGAAATTATAGTGAAGAAATAAAAACTGTATGCATATGTGGTATGATCTGTAGCTACCAGCCTAGCTATGCCCTGTTTCAAAATGCCCTGTTCTTCTCTGTATTGTGGAATTTTTTGTGTGTGTAATCTCTGTATAGGGAAACCTTGACTACAGATTACTCCTGCTTGGCAGCCTGCTTCCTGAACAGGCCACTTGAAGATATTCTCACATGTAATATATTTGCTTTGGTTCTGCATATTAGAAGGCCACCTTTGCTGTGTAAATTTATAACCCCCTGAAGTTTTTACTTGAGGCAAGTTTGAATCCATATTACTCACATTTCTATAAACTGTACTTCGGAGCTTGCAAACCTTTGTGTCTCTTTTAGGCACTGTACTCTTAGATCTGACCTCAGCTGGGCCCAGTTCTAAGGTCCTGTTTAATTCTGTTTCAGAAAAGGGTTGTAGAAAATCCCTCTCAGTGACTTTTGTGTTTTGGCTGCATGGGGAATATTAGCTGAGTGACAAATGAGCAGTGACTTTATTGATTAGAGCCCATGTTTACTCTTTCATTAAACTTTAAGCTGGTTCAAGAAATTTCTGCCTAGTGTATTTGAAAACTACTTCCCAGATCATATTTGCTCAAATGAATTTAGGCTTCTCAATAAATTCCACAGAACCATGATAATAACCACACATGACAATCACCTGGCAAAGTACTTGAAATGCCAATAAATGTGTTAGTAGTAACAATTAGTAATTTGCAATATGGAACTTACTGCTACAGTGAATGTTTTTATTGTCACATTCTGAAGAAAAAAGTACTCACAGGTAAAAGTGTTCATGCTAAAACAGCTGTTTGTCATTGCTGAATAATGAAAATAGAATGTAGCCAGCTGGCATCCTTGGATTTGCTGTTGTAAATTATGTGATCATACTCCCATAGGAAAGAACAAAAAAGGGTGTTCTTTTATAGGTGCATATGTATTTGTTCCATATGGGAACCCCGAGTGCATCTTCTTAAAATTAAGTGTTCTGAGTAAAAAAAACAAATCGGGTTTCAATCTCTTGCCCTGCTCTAGATAATAGGATTCTGAAAGAGCCAATAAGTGTAGCCCACACACAGAGACTGGAAATTAATTAGATCAGCACTGCTAGCTTGGTAAACAGCAACCAGTCTGTACAGAACAACACTGCTCTTGGCTTTGCATCTATTCCCAGAACTATTGAATCAATAACTGCTTTTCTCAGGACATGATTTTGCCATTTCCATGCCTGAGTTTGTTAAATAGGTTGACATTCTATTACAGTTTGGGGTGACCGGCCTTGAGGCTGCTTCGATAATTTTAAAGGTCCTCCAGAAACATTGTATAAACACTAATAAAGCCCTGACGGGCATTTTTTGTTAGTTCTTTTCTTTCAGGAGGCAAACCTGTGCAGCTGGGTGTGCTCAAATCAGCTCTGCCTCGGCTGCCGAGCCCTGCGGAGCGAGCTCGGGCTGTGCCGCGAGAGGGCAGCGCCGGCCCAGGGAGCGCCGTGTTGGGAATGGCTGGGAATTTGGGAAAGGCTCTTCCCCAGGGAGCGCTGGGCATAGCCAGGCTGCAGGGCAGGGAAAGGTTCTGCTCCCCAGAGGGTCCCTGGGCACTGCCCAGGCTGCAGGGCAGGGAAAGG
>JAWWMU010000026.1:3103530-3119176 GCA_035048155.1 Cinnycerthia olivascens
TGTTTTTTGTATTTCTTTTATTGGGAGTGAGATTTATGTAGAATTTAGGGAAAAAAGTTCCCCCTCCCCCCCCCTCCCCCCCCCCCCCAGATGTTTAAGTGGAAAAGACTCTAAACCTCGTGAGAATATAAGGGAAAAAATGAGATGGTGTTCTTAGGTAATGCCAGACATATTCACCAACTCTTACTATCACACTAATTTTATTTAATTCCACAAGTGTGTCTTGTCCTTTTCTGGAAGTGGGAGAGGGCTGTGTGACCTCTCTGTTCCTTAGGCTGAGTTTCCACATGTGTAGGATGCAAAGAGAGAAGGTCTCATGGCCCTCTCATGGTCTGTGGCCACAGGGAGGATGGCTGACGCACTCTCTTTGATGTGTTTGATGTTAGTTCATTTTTCCCATCCCACACAGTTGGATCAATAGTGTTTTATCAATCATCCTGAAATAGCTGTTTGCAAGATTATTACACCCTTGGCTGGAGCAGTGAATAATGCTGACTCCCACTTCTTGATTCCCTCCCTGCCCTCTCCAGGTTAAAAGTCTTGTGTTGGTCTCCATTGTACACACCCTTTGTGTCACTGTGGGAAACGCAAGGACACACGCGGACACTTTCTCTTGAGAAGGCTAAAAACTATTTATTAAACATCTGACTCCATATTTATAGTATTTCCACACAGACCAGGGATTGCAGAAGAAGGCTGACACCTCTCCCATCCCGTTGGTCAAGACAACTGTCCATCAGTTGTTTTCCATTCCAAGAGAAAGTGTGTAAACAACCTCGTCTTATCAAAACAGATTTTTGATAAAGACACCTGTGTGTGTGAGAAAGAACTAAGAATTGTGAAAACAGCAAGTTAGAAAGTGCCTCAGAAAACCTGAAGAATCAGGACGACACCCTTTGTGTGTTAAGGAAAGAGGGAGCAGCTTTATGCACACAGCCTTCCCTGGCATTCAGGGAGGCTGCAAAGTGCAGGGCAGGTTCCTCAGCTCCCTGTACGTGTGCAGGTGCAGTGCCACCTCAGTCTGAACCCATTGAGATGGGAAGCAGTGTTGGCTTTCAGCAAGTTTTCCCAAATTCCATTCCATCCTTCATGCTCAGAAGGCTGATGCCGTTGCTGGAGATGATCTGTGATCCTGAGGTAAATCATTGCCATAACAATTCCATATGCATAGCCAGTCTCCTGATTGCTTCTCATTCCCTGGGTTATCAGTAAAGCTGCTGTAGGATATTCCTGTTCTGTGCTTCCCAATCCCACATCTCTATGCTGCCCCATTTCAGTCCTTTTCAGACCAAGCCAGAAGGGAGGATTGTTTAGAGAGTTTTTATGAAGAATAAGCTGCAGATTGCAGTGCTGCAGTCCTAAGGCAGCTGCAGTTGTGTAGGGAGAAGGGTTTTTAAGCAGAGCACAGAACCACTGAATCATTTTGGTTTGGAAAAGCCCTCCAAGGTCATGGAGTGTAACCTGTGCCTGATCCCCACCTTGTTACACAGCACAGAGCAGTGAGTGCCACCTCCAGCTGTTCCTGGAACACATTAATGGCACTCACAGGCAATCAATCCACCCCAGTGACTCAGTGGTGGCACGGCTGGAGTTTGTTTGAGGTTCTCCTCCCAGAACCAGGGCCAGTTGAGATCTGTACCATTGTTCTTCTTAATGTGAGCTGGTGAGTTTCTGACCAAAACTGTGGGACGTGTTGCTTACAATAGCAGAGGAGCTGACTCAGAGATGTAGGAGGTCTGCTCCAGTTCTTTGTTTGTACCAAACCCCCAAGTGCTGACTTCAGGAATTGGCTCAGTTTCTGTTAAGGGAATGCTGAAGGCCCTTGTGAAGCTGCAGCACCCTTGGGGAGGCTTGGTGACACATGCAGATGTCAGTGCCCCCCAGAAGGCATTGAGAAGTCACCTCTGATTAAGTGTGAGAGTGTCCTGGGAAGGGCTTACTCTGAAATCTGTGTAAAAGTAACAGAGCGGAAAAAAATCTGTTGGAAACAACCACTTATCTGTAATTCAGTAATTATCTGTAAAATGCAACTATTGCAGCTGCTGTTTGTGGTGTTTAGATGTTGATGGCCATGTGTTATTTAGGAGGACGTTTCACTGCTTTTGGTCTGAAAAATATTAGAATATGGACTTGTGTTCTGCACATGAACAAAAAAAATTTCGGCTGGTCCCTGGAAAGAAGGTTATATACACTATAGTTATGTATTTTATGTCTGCACCACTCTTAAGACAGTTGCAGTAAATGGTATTGGAAGTGACAGAGAATGTAAGATTATGCAGAATTCAAAGCATACTGATTTAATCATGAATGTGGTATTTAATAAAAGAAAGGGGCAAACATATTTCTGTAGATTTTGAGTATTTGTGGCAACATACATGTTAATTATTGTCAGCTCGTGCAATTGGAGAAGGTAAAAATCTATATTTCAAGTAGTTTTAAAGTTTCACAGAAGTCTGGTTTGAACCAATTTTATTTGACTTTCCATTAATGACTCAGAGAAATGCACATGCAAAGCTTGTAAGCTGTAGTTAACTGGGAGCATTTTCAAATATTCCAGAGAATAAGATGAGAAAAGCAGTGTGGGAAAACACTGTATGGTGTTTGTTTAAGAGGAAGATTTCCTTCCAGCAGCTCCTTCCCACTGTGCTCTTGTCAGGTGTGCTGGAGGAGGCTCGTGGCCGAGGGCTGGTTGCAGCTTCCTTGCCTGCACATTCCTCATGCCATTCCATGGGGAAGGAGGCAAGGAAGGGCTGTGCTGGTAGAGGCACGTGTGGCCCTGGGCTCTAACAGGAGGCAGAGGTCTCACAGCCCCATGGCAGTTCTGGGAGCCCCGTGGGGTCCCACCTGTTCCAAGAGGGAATAATGGTGGCTTACAGGACTTTTGGCCCTTTTGTTTCCCCTGGGATGTTCCAAAGGGAGTGTCTGGCTGTCTGTAGGTGGTGATGAGGCATGGCAGATTTTGGACACATCCAACTAAACTGTTTGTCTCCATGAGGAATTTTTAAAAAATAGCAGGAAAACAGGTAGAGAATTTGTTGATCTAATTTGTTCCGTTATGAATCTAGGAGAAAAAAAGAGATGAATAGAGATAATTTGAAAATCAGATCCCTTTATGATTCAATAATCCTTCAGAGTTGTCATGTTTATACAATCACATACAGAAAAAATGGCCAGAAGAAGGCATCACAGGAAGTTAATAGTTTTTCATAATTTTTGTCAATGTGTTCATATTCTGTTCAGTTTACTTGAGAAGTTAATGAACTCCAATTTTTTGTATCCCTTGTTAGTATGAACTAGTCAGCTGTAGTAAATGGAAATCCTTGCTCTTAATCTGTAGAGACATACATTTGGAATTGAAAGAACAGAATTTCAATATCTGTGGTTTGGTGAGACATGAGATATAATCCGAATCCTCTTATTCAATTTACCTGGCTTACTTTAAAACAATGATATCTTTTTCTGTCTTCAGTCAATTTTTCTGTGGAAAAAATATCTACTTGACGTAAGGTTGGTATTTATCTGAAAGCTGTTGTGTGATTATCCTCACATTCAGGGCAGCAAAGTGTAGATGAAGAGCTTCAGCTGAGCAGTCCACTGCAGTTTAAATCTCATAGATAATGCTTTCATAATGCTCCTGAAGGACTAAGTAATGCAGCTACTCCAGATTGCTTGTGGTGACTTGCAACGCATTAGAGACAACTCACTTGAACCCTCCCAGGCTCCTTGCCACCATATCAATAAATAATAATAATAATAATAATATCAATAAAGAAGAATTCACTTTATACTTCCTTTGCTTTATCACAGTTTTGTACTTACATTTTATCTGAAACATAGCTCAACACCTTTTCTGAGTCCTCTGAGCTGTCTAAATTCAAGTGTTTTGTGCTTCACATTTCTTGATCTGCTCTGAGATAATGAGCATTCTGATGTCAGCACAAACTGCTCGTGCCTTTCTGCCGCTGTATTGAAACCCCTCTCCTTGCTGTTAATTGTGAGACATGGTGTGCATGTTGTGTTGTCTTTGTGCCTTTGTGCAATCTCTGTTTGGATTGGACTCTGTCTTTATTTCACCAATTGCCTCTTTTAGATTCCATCCAAGAGCTTCTAACACAGGAGGCAGTTACTGCAGCTGGTAAATGCCAACACTGCCTCTCCATTTCCAGGTACTGTCATTCCACATGGAGCAGCACAGTTCCCTTTCTGGAACCACCTGCAACTGGAGGCCTGAAAAGATACCTCGATTCTGCTCCGAGCAAGATCTGTTTGTGTGGGGAGTGGCAAAGGCACCCAAGGGAATCACAACGGCTGCTTGTGGCAGAAATGGCTTTAGCAGTGGCAGGAGTGTGACAGGATCAATTCTGTCTGGCAGAGTGTGGGGAGCAGAAAGGATGTGTGCAAGTGGCCTGGGACAGTGTCAGAAAACAAGTCCATTTTAAAAAGGTCAAATATGTAAGACACAGGGGGTACTGAAGTCTTTTTCCTCCAAATGAGCATTTTTATTAAAAAGACATTCTCAGAATTCAGGTATTTTATGGAAAATGGTGGGATGATAGTCTGAGGGATGCTGAGAACTATGAGGGTAGTTTTGATTTGAGAGCAAACGTTTATTTATCTGAAGTCTATTGTTCCAAATTTTTCCTGTAGCCCTCAGCAGCTGAGCATGTTCCCCCAGGACTGACACATCACCTGGGAGGCTGCATTGTACAAACCCAACACCCTTACAGCACTAGGTGCACTAATTTAGCAAGGCACTTACTTCTAGGCTATGCTTTGCTGTCCCATTGGATAATAGCTATTAAACATTGGCTGTGAGACCTTTAAGCTGCAAAGAAATCAGTTCTTGCCCATGCTGTTCCCATGTAGCTTGCAGCAGGTCTGAAGATGGGTGGCCCCAATCCATGTGTTGCTCTGCCACCACAAATATCTGTGGTGGATCCCAGAATCTTGTAGTTAGGAAACCTGTACCTTCAGTAAAAGTAGTTCAGTGCTCATTTAGCTGACTCAGGCTCGTGGAAGTAACACTAAATTAAACCCTAAGTTTGGAGGTAAAGCAATTCCTGAGGTACCACCCCTGGGAGTCAGCAGCTTCTGGATTTTTTCAAGACCGAGGGCAGAAGGAGGCAAATGCAGTTCACCACTGACAATGTGAGATGTCTCTTGGGAACAGGCACTAAATGGGAACATATCCAGATGTTGGGCTCCCAGATGTGTGAGTCACTGTGGAGCCAGCATCCAATCCATCAGTTTGTGTAACAGCAGGAACGAAGAGGCAAAGCATATAGAAATGTGAGTTGGAAATTGAAATTCAGTGAGCTGTAAAGCACAGAGAGGGTCCTGGCAGTGCAGGGGACACTGGCTGTTGTCGCCCTGATGCTTCAGGTTTTCTGAGGCACTTTCTAACTTGCTGTTTTCACAGCTTTTAGTTCTTTCTCTCACACACGGGTGCTGTTATCAGAAGTTTGTTTTGATAAGACGAGGTTGTTTACACACTTTCTCTTGGTGTAGAAAACAACTGATGGGCAGTTGTCTTGACCAACAGGATGGGAGAGGTGTCAGCCTTCTTCTGCAATCCCTGGTCTGTGTGGAAATACTATAAATATAGAGTCAGATGTTTTAATAAATAGTTTTTAGTCTTAGGAGAAAGTGTCCGTGTGTGTCCTTGTGTGTCCCACAGCGACAGGGCTGTGCCATGGCTGGGAGGCTCTGGGTAAGGAAGTTGGCCCTGCCAGGCAGGGAGGGAAGGCAAAATTCAGCTGCTCACTTGTGTGTTGATGTGTAACAACTGTAAACAGAAATGAGATGTGCACCACATGAATAGCCAACATGCTGAAAATCAGATCCTTTCATTGTTTACAAACTGTGGCAGAATCACCATAGATTAATGACATTTAGAAATCACCACTTCCCCTCTGTATTTTTATAATTGCCTTTTTTTTTTCCTAATTTGTGTTTTCTTAACCCATTACAGTCAAGTCAATATGATACAAACACAAATACTAGTAGTTTAAAGGATTTATAAACAAAAATGAATGAGGGAAAAACACTATGGTACTTTCCTTGACCCAACATTTACACAGAAAGGTTTTTTTTTATTTTGACATGACTAGACAGATACCAAATGCCAAATGGTTTTAAGTAACGTCAATACACAATTAGCAGTCTTTGTAATTAATCAGGGCAGAAAATTGGAGACAAGGGCCCAACACAGGCTTCTCTCAGTCTTCACGTCCACTCTGCAAAAGTATAAACTTTTTCCCTGCTCTTTGGACAATGTTCAAAATGGCTCCAGCACAATCCCGAGATGACAATGACCATTGTTGCCCTTCATTCAGAGATCTGTCAGTCTTTGAAACCCTGTCATTAGTTATGTTCAAAGGCAGGAAATACTAATGAGGTTTGATTTCACCAGTCTCCGTGAGGCTCCTTGCATATAATTCCCCTCACAAGATAAACTCACATTTTGTGTTTATTTTGCGAAATATAAACTTAGATGTAAAACATGAGAAAACAGTAGCTGAGAGATGTTATCCTTAAGCAGTCCTAAAACTGTGGTAAAGGTACTCCAAGAAAATCCTCAGCTCAGCCATAGCATTGCAGCCTGTTTCTGTATTTATGAGATTTTAAGTCTTCAATGTGCCGATTATAAACACACTCTGTTCAAGAAACACTTTGGAGTCCTGGTATGATTGTATTTTAGTTTAAATATTTTATTTTTCTTCCAGTACAAAGTATTAAACAAAAGCTGTATTTTAATTTTCTTGCCTCTCATGGAATTAATTAAAAGACACCAGAGTTCAGTTACCAAATCCTAAGGAGTTTACTTAATTGAAATTTTACAAAAGACCTTTGCAGCAAATTACTGTATTCAGAGCCAATCTATTGTGCTGTGCAGTTTTTTGTGTGAATCAGAAGGTTTTCGGGGTTCAAGTTTTTTACTATTTTTCCTCTGATATTTCTAATAATCTTTCAGATATTTCTAATAATCACTCACCAGTGTGATTAAGCACTTAACATTACGACAGCTAATGTTTCCTAGTCCAATCAAAAAGGCCACAGAACAATACATTACTAAAAAGCACAGTGTAATTAGGTTACTTGCCATGTAAATTATAGCTGCTTGAGTTGAAATGAACTTCTGTACTTAGACTGTTGTTCATGCAGTAGTCATTACATGTTTCTGAATTTCATCTTTAAAAACGTGGATTTAGTATATTTTTTGTGGAACAGCTGAGGGATTTTTCATGTGGCTGGTCCTATCTCACAGATTTGGCTTTAAGCTGGGATCAGAAGAAAAAACATAATCATGTATAAGAATTAATTACAGCTTTAGTGGATAAGCTAACTTTAAAAGATACAGGCAAATCTGTACTCATCAAGTAGTGACTTTTTTCCAGCTTCTTTGTTGATTGTCTTTGTTGTGGGAAAGTATGAGAGATATTTCAGGAATGACAACCTGATTGCAAAGATAAGTACCAGAAAAGATTTGATCATGTCACTGATATTGATGGGAAAATATAACTTGGGTTTTCATGGGGATTGACTTGATGGGCAAGCTAAAGTGCATGTGGAAGGATTAGGCTTGTCAGTGGGAAACACTAAGTCTGGTCATTACACTTAGCTCATTTATGGTACTAAGAGGCAAGAGAACATTTGTAAGTCTTTGGTCCTTGCTGAATAAAATGGAATTATTTCAGTCGAGCTGCCACCTCAGCTGTAAAATATCAGAGCTATCAGATGGGAGCAGTGATTAGAGACTGCAGAATGACACAAATCCATCTGTGCCTTGGGTGCCAAGGAACCATTGGGGTACTCTGTCCCAAGTCATGAGACTACCATAGAAATTATAATAATGAATAACATGGTTCCTTTTTTTCAAAGTTATTGAGGAAGTTAATGGTTGCTTTATAACACCACACAGACTTAAAAATAACTCATTGGGGAAATTAATGTGTAAACTGTTTTTTTTCTTTACTCAAAGAACTGAAGAAAATTATTCTAACTGACCACCGGTCTGAGAGGTGAAGCAGAGGCTGCACAGTCCTTGGTGAAAGGTTTCAGTGCTTTTAAACCATCACTGAAATCTCCCCTCCATGCTCACTCCCAAAAAGTCAGCCTGGAGAAAGCTTTTCCAGTGTGCACCAAGCCCCCTTTCCTAAGAGCTCCTTCTGCCTACCCAGCCAGTTCTTCCAGATGATGCCCAGCTTCTGGAATCAGCACTTCTAGCTTTTTCCCCTCTGCAAGGGAGACATCTGATAGTTTTATTCTTAGTTGTCATAGGGTCTGCATTAAGGCAGTCTTCAACATTCAGGTCTCAGGCCCTCAAAGAGCTCTTTATGCCCTTAGGCAGCTCAAAAAGAGGAAAGTTGGGGAAGGAATCTGAGTCTTCAGCCATCTCCTAGCATTCAGATTTAGAGTCATGTCACACCAAGGTGCAGCCCCATTTTGATTACACCATCCTTTCAATGCAATTCTCTCTGCTTCATCAGTGGCAGTCGTATTTCTGTGTTTCACATGGTATATTATTACGGATTGTATTATAGCTGAGAAACATGTGATTATCCATGCTATTAACATGGCCCTGATGGGGTGGATATTCTGTACTTCTTGGTGTGTGTTGTAAAATCTGTAATATCCACTGAATGTTCCTTTGTTATCAGCAGTTATTCAGTAATGACAGAACAGTAGAGGTGTCTCGATGTTCAAAACACAAAAGTATTTAAAATATTTTCCAATATAATAAAACTCCATGATATAAACAGAGTTCCTCAGTTCCATGCAGAGTTAGGTCTTCAGGACTGTCAGGAACATCCAGAGCCTGTGGATATAGAGAGGATTTGAAAACAAAGCTTCAGAATAGGAATCTCAGTTTTCTGCTTGGGCCTGTATTTCCTTCTTCAGCCATGACTGTAATTCAAGTCTAATTTGTGAAATATATATTTGAATTATTTCCCTAGTAGGGACAAGAAAGTCACCACAGTACTAGTGATGTCTCTTGCACAAGCAGCTCATTTCTAAACCATGCACAGAATCCAGTCTTGGCTAAGCAGGCTGTTCAAAGTCACCTGCACAGGTCACAGGGTATTCCAGAGGATCTCACTACCTCTGTACTCCTGAAAGTGCATTTGTACTCCTGATTACGAAGACTAATGTCTAAAGATCAAAGTAAAAGGGTAATTTTTAACCCTGTGGTAGCCTACAGTGGAGTTAATTACATGAATAATTCAATATATCACAAACATGCATTGTAAAACCCAGGCAGAGGAAGTGCCTGTGTCTCTTTGCCCAAAGTGCACTGAGACTGAGAGATTTAGCTTTCTTGGTTGTTTTTTTTATTTTAAATCAGTGTTCTTTTTGAAGTTTTCAAACAGTTTTATCCCACAGATAAGAGGAACAATGGTACCTGTGTTACACTGCATTACAGCAGCACTTTGAAGGGGTAAGCAAACAGCTGAGGGGTGTTCTAAGGAGCCATCAAAACCAGACTGAATTTGGCAGCCAACAGCCACCCCATCTTCTCCAAGGTTTCCTTGTGCTCCTCCACCCTCCCGGAAAACCAAGCTAAATGTAAATTGTGAAGTTGTTCCTTTCTTTTCCTTGTCCTGACTTTTGAGATCTTGGCATGGTAGTGCCAGGCAGGAAGAATCTGCAATTGGATGTACCTTCTCTTCAAGAACAGGACAATGAGCAGTCACTTCACTTAAAGAAAAGGCTGGAAACGTCTTAATAATAAGATTAATAATAATACCCAATAATAATAATAATAATACACAAGCAAGGAAACAATTTTTTCTCCATAAGGATAAATTAATTTAAAACATGTTATAGGGTGTGTCTCACATGCTTTGATGGGTATGTCAAACACATGACAATATTTAGCATTACACAGCACAAGGCATCATCTTTAAATCAAAGTGTTGGCCCATGTTTTTCCTTGACATGTTGCAGATGCCATTTGCTTACATAAATCTTCAGAGGAGCTTGTTAAGTTACAAGAATAGGCACAGTACCAAGCACAGAGCATTAGAGTCCTCTGCAAGAAAAACTGTTCACTCCCAGGAGAAAAAGAGCCTGAACTGTACCAATTCTAGTGCCAGTTGTAGGCAACTCCAGCAAGCAGTGCTCTCAAAATATCATCCTGGTCTTTAAAGGAAACTGAGGCAGGTGATTACATTCTCTTGAAATGCTGGTTTACCTCTCTGGTCAGAGTAAAAATGCAGAGGTAAAGGCCTTTCTCTCCATCCTCACGACCAGCTGGATCTTTATAAAGCTGCCCCCAGCCTTTGAACATAACCTTCCTCCTTGTTCTTCTGGCGCATTCAAGAAAGCTCCAGTGGCTCATATTCAGGATCCAAACCTTCCAGTTAAAGTGCAGGAGCAATTCAGAGGATCAACCCTTCACACCAGAGCCACCTGACCTGGAAGGAGCAGAGCCTCAGCACTGCACGGGGTGTGAGATCTGCTGCACTGGACTGAAGGGAAGGCTGAAACTCTGGGCAGGAGCTGCTCTTAATGAAGCCAAGGAGACAGCAGTGTTCTAGCAGAGGAATTAAATGTTTCTCTTGAAAAACAAAAAGAGACTGATTGGTGATTTGGACAGTATCAATAGATGAGAGAACACGTGAAGCAAAGCTGTGTCCAAAGGAGATGAGTGCTGCTGTTCATGGGGCTGAAGAGATTGGTCAAAAGTCTTTTAAGCCTAACTTCTGTGAGGCCACTGTTGGCTGCAGCTGGGTAGTGGCAGGGATACTGGAACAAAAATTCATTGCTACTTCTCTTTGGAACTCTGAGAGTCATCTCTGAAACAATAAAGGTCTGTTCATTAATCAACTTTCATTAATAAGACTTGTATCTTCCCCTTTCTGTCCCCTCTTTTTTCTCCATTATTCCTCTGCCTCTTTTCATCTGTACACATGTTGCCTCAAGCATTTGCGTGTTCACTAATCTTTTCACTATTCATAAAGCAAAAGTAATATGCAACCTGTGGGGAAATGTGTTTCCATTGATATATTTTTTCAAGGTGAGGTACAGACCTTTTCTGAAATGATGAGGGAGCTTTGTCCTGGGCTAATGGCTGCCACACATGGCCTGGACACGCAGGTGCACTCAGGGTTAGAGTGCGCTCCCAGTCACTTTGCCAGGCACAGACTGAAGCCTGATACTAAAGAGAGAATGAGCACAGAAAGTCTCTAGGATATTCTTTAAGATGGAAAAGACAGGAAAAGTAAAGGTAATGAAGCAAAAAATTAAGAAAGAATGAAGAGAAGGAAATGTTAACAGAAAAAGCAAAAAGCAAGTGAGCTGCCATGTAGAATTTGTTTGTATGCATCCTTTAGAAAGAAACTGCTGAGTATTCTTCACAAAGAGTAGGAATACAGCTCCGTGTACTGCACACGTCATACAGGGAGCCTTTAGAAGTCCATTTCAAGTCCTTGCTAAAATAAGTTTAGCAGTCTACAAACAAGAATGCTTTTAACGTTGCAACACCCACAGCCATTTTATAGGTCTTGTGGCTTGGATCTCATTCTTGGTGGGGGTTGCTCTTTATTTCTTATCCAGTGTTTACATCTTTGTGGTGTCGGCAATACAGACCCATCTTTATAAGAGCAGCAAGAAAAAAACCAGCAATAAATCTCTACAATGTGTTTTCAGTATGTCTATAAATCTGAAATATTTAAATGTAAAACAGTCCCTTTCTTTGTGGATTGAAACTCACAAAAGGATTGATTACAATATTTTTATTCAATATGATCTGAACAAAGATGAGGCTAATATCTTTCCTTGAATGTACTCTTTAAACTAAGAGGCACTGAGAAAAAAACCCCCACAATATTTTATTAAAGGTATTGTTGATGGTTTATCACATTTTATGAGAGTGAAGCCAAAACTGCTCTTACAGAAAGAAATACATTGTATATTGTAAAAATTGTATAACCTGTGTGTTATAAAGAGACAGTAAAAAGTTCAGCTGTTTAGGTGAAAAAGCAAAATAGGCACAGATAGATCTCTCTTCTATGTCTATATTAATCATCTTAAATGCAGAGTTATTCAGACAGGTGAATACAGGTTCCTGTAAGTAATCTGTAAGAAGCTGGGGAGATTTCATATACCCAGACATCTGTGCTGGTTTTTTGATGAAATAGAAGTTTCAATCTCCTCTTTTGACAAATGATAATATTTTCATAACAATGTGGTCCCCAAGGGATGTAAGATTCACTTTGTTAAGTGCCTTTAGAGTACTCAGCACTTTCTAGAGTCAAACATAGTTTCTGCCCAACGGAGACTGAATGCCTGGGACCTGAGACAGGGTGATAAATAGATAACTGAGGTTTGAAAGGCAGGACACAGACCCAGACAAAGAAAACTACACAGCCAGGTAGATTTGAATAAATCAACAGGCTCTGTCTTCAACAATGTACAGTGACCAGAGAAGAGGTAGGGTTACATGGGTTGTCATTCTCTTATCAACAAAGTGCTGAACCTAACAGAGCTGGAAGAGACTTAATAGATTGGAGGAAATAAAAGAGATTTTGATAAAAACAGAGTCCTTCAAAAGACTCAAGGTCAAAATGTGTGTTTGGGGAGACTCACCCCACAGTAAAGCCATTCTAATACAGCCCTGCTTTATATCATCCTTTCAGGAATGAGGAATACATTACCTCAGCCCTTCCCAAGGCATATACCTTAGTGTGTGTGTACCCACCTTCCGAGGGATAGTCATATGCCAAGATTCTGGTAAAAAACCACTCTGTGTTCAGCCATATCCAGCAGTTTTTACCTCATCTACTTAACACACGTACCATTCTGTCAACATACAGTCCTTGGCCCTGGTCTTGAAAGCACCTGGTAGGATTTTGGCAGCAAAAGAGGACACAGAGCATTGAACCTGAGCCAGCCACATCAGAGGCAGGAGCTGAGTCTGCAGCATGTCCATAGGCTGCCCACAGGGATAATGCACAGCATTTCCAGAGGTCAAGTCAGCCCTCTGGAGCTCTGGATTCCGGCCACCTTTGGCGTTCCAGTTTTCAAGAATTTTTACAGCAACAGCTTCAAAACATCAGCGCAGAATTTATAAGCTGCACATAGACAGATTCCACAAATAGTCACACAAGGCCAACCCACACACCCAAATGGATATTTCCCAGCTGCTGGAGCCAGTGGGGTTCCCTGCTCCAATCCCTGTCCATCTTAGCAGCTGGGAAGGAGATTCCTGCTGCTTCAGGGGCACTCACATGGTCCTTTTTTCCGCTTTTAGGATGGAAAGAATGGAAGACTCCTAGAACATTCCCTGTATCTGAGAAGGATCCTTCACCACCAATATTGCAAGAAGGGAGTGAGTCTTGCTTTTGGGTGAAGAACCATCAATGGCTTTGTGTTGTATTGTGCAGCTTTAATTTGATTTAATGGGCAGAAGAAAAGAAAGACAGAAGGGAAAAAGAGTTAATATTGAGTATAAGCACTGTTGGTACAGAAGAGGAGCTAGCACTGAAATTCAAGCATCCTAATAAATGGAGTGAGTTGAATAAACAATATTAGTGACTATCATGGGTCAAATCCTGGGAAAACGTTAGCAGATATGTTTATGCCAGCATAAACATTTAAGTAAATCACTTTGTGCTATTACAATAACATTGCATTTGAACTGAAGTTGTTAGAAATCCCCTTCAGAAATTAACCCAGTTGTTCTTAATAGCAATTATGGCTTTTTACAACCACATTTACGTTCATCACCTTAGAAACTGAAATATTTCTAGTTAGCAAAATGGCAATAAAATGAAAAGAGTTTGTGTATTAGGTTAGTGGCTGGCAGTGTGTTTTTCTCTCAGCTCTGAGCTGTGTTGCTCCATTAGCTTTCAGAATGATTGCACATAGTAGTTTGCCAGGAGATTTGCTCTATGTAAAGTTGTACAAGAGCTTCTGTACTCTAGAAAACAAGAAATGACAGGAATATGTTGTAAAAATGTATCCTCTCTGTTGGGAGGTTTTTTATTACACATGCATTTAGTCCGAATAATTTTAAACTTACATTTCCACCAAGGCTCATCTTTGCTTTAACAAGTGTTTTTTATTAACTGGAATGATGGGTTTTTCATTTTGAACTGAAATCTCCTTTTTGTGTTTTCAGAAGGGCATATATCTGAAGGCTTATTTTTAAAGCTGAAATGCAATATGTTGAAAAAGCATTTGTGAACTCTTTTTCTGTAATTGAAAAAATACATGAGTTAGACTTTAAAGTGTGAAGAATGATACAGCTACTATCTGTGCTGACTCAGGCCAACTTGCTTCCATGCTGGTATGACCTTCAAAAGGAGTTAGAAAAATCACTTGATGAGAAGAGAATTTCTGTCTAAAAATGTGAATCAAAACTTTTCATCACTGCATGCAAAATATCAAGTGTAATACTTGTTATAATTTTGATCTTAACATATTTTTTTTCATGATATTGGCAATATGGTCTGGCTAGATCAGGATCCTGAAAGAACACTGTTAATTTATAGTTGGAAATGATGCAGTAATAAATTTTGTTTCTCAAAAATGTAATGAGAAGCAAGTGTCATCACAGCCATGTTTCTGTAGCACTGAATTTTTTATTGTATCTGGCTCTATGTTATTAATATCCATATCCAAATGTTTTCATTTAATTTGTTGGTTTTGGGTTTTTTTCCCATATATTCTCTAAATAGTACTTAGGGATCAGAAAGGCCATAATCATCTGAATGATCATAAGAATAAGTTAAACATTTTCCTTGGTCAGGCAAGAACTTTGTTCAGTTTTTAAAGGTACATAATCCACACTAATTATGTTCAAAGAATTAATATGGCTTCATGTTCCAGGACTGTCCCTGCAGGTCGCCATGTCAGCCAAAAATAATATCTAGACAGATTTACTAGCCTGAAAAGGTTTTAGGTGAACTTCATGCCCATGCTCAATGTAGCTTGATCTAGCTTGGTCAGAACCAACCCTTTTACTCATGTGCAGTTTGCAGGGGGAATGGGAACCTCAGCATGGAGGGATTGTCTGCTCCTCATCCACCTCACCCATGAGGAGGCTGGGATGCAGTGGAAGGAGACAGAGCCAGGCCAGCTGACCTCAACTGACCAAATGTTGTACCTTGTTTCACATTTCACCTAAGGTTTAAAGTGATTATTCTTTTTCACTGAGCACTCTTCGTGCATTTCCTTGCACTGCTGGCCTCATGTGCTACTGCCCGATTACTTTAATTCACCTCTGCCATGCCTGTCTGTACCTATGGTTTCTTTAGGGAGTCAAGAAAGCCCCAGAAGGTCTGGGACAAGCACTGTAGTTATCCCACTTGCCTGTTACAATCCCCTAGTTTTCATTATTATTATTTTTCACAGGTATCTTATCTTTATGTGCTGGGAAAAGAAGTTATTGAAATTCCTTCCCAGGCACTTCACTGCCAGTGTCCATTGTTGAGCCTTACCAGTTCCAAAGAAGGAAAACCAAAAAGGGTCACATTACACGTGTAGCCCAGAAACCACACCAACTTAGACATTTCTGTGACCAGGACCCCAACCTGTTCCTCAAGTAAGAATTATACCAACACCATCATCATCATCATCATCATCATCATCATCATCATCATCATCATCATGCTGTAGCCACAACCACTCAGTTGTTTCC
>JAWWMU010000026.1:3126970-3155213 GCA_035048155.1 Cinnycerthia olivascens
GCTACAGCCACGGGAGAGACTTTCTGAATTTGGCATCTCTGCGGGGCACACAGAGGGTTTGTTGTTCAGAGTTGTTCCTTTGTTGTTCTGGGGAGTGCTTTGACTGTTAAATAAACAACTTTTTTCCACTTTCCTCCAAGGAAATTTTTTTTCTGTCTCAAGCCAGCTGAGGGGAGGGACGGTTCAGATTTGTTTTCTAGAGGGGCTCCATCCAGAGGTTTTTCCCAAATTTGCCCTAAACCAAGACAATTGGTCAAGTTAATCCTGGGAGTATCAGAGTGAGTGCAAAGAAGGGGATGCTGATGAGGACTCAGTGGCAGTGGTTCCAGAGCTTTTCCAGTGCTGCTCTGATATCCAGGGGTGCTGATGAACTCAGGGCAGTGTGGCCAAAGCCATGGATGTGATGGGCATAGCCACTCTTTCAGCCATGTGCCTTTGGGAGAGCTCTAGTTCCAGGGGCTGTCCTAAGACACACCACAGTCTGAGTTTCCTGAACCTCAGCAACCATAGTTTTGCATTTTTGTCAAGTTCAGTTTGCAGTAAATGCTGGCATCTGCTCATTCTCTTCAATCTCCACCCAGTGTGTCCCACCATGTGTGAGGGTATCAGCCCAGTGTTTGGCTTCTGTTCCCAGCAGAAGATGCTGTGCAGAGCCAAGCTGGTGCCAGGCACAAAGGTGTTTCACACCCAGTAACCAGGTATTGGGCACTTGCATTAGACCTTCATATTTATTTCCCTGTAAACATTTATTGCCACTTGGTTTGCAATGTTGTTCCCAGGATATGCTCTGGGAAATCCTGCAGTGCACAGCAATCTACTGTAAGGACAGGTCCAGTGGTTGCAGTGAATGCTGTGCAGTGTGGCAGGACCTTTTGGTGTTGTGGTTTTGGCACAACTAATGGCTGCAGTGTACCCTCAAGTTAGGGTTGGTGGTGAGACATGCATTTAGAAGCTTGTCTCATAATCATACGAGATGGGAAAAGAATTCCTGACATACATTCCTTCCCATGGGATGGCAACATCTGCAGTAAAAGAAGTTTTCAAGTGGGTTTCAGTCATGATTTCTACAAACTCTTCCTTTACAGAAAAAAATATTAATTGTCCAAAATGTAAGATGATTTTTATTTATGTCCTCTCTCAAACTAGTAGGATATTGCAAAGAAGAGATGAAAATTACCTGAGATGAAGACTGGTTTGAAGACAAAATCCTATCAGATCTGTCCTGCCATGTGCTGAAGTGATGAAAAGTGGACACAGCAGAACCATGAGTGTGGTGTGGGAAAAGGATCTAATTTGAGACATTCTCTCTAGATACAGAATAGGCTGAACTAAATCACTTAGCTACATATATATGAGCAAACTTGCGTTTATTCCTTTTATTCTGCTCTGACAACTCCTGCTGAATACTTCCTTATGAACACTTTTCTGTTAAACTAATTCAGTTGCATGTCTTGTTCAAGAGATTTTCTTGAGGGCATGTGACTAAAATGGTTAAATTGCTTATTGTAAGAAATGACAGATTTTCCAAGGAGTGAACAGTCCACAGAGTTGTAGGACAGGAGCCATATGGATGATGAGATCTATGTGAGAAAATGCACTTCTAGGGCAGGGTTTAAGGAACCAAGACAAAGGAGCAGCCCCTTTATTTTTGGGCAGTTTCACCAACTCACTTATTAGTAGGAATGAGTTATGGTCACCCTTTTTTATTCCATTAAACATAATAGATATAAGAATGTAAACAGCCTCAAATAACAGACAATAATAAAAATAGTATTTTGAAGATATTTGTTAGCTGCTGAGAAAATAAGAGACCACACTAATAGTTAAAGGCTTAGATTCCTAATTTGATAAAATAAGCTCTCTCTATCTGTAATATGTACCACTGCTGCAATTCATATGATTTGTCACATGTTCCTTGAAACTCAATGTCCTTCAACTTTAAAGCCTCACATCTACTTCTGGCTATTACTGTATTTTAACTAAACCACAGAATCTGTGTTTGCCTTGAAAGAAGCTTTTCTGCTAGTGTGACTGAAGAATCTCCAGTAAGTCTGAAAAGATGAACAGAGCATAACTGATTTGTATTTCTACCTTCCATAGCTGGCAAAATTGTGGAGATGAGAAGTCAGAGGACACAGAGTGCTCCACGTATCATCTCTAAAAGCCCAGATCTTGGCTTTAGCAGCTGGGTTGGGCAGAGCCATCAGCATGGGCACTGTGCCTTCCAGGGCCAGCTCTTCCTGACATCTTCTCGCTGGGCAGGGGCTCCTGTAGCTGCTTCAACCACTGCAGCCACTCGAGTAAGGTTGGCTCACTGCAGGGCACTGTGAAGTGTAAAAACAGGTGCAGGCAGTCCCATTCTGTATATTCTCAGAGTGGAGGCATGGAGGAGAGCATAAACAAATGAACATTTTGTGTCCTGGAGCAGCCAAGGAGGGGAGAGAGGCAGCCTGAGCACATGCTATGCTGCTATCCCAACCAACAGGCAAGTCAGCTGGGCAGGGCACACACAGAGCCTCTTTCTTTAGTTGTTTGAGGGCTCTTTCATTGTAATACACCCCAAAAGCTGTCCTAGACCTTGTGCTCCTGTCCAACAGAATAGACCAACTCTATATTAGCAATTTAAACCAGATAGGCTGAGCAAGCAATTTAGAATAGATAAAAGACTGCTGAAAGAAATGTCGGAATGATACAGTCCTCATGCAAAAACCACTGACTTTGTGGGCCAGGTCTAAGATCCCGTAACAATAAAGAGAATAAACAACAGAATTGTAAATAACAGACTGAAAGGACAAAGTTGACTGCACATAAAATTACAACAATAAGAGGGAGACTACAATAATTCTTCCATCTGACTGTTTTTCAACCTACTGTGCCTCATGGAAGGAGAATTAATTTATGCTCAGTCTCCACATGGCTCCAGCACTGCACTTCCCTACACAAAGCAGCTGAAAAGCAGGTCCTATATATTTTGCTTCTGCTGGCAGCTCCTCCCATCCCATCAAAGGCTAATAAGGCATTTTGGATGCTTCATCTCATTTGCTATCTTCCTGATGGCATTATCATTCCAGTCAGAAAAGCACTGAGATCTCCCATCCCTTCCAGCCATGCCAGCAGGGAAAGCACATTCAGAATTATGGTTTCCTAGCAAGTTCTTCCACCTGTTATTGTCAGCGCAGACATGCACACCCTTAGAGTCTTTGTCTCCCATGTTTTTATTGAAAGAGTCCACAAACACTGTCAGGGCAGCTGTCTGTCCTCCCTGGCCCTTGCTGTAAGGGTGGCCTTAGCACACTGCAGAGCATTCCCTGGGTTATTTGCATGCTGCACACACAGCCCGTGTTAGGTTGACTTCAGCTGGCAGCATGAAAACATTTGGATTTACACATTCCTAATGTTCCACTACAGTCCATGAGCCTCCTCCTCTGGTAACTTCTGCAGAATGCCCTGGAAGAGCACAGTATGACCACTCAAAGGCTGAAGCTGCTCACTGGGAGTTGGCCATGCCAAGATCCAGGCTGTTCTTTTGCAGCACTGGCATCCAGTCTAACTGCACAGCAGGCTTCAAAATGGTGTAGAAATCAGTACCAGTCTTCCTAAGATGCCATACTCCTGAGATTGTTTATTAAAAGATTTATATCTTGTTAATAATGATCTCAGAACCACCCACAGGTGTTTTGCTTTAAAATCTGATTTTGTAAATTGATGATTAAGAAGTAACACCCAAGGGATTTGTTCCAGTGGAGCATTATTTTCTCCTTAATTAATATAGGAATATCAGGGGAGGACACTCTTATCTCTGTCTCCTTAAAGGGAGAGAGAAACTTCATCCCAATGTCAGTAAAGTTTAAAACATAAGCACTGCTCCATTTATATGTAGTGGGTAGTCCCAAGTAGTTGGTGACTGGGATTTTTGCTCCTTGTCCTCAAAGGGGGGAGTGAGCTTCACAGATTTGGATAAAATAGAGCTTAAGGGCCAAAAAAATGGTCTGAGAAAATAAAAAAAAAAAAAGTTTTGTGAGGGTGAGACTCTCTAGTGGACCAGCTCAGTGCTGTACTGCTTTTATGGGAATGGTTGTTGTTGGACAGGGAATTGTCAGTTATGTCTCAAGGCTGATTAGGGAACAACAGGAGGAGATCATTGCTCTCTGGATCTTTCTGTAAGATAAGGGCATGATCATCAAGCACCATTCACAGCCTGAAACAGGAGTATGGCAGGGAGGCAAATGCAGGTCCAAGAAGTAAACTATACAAGAAAAGTCCTAGATCCATGGTGATCTAGGAAAGATCAGCCTCTGGTGAGCAAGGGGAACTGCTGTGCCTTTTGGCTGGTAGATATTTATGATGAATCAATCTCCTTGGGTGCTGCAGTGAATTTTATTTCTGAGGCTGTACGTGGACCTTGCAATGGGTATGTGACATAACATGCTCTAGGGTCATGATTTTACAAACTATTTGGATTAGGAACCTGGCAAGATCACACAGGGATTCCTTTTGAAGACCTTGGGCAAGACGGAAATGTGTGCCAAATTCTCCTCCCAGATAGAAATTTATTGGGAAATCTATTGCGAGCTGTACTTATCTCCAGGTGCTTAGTTTACACAGGCTAAAATAAGCTTTAGTCCTCAGGAGAGGTTGCTAAATAAGTTCCAGCTTAAAGTGATCTCTGAGAAGATGTGTTGTGGTACAGTAAAAGGGGCAGAGGATTCGAGTATTGAGACAAATCAGGGTTTGTGCGGTGAAATCCGTGTCTGAACAATGTCTTTGGCACACATTTCTGTGCAGTCAGTAAAGGAAGTGATTGAAACCAAGGGTTTTGAGGTGGGAATGCTGTGTTCCTCGTTTTCTGGGGATGCAGTTGAGACATCTAAGCTGATGTTTCTGGTTTGCAGATGTGGCAGGACCTCTGCTGCACTGCCATCTGTTCTGAGTGGAAATGTGCTGTACACTCTAAGTGCTTTGCAGAGTCGAGCCCTGTGCTCCTTACAGCAGGCAACCGAAACACGATGGCACATTTGGCAATTGTGGAACTTTCGAGCCTGATGGGGTGCAGCAGGGAATGCAGGGGACAAAACAAACACCTCAGTGGTGGCAGTGAGCACTGCCTGTTTCTGTACAGGGAATTTGGCTGGGTAATGGGAGTAGGCTCCATAACATCATAGGCGTGCATGTCACCACTGCAGGCAATTGAGGAGGGAACCTCCATTCTGCTACCTGCTGGTGCCTTACTTCACAAATCCTTACTGCACAGGCTTAATGTCCTTTTGTAAATAGGGTTTGGGCGACTTGATGGCTTTAATTTGCACTGCAGAACTCCCCAAAGGTAGGAGTTGTTGCTTTAGACACAGTTAAAACCTGTAAAAAAGGTTTGGTCCTAAAGCAATGGGCTTGTAATTTACATTTAATAATGATGGGTGGGTATAAAAGGTGTGTAAGAGGTACTGAAATAAAAGTATGTCTCTGAGATATAATATAGTGATCTCTCCAGCCCCATATCAAACCTGAAGTGCAGCAGTTAATTCACAGTCGTAGCAGATGTTCATATATTGCTGAGGCCCAGTTTTGTACTGACACTGAACAAGTTAAAGACCCTTTAATCTTCACAAGACATCATCCCTTTCTACAGCCCTATTTTCTTTAATAAAATCTATTTGTATCACATTAAAGAGCCAAGTCACCTCCTACTAGTTCACTGGAAACAGGCAATAATGTACCATAGGGTGCCTACTACAGGAGGGCTCTGAGCCTGGAGCCACCCTAAAATTCAATAGAGCTGTCCCAGTAATAGCTTTGAAACCAAAGATTCTTGAGACCTTCTTAAGTTTCCTTATGAAATCCTGTCATGCTTTTCCTGATCAACCAAAACAACAAAGTACAAGTCCACACAAGTCAAAGAGCTGCAGGAAAACCTGGTGCAAGTTGAAAAACAGAAATTCCAGTGTTGGTGGGCTTCAGGGCTGGAGGATTGTGAACTCTGTGAAAATCTTACAAAGCAACCCCCTAATGTTCACATAGAGATGTAAATAGATAGCCACGTCTGCAGCACTTGGACTGGTTTTTTTTTTTCTGTGGGGCTGTTACTGCTTTAACCAGACCACATGCACAACAAAGTAAAACATATCTTGGTCTTTCCTTGGCCTTACTTCTTTCAGAATTGAGTGCAACATGAACAGCTTTGGGGAGGTGATGGGCAGAAATTCACTCAGGCTGCTTTCTTCTTTGTACTCACCTTTGTTAGCAACAGAAGAAATAAAAATTAATAGTGCTATTACCCCTTTCCCTAATCCTTCTCATCCCAACTTTATGTCTCTTCAGCAAAAGGTCAGTCTTTTCAAGCATGATTTAAAGTGTGCACTCATGAAAAGAGAAGAGCCAAACCACACAAATCCTGGATGTTAAAAATATACTCCTCTGTAAAGTGTGCATTCCTCTTGTGTCAAATACACACTCCCTTGCTGAGGTCTGGCTGTTTTGTGGTGTTGTGAGACATGTTTGCATGGAAAGAGCTGATACAAGTGATATCAGAGGAGCCAGTGAAAGAATTGAGATCCTGATCATGCTCTTCTATGAGACAACTGATGAAAATGGAACCTCAGTGAAGATCTTTAGGAGAGCCACACTCAGAGAGCATGACTTGGCAGGGGACAGGTTGAATATCTCCAAATTCTCGTGGATTTGCTAGGTAAGATCCACTTGCTTTGCTACTGCTTCCCTGATAGCCCAGAATAATTGAGGCCTCCTGCAATGTTCTCCTGCTGCTCTCCAAACTCCACCTTGAAGCATTCCACAGCCTGGTGCCATTCTGAATAAAGCCCTGTTGGGTCCCAGCAGCATCTCCCAGTAACCTAAGGAGGCTCAGACCTGCCAGGAAGCACGGGGCAGACCCTGGGCACACTGCAGGAGAAAACAGCTGGCAAAGATGGGAGTGGGAAAGCTCCACAGTACTGCCAGAGGGTCTGCAGGGCTTGGGGATGGATGTGGGGATGTGGGGATGTGGGGGTGTGGGGATGTGGAGGTGCGGGGATGTGGGGGTGTGGGGGTTTGGGGATGTGGGGATGTGGGAAGCAAACCTGCCCTGCAGCTCTGGCTGGCAGGCAAGGAACCACCCCCTGTGCTTGGGCTGGAGTTCACCAGGTTTACTGACAGTGTGTAATCTACTTAGTGTGGCAGTAAAACACTCCAGTTTTCCAACTTTGCATCCACCGAGGCTTTTAAGAATCCTTTGAATTTATCTCTAGTCATTTGCAGAGACATTTTAATGGAGAAAGAGACCTCACTATAGATTTCTTTACTTCAAACAACAGGGAAGCAGGGTACCCACTGGCAAGAACCAGAGCCAGAAACAAGAAAATAAATCTCTAGGGGACCAGGAAAATACAGTTCTGCCTAGAGATAGCATTTTTTCATTTAAAGCTTTTATTGTCTAGATTTTCCAACAGGCTTCTGCTGTGTGTGAATAGGCTATGTCTTGTGTGTGTTTGGGTTTTTGCTGTTGTTTTCCCAGGGTTGTTTGGCGTCCTAAAGGAATCTGCGAACTACAGATGGTGCCCAAAGCAAGGAAATGTGGAATGTGGAGTGGAACAAAAACGGAGCATCTGAAAGACTCCTTGTCCTGCAGGCCAGGGGAGCAATGCAGAGGAGACTCTTTGCTCCTTTTCTGTTATCGCAAAGTGATTGCTGCAGGACTGTTCATTTTCCTTTTCTTTCTGCCCATCATCCACCCTCAAAACCTAAACACTTAAAAGCCCAGTTTGAGCAGTGGAATGTGTGGTACATTCTTGTTCTGTCTGTTGGGACAATGTCTGTGCCATGGGGGGTTGCTGATGTAATTCTTTACTGACCATTAGTAATTCTGGGAGTTCATTGTATGAAATTCCAATGAACTGTATTGTGTCAAAACCATGCTTAATTTAATATCTAATTTAATTAGCTTTTGTATTCCTTGTGCTGAAGAATGCAATATGGAAAGACATCTCCCAGCTATTGCCTGGGCATTTCATGGGTTACACAAGCTGTTTTTCAAATCCATTATTTCATTTCAATTTATTATTTTGAGTGTGGATTTAAGAGTTTTACATCCAAATAGAGGTCACTTTTAAGCAGCAAAAGCAAATTAAAAAACTCCAGTGGTTTCTTACATTGCTAAAGAAAATTAAGAGTTACTGTATCATCTTTGGGATTTATTTACCTTTTAATTTTGCATTAAATTGTCAAAAAAAAAAGTGTATTGTCTAAATGAAGATATAATTATAGTAAGAAAAGGGGCTGGCTCTTCTGCCTGCAGTCCCCGAGTGAGGTGTCTGCTCTGGGCTAAGTTCGGTCACACCATGGCTGCACCAAACCAACCAAACACAGCTGACTGGAAGAGAAATGCATAATCTTCTAACAAGTATTGAGATTGCATAGAAAAAAAACATTCTGACTCAAGATATAACCACAGGCTGTTAATTATTTTGAAGGCACTAAATTCTGAAAAAGTTGTTCCAAAATTTTAAATAAAATTAGATCTTTTTTAGGTGTGGCATATCTAGATGATACATTCAGACACTTTAAATTGTATCCATTTCATTAAAGAGTTTGTTGGAATGGACAAAATAATCACCTGGGCATCACCAAAACCCCCTTTCAGAACCATTCTTCCCAGCACTATCCAGCCTGGATAATAGCACCATGCAAGATGCCAGATTATATCTCCTTCATCAGCAGTTGTGGCTAAAAATAGGTCAAACAAGTGGTGTGATCTCAGCAGAAATATTTTTTAAAAATTTGTATATTCACCTTTAGAGAAAGTTGAGGCTGTACAGTGTTGCTGGTAACTGATTTAACCCCTCTGTGGTAGCAATGCACTGGAGGAGGAACAGAGTGATTTAAGTGCAGTCAGAACATGAGATTGCTGATGCAGCAATGACATTCACATATCTTGGAGATGTACAACTTCTGGAATACAAGTAATCAAATTTACTAGATAATTTAATTCAGATGTTTTGTGGTTACTGGAAAACAAAGACCACAAACTGAGAGAGAGGCCTAAATATCCTCTAATGATTTATTAGGAAGACTTTCAGCCTACATAAGTGTTCCTATAAAATTGACTTAATAACCAAGACACAGAACACTGTAAGACCAAACATTTTTGTCTTACAGTTCAGTGTAACCATATCCTACAGCAACATTCTGAAAACTCAAGCAGATGTTCAAATAAATTTTTTCATGAAATGTGCTGCTCTTTTCTTAAGAACAAATGTCCTTTTGGACATTTAATGGAGATACTTTACTGACTTCAGACAACAGCAGAGAGAAAACTATAACCATATTGATTAAAGCAGACTTTTTTTCATTCAAAAGCAATAATAATAAAAGAATTGAAGACCTTAGTGAGATAAAAATTCATTCCCTGGTAAAGCTCCATAGCTCTGAGTGCAGGAATGGTAAGATATTTGGTATTTTTGGGGCAATGCAGTGCCCTGCTCCCAAACTCCAGTCAGCAGGGATGGCCCCAGCACAGGGTGTGTGTTCCCAGTCCTCACCCTGTTGCTCTCACAGAAGAGATTTGCTGGCAGAGAGCTCAGGAGGCTTCTCTTGGTAGCCCAGAGGCAAAGAGATGCTCTAGGCAATACCAGCACACCATGTTCCAGCTCAGGAATACAGACAAGCCTCCCCAAACAAGAGTGTGAGAGAATGGAAAAGACTCCTGATTTCAGAGGCCTCTGCTCAGTACTAAAGGATCAATGATCTTTAAACCAACAGGGAATTGGAGATGGGGTGATGTGAGTAATGCAGGGAGCTTTTTTCTCCATGCCCATTAAAGTCAGCTCAATTTTACAGTAAGGACTTCATGAACAGCCTGTTGAAATATTTTATATGCTGGTAGATTGCAGCAATAGATCCACTCAACAGCATCTCTTGCTTCCAGTGTTTTTTGAAAATCCTTTTTGGGTAGATATATTTCAGGCTGTGTCAGTCAACTGAGTAGGAAGTAAATTTTTGAAAGCCTGTTCCATTTTTTTACTCAAAAAATGAAATTCTCTAAAGCTTTATGCTAAACCCAAGGCTGCAAAGTAGCCTGGGCAAAGCTTCTGGATTTCTTTTTTAAGAATCATCTCTTCAGATCCTGAAAGATTGTACCATGCTGAGACGAACAACTATTTAGGCAATCCATTTTCTCTTAACTGGTTTGTTTACTACCCTAATGTCCAGCACTTGAGGAAGACTTTTGTGTGGCGAGTCCTTCGGGAATAGGCTGTCCCTGGATCCTTCAGCACTATTGTGATCAGACAGTGCAATAGATGGCAATATCAGTATTAGTAAAGGATTTTCTGCTAGACAGGAAATATGGGGAATACTCAAAAGATGACATTTGTGATTATTATTAAGTAGACCGTAAATATAAATTATTCAGTGTCAGGTTCTCTGTAAAACACAGGTGAGATTTATCACTAAGAAAACTCACTGTGTTGATGTATATCTGGAAGTGACAGATAAGACCTGTGGTGTCAGAAGTAGACTTTCCCTGCAGAGAAACAATAATTTAATCAGTGTTTCAAACATTCAGGACATCTCTCATCTCCCAGTGTGTGCTTCTGTTTATTATGGCTATGTGCACATGCCCTCAGATAAACTTCTGTATCGTCCTCATTTCTTAGTCCTTTCAGCTGACAGTTCCTGCTGAACATCTCCTTTGACCTTTGGACTGTTTTTTGTCTGCAAGTGTCCAGATTTCCATTTGATTTGAGATGTTGAAAAAGCACAGATGTGCTCAGAGCCCTGACCTGTTTTCCATGGAGGCTGGTATCAAGCACAGCAACAGAAAAACATTTTACATTTCTCTGACTGAAGCGCAGAGCAGCAGCCACGGCACATGGAAATTATTTTGCTATTGCCAGTTTTCAAAGCAGGTGAAATCCACTGTGATACAGAAGGCCGTGAAACTCCTGCTGCTGTGCATGAAGGAGTTCTGGGTGCAGGAGATGCTCAGCTGGCCAGTGGATTGTTCTGGCTCCTCTGTGAAAACAGATCAATGAAAATACACATCAATGAAAACACAGATCCACTGGCCTTCAAATCACGTGCAAGTTGCACAAAAGAGGCTGTGCCACCATTCCCAGAGTGCTGGCACACACAAAGTCTCCCAGTGTCTCCTTCAATGTACAACCTCCAGCTTTCTTATGCTTGATATAATTATATAACTATATAACTATAATATAACTTCCCTCTGTACCCCTGCATGGGTGGAAGCAGCTAAAATCTTTTGTCATTTAACAAAATAACAGCGATTTTTGTTCTCTTCCCTGCTGCCTCGGGGAAATTTTATATTTGACAACTGATAGATCCGGGGATTCAGCTTTCGGAATCCTTCTCAGTGGCATCACTGAGCCACAGCCTGGCATGAACATGAAAATAGAGAATTTCACTGGAAACAACTGTAACTGTAGGTGCAAATGATGCCAGTAAATTGCCATCACACACTAAGGCTGCAAGCTGCTGGAAATATGGCAAGAAAGGAGCATCCCTCCAGCTCTGAATCCTCACAATGAAGGTACTTCACAAGAGCACTGGTATTTCCTTTTCTCTTCAGAGATGAATAGCAATTTCTTGCTCGAGTTCATCAGGAATGCTCATTATAAATGATGCACCAAGCACCTGCATCTCTGCTCGGTTTTGTAGTCAGAGATATTTTGGTGGAGCTATTCATAAATGGGGCCTTTTCTAGAAGAAAAAAATTCCACAGAGGCTTCTTTTTTCTTTTTTTTTTTTTTAAGTAGATGCAGAAATTCAAGTGAAGAGGATTTCAAGGACACACACAATTGTTATATGTACTATGATTGATAAATGGTAAATTTGCATTTGATCTTTTAAAAAAAACTTACAAGAAAGTTCAGAAAGCTCAAAAGCCCCTAGAATTCTTTCTTGTAGAAAAAATTTCAGACTGTTTGGAGGAGTTGTTTTTTTAGTCATCAGCATTAGCCATCTCTTTTATGTGTTTGGCAAATTGTTACTTTTTTTTTTTTTCTTTCATTTTGATTTGATTAATTAGACCACAATGAAGACACTGGAATAAAATGGACTGGTTACTTCTTTCTTTGTTTGAAAAGTAAACATTAAGTTTGAGATCACATTTTTCCACTTGAGTGCATGAGAATATTCTTTCATGGGGCTTGAGTTTTGAAGATATATTAGAAAAATATCAAATGTTTCTGTTTAGCTTGCTTTAATTGCAGTTGCAATTTTTTTTTTTATTCATCAACATTATTTGAACCATGTTCATGTTCTTTGGAGGGCTACTGAGCCCTCTGATAAAAAGATGATGAGAAACTCATCAAATTCATGAGGAAAAAAAGAAAGAAAAAGCTTACCCTTTTTTTTCCCTGGCAGTTTTAAATCTTTCCACCTCATGAGACACAACTTGTACAATCATTAAAAGGTTCTGTGACATAACCATGTGAAATTGTGAAAATATATGGGGTGAGAGTATTGCAAAATGACGACAGCTGATTCCAAATTTCATCATCCATTATAATTCTTGTCTTTCTCAGCAGCTTGAGATAAGCTGATTTTTGTGGTTGGTATATTCATATGTTGCTATGTTTCTTGAGACATGTGTACTCTGCAAAATATGTTAACCAGTGAAAGTGCCTGTCTGAACTAAGTAAAATAAGGATAATTTAGGGCATGCTGAACCCATGTAGAATTCCTGCTGCATAAGGAAGGAGCCATGAGTCAGACTAGGAAAACAAGTCTGACAGTGCTCCATTTGTAGGCCCACTGAATAACATGGAGAAAGATGGAGCGAAATAAGGGGAAAACCCAGCTGCAGACCAAAGTTTGGATTGTTTACCTGTTTGTCTGTGAGTCAGGCTAATTTGACATCATTGCTTAAAGAGCCAGAGAGGAAGTAAAGGAAAAGACTCACCTGTGTCCCCTGACAGGAGATTTTCACTCCTCATTACAGTAACTTCTGTATTTGCTGGGAATCAAAGTAAGATGGTTCTCCAAAGCCTCATTTGAAAGTGCCGTCTGCTTGCTACATTAAAGCTAATTATTGAATGATAACCCAAATACTCAAATAACAGGTGAGAATGGGCCTGAAGTAATTTCTCCACTGTAAGCATGTTCTTCTGTTTTAAGATTTTTTATGCATTTTATGGTATGCTGCAAGTGCTTTCACATTAACATTTAAATACTTAACTTTCTATCTCTGTACTTTAATCTTATTCTTATATCCTTCAGCCTTTCATTACATTACCATTATCTGATAAATGCACAGTTCTCTGTGTCCTTTGAAGTAGTGAATTATTATACAGTATGGACTAGATTATCCATAGATTATTTTCCATGCAACACAGTCAGGAGATTCTTGAGAGCCTGGGCAAACACTCTGCATCAAGATGCAAGGTCTGGCTTTTCTTTACTTGCTCCAGGATTAGGGAATTGAATTTTCCTTGTCTGGCTTTAAGGAGCGTCTGTAACCACAGGCACCTGAAGACAGCATGTGAGCTAGAATCTTCACAACAAGCAGCACTTATTTAATTTCTCTGAAGAGTGATTTCATCATCTAAAAGCAAAAATTTTGCCTGCTTTAAGCATAGTCAGTCAGTACTAGAAGGAAGTTCCAAATTACAAAATTTTGATTTTTCGGTCCAATGTTTGATGCTTATGATCAACTTTATGGTATTAAGGAGGAAGTAAATGTCCCACACCCTTGAAATCATGGGGTCATTTAAGAACCTTTAATCTAAAAAAAGAAGAGTCCATCTTGTAGTTGTAAAAAACTACTAAAGTCTACAGAAAACTAAAGCAAGTAACCAGAGGGGTATTGATTTCTGCTGCATAAATCCCCCTGCAAACAGCAGTACATGATAATTTAATAGCTTGTGCATTTCCCTGTGATTCTTAGGACAGCTCTGATGCATCTGGTTTGACAGGAAAAGCCAGAACTGGGACTGGAGTGGTGCCTTCGTCTCTACCCTCTGGTGACACGGATGTCTGGGTTAGTGGGACGTGGCCTAAATCTGTGCCAAAGTCACCCCAGGATCACAAATGAAGTGTCCTTGCATTTATGCTCAAGACTGCAAAATCCAAACAGTGTGAAAATTGTTTCCTGTAGCATCTCAGACACAAATATTCTAAAGTAAAGGAACAAGAAGAGGGAAAATATTTTGTCAGCCAGAGGTCTAAACAGAGAAAGGTGTTTGAAGCTTCATGAGCTCTGTAATTCTGTGTGTGGCTCCCTTTACTTCTTTCCTCATATGGCATCATCACACTCTGGGATATTCTTAGAAGTTTCTGTGAAAATAATTCAGAATCAAATGGCAATATCTCCACTGCACTCCTCAGTTTCTGTTTGGAGAAAATACTCCTCTGCACATAATTGGGTTTCCTAAATGGATAACTCCAGCAGACTGGGCTGTTCTTTGTGCTGGACAATTGTTTAAAGCTTACGGTCCATGCCCAGTTCTTAATAATTTTTTCTGCTCTGCAGACAGTCAAGTGGTGCCCTTAGGAAATGTATGATTCAGTCATTCCAATTCTCTTTTAATTATTAATTTCTAGTCTTCATTTATATTTCATTGTACTGCAGAAAATCTCCAGTCACCACAGTGCCACTTCCATTTCTTAACAGCCTGAAATATTTATTAAACTCATTAAGCTCCAGCCTTTGTAGCTAATTATAACAAACCCCACATTTGTGGAAGCAAATCTAGCTGTGAAGATAAAATTTAAACGAGTGCTAAAACCTCCTTGCCTTCGGAGATTTTTGTTTTTCCTCTTTTTAATTTGTCATGCTGATTTGTAAAGCTTCCTAGTCATTCTGGTAACGTTAGCACTGCTGATAACAACAGACACTGTTTGTCTTGGAGAAGTGCCAGTATTCTAAGTACATATCTAATTTGTCCAGACAGTTTTAAAGTCTCTTGAATTAAAATTATAAGTTTATTCTGAAGAATTGCAACAGACAATTACAAATGAAAATTTGAAATGAAAAATTTTTAAACAAAACAAATGACCAGAATTCTTTGAAGTTAAAGGCACTGAAAAAAGTCAACCCCTTTAGTACAAAGAATGTCACCAGCCCATGTATTCGAGCAGGGCTCTCAGAGGGTTCAGTATGTGGACTTGATGCTATTGAAAGGTTTCAACAGACCTTGTACAGCTGATTTTGAATCTAGCCACTGCTGGATTTAAACCTCTGTGTGTGCCTTTACTGGGATAGACAAACACAGCTTTTGGCTCTTTCTGAAAAGCTGCCCAAGTTAGGCCTCCTTTGAGGGACCATCCTCCTCTCCAGAATTATGGATGACTATTGGGATGAGGACTTTAAGCTTTGATAGGAAGCATACCAGAGTAGTCTTCAATTTAGGGAGCATTCCAGAGTAATCCTCCATCTAGAAGTTTTCCACAACAAAATCATGGAATACTAAGGGTTGGAAGGGACATCAAAGATCATCCTGTCCCTATGAACATGATTATTTTTTCAGCAAACTCTTCCCATGAAGTTAGAAAAGTGAGTTTAGGCAGCTATAGCTGACTTTGCAGCTACTTGAATATTAACTCTCACTGGCTAAGAATAATTGCCTTCACTTCTGCTTGTGAGCTTTTCTGGAAGCTGTCCCCAAAAGTATCATTGTACTTACACAGTGACTCCCCAGGAACCACTGGAATAATTCTGTGAACATCAGGTGTCCAAAGGTTTCTGTGGGAGCACTCTCTCCAACAGAAAGGGAGCAAGCTGGAACCGAAGTTTTTAAATAGCATCTTTCAGTTTGAGAGTCAAAGGGTGAAAGCCAGAGATTTTTAGAAAGGCAAAAGGCCTCTCACCTAACCACCCCACAAAGGAAATATTCACTGATCATTTTAATACAAGAATGTATTTCCTTCTTGATTCATATGTCAGTGACTTTGTCTTCGATTTTTTTGTATAAATTAAATTCAGTAAATGCCCTGAAAGGAACAACAGCTGAGTGTGTAACTTGAGGACGAGTGTGCGAGTCTCACTGCTGGCATCTGCTGAGTGGAATTTCAGGTTTACTGGCAAAGGTAATTTTGTCTTGACTTGCTCCTTGGCTGCAGTGGAGTCAGGATGTAAAATGTTATGGTGCTGTGGAACAGAGAAATTCCTTTATGCACACAGTGGGTCTGTGCCTGACTTTGGATGCACTGGGTCCCACCATTCCCACCCTGGCTGCTTTCCAGGCTGGAGCATGAAGAGGAACTGGATGGAAAGGTGCTCCTGGGTTTGTCACTGCCTATTTCTTACCCTATGGATTTAGAAAAAAAGTGCTTAGCATTATTTTCATACTGTTTAGAAGAATACTTGTGGGTATGCTTTGAGTAAGGTTACTTAGATAAGCTTCAAGTTGAGCAGGTGTGTCCCTCTGGCATTGTGTGCTGAAATAAGGCAGATTTTTAGGGAAAAGAGGTCTTTTAATCCAAAGAAATAGGAGTTGGGTAAGATACTGTAGCTTCATGGCCAACAGAAAGTGAAACCAGATAATGTTTTAGAGTGTTTCTGTAGCTGCCTGTCTCTCAGTATTTGCAGAACTTGGGTCCTGGTCCAAGAAAGAGGTGACCGTGTGTCTGCTTGGGTTGTGCTCAGCCACACTGGGACATGCTGCACTGGCTGCTCCTCATCCTCTTCTCACCTTTGCTCTACTGATATCTTAATGAGGATATAATTACTTCTTCATTCAACTTTCCAGTTTTATAGTCCAAGGCAGGGAAAGTGCAAGTGCACATTGTGGAGTTCCAAAAATTTCTAAATATTAAGGACTGTCCCCGCCTGAGGACTGCAGAGGCTCTTCAAAATGCATTAAAGTGCATTTCCAAAAGTGCTGAAGATCCTTAAAATCTATGGTTAAGATCAGGATTTTTAGTGTATATTAACAATACACATATATTAGGCTGGAAAGAAAATGGCTTATTAGACTTCTAATGTTTCAAGGAGCATCTCTCCTTGAACAGCAGCACTTATTTCTGTCCCTTTGTAAACACGAGTGGAGAATGACATATTTTTCTATTTTCTGGACAGTCAGGGCAATAAAGTTTCCAGTCTGCGAATAACATTCTTCTTAAAAAAATTCTGATACTAATGATATCTTCAGATGTTTCTCTGAAGACACCATTTAGCACATTAAATGAAACTTCTACTTATGCAATTTACCTAGGACTGCATCTGACTTTTCCCAGGAACGTTGTCTGTTCCTACCTAGGAGAAGCTGAGGTTTAGTCACCTGATGAGCAGATCAAGGCTGTTTGCAGACACCTCCATTGCACAGGGTCCCATCTGCTCTGTGGCACATGGACAAGGGATCTCCTGCATTTGGGATGCAATGGGATCTAACGTGTGTGCACTCAGTTGGGGATCCGTGTGAGCACAGCAAATCCAATTCACTCTGAGCTTACCGTGTGGGTATAAATCAAGGATGCATCCCAGACACATTAGTCTCACCGCATTTCATTTTGTCTGGGAAAACCTGGACAGAAATATGGTAGCCCTAAGCTTCCCACATTCCACACTCCACACACACACACATAATAGGTTCATGTCTTGAACCTTTGGTCTCTCTCGGGCTTTCCATTATTGTTGATACAACACATAAATCTCAGGTTAAGTGTTCTCCTGACTTTGCAGTTATTTGCCTTTTTCCTATAGGCCCAACAGTCTTTAAATCCTTCTGAGTTGCTTATTAGAGTTTTAGGTGGGAAATAACAGATGACCCTTGGTTTAGCTCTCAGACTGATTCAGGAGAAATCTCTTCTCTGTGTAATGCCCTGGTCTCTAACAAACCACTCCAACTGATTTTTGCAGACGTGGGCAATGTTCCCTGTGTTTCATGTTCTCTGTTGTTTTCTTAGCCAAGTTGCTTTGGTATTTATTAATTGAGAGTTGTAAGTAATTCACTTAATCTAACACTTGATCAGCAATTTCAAATCAACATTTCAGAGGGAACGTAGCCTCAGGCAGTTGTTATTTATTCTGGTCAGGTAATTCCTTTCTGGGCTGTTTAAACAGCAACATGTTTTTTGTTACAGTGAGACCGCCTAACTTAGAAAAAGAGTTTGCAAGAGTCTGCCTTTCTGTTTCTTTCAAAGTTTAACTAAGTAGACTGCTTAGTGTGATAATGATAACCAAGTACTGAGGTGGGCAGATAGCAGCATAATTAAGAATATGCAACATTCTTAAGTTGTCCAGGCATCTGGTAAGGTTTAGATTTGTTGGTTATACAAAATCATGGAGATACAAACCATTCTGACAGATCTGATAGAAAGAAGAAAGATGAATACATTACCATCTAAGCTGCCCTTGTAGCACTGAGAAATTCTGTAGTGCTGTCCACTTAAAATATTTCAACATCAAAAGCTAAATATTTAACTCTCAGGGAGAAGTTGTATTACCCATTGCTAAGTTTTCCCTTCAGTATTTTACTCCTCTGTGGAAGAAATAGGGACTATAAGACTCATATTTGGGTTTTAGGAGATTTTTTTTTCTCCTTTTGGAGTTTTGGAGTATGAATAAGCCTGACTTAGTATTCCAGAGTAGTCCAATAGCTATGAAGCTCTACAGTAGGGTTCCTTCTGGCAGCCCATAAGGAAGAAGTCAGAAGAATCTCACTGAAATATGGAAGACTGAGCTTTAATAAGAGCACTGTGGTGTTTCAGGGGCTAGCATCTACAAGCCACATTCATAGTTAACAAACAACCAAGCTTTAATCCCTGCAAGGAGATGGATCTCTTTACACCTATTAAAAAGTGCTTTGAAAGTTACACAAGCACTCGGAGACAACCTGGCATTACAAAAGTTACATCTCATCATAGTTATTAGCAAGGTAAAACCATAACACAAGCCTCCATTCTCCCTTTCCTTCCTCCTCCAAAAACAACAACCAGCAACTACCAAAGCATTAAGTTCTATTTAGGGAATCCTTAGAGCAGGTTTGTCCTGGACCCAGTAAGGCAAGTGTCTGCAGCTCCAGAATAAAGTGGGAAACTGAAGAAAGCTTTGAATTTCAAACATCTTTCAGTGAGGAATTAGTTTTAAAAGACATACAACAATAAGCCATGAAGTAAGTCCAGACACCATAATTCAGGGATAGAATATGCTATGAAACTGGCAGGCATCCAGGCCAGAGCCAGGTGCCTGTTTTGGATTAGATTCAAGTGGCCTTAGGCCACCTATGGAGCTTTCAGGTAGAATCTGGAAGCTGCTCACCTCAATATGCCCTACCCTGCTTCTATTTCAGGTGCTTGTGAAGGATTCCCAGATGGCTGGCACTCATCCAGACCCACCTGCTTTCAGCTCTCCCTGTCTCTGTACTGTCATGAGGCAGGCTGCAGAAAAAAATGTATCTGGAAAACAGACTTGATAATTAACTGCCCATTTTCCTCAGTTTGTAGTGAGAAAATTTGACTCATGAGAGCTGCATTTATGTCTTGCTGCTCTTGACACCCTGAGTGTGGGATTACAGATGAACAAGGCACGAGTGTATGTATATAATCAAGAGGAAACAGATACTGAAAAAAAAAAGTATTGAAGCTTAGACTATTACAGGCCATAAAAAAATAAAACTGCTTTGTCAATCTGGTGAATGTTTTACCTGTCACATTCTTCTATTTACTTTTAATTCTGTTTTATACTGGATCATGAAAATAGGCCAAGAGAACTAAAGTCCTGAATGTCAGTTCTAGAATTCTGACTGTAAATGGTTTCTCCTTGACGTTCTGCCTTCCATATTTCTCTGGAAGATCCAGTGCATGTTCTGCCATGGGACTCCAGTTCCATCCCATGAGGGTGGCTGGCTGGAAGGGCAGAGCTGGAGCCAGCGAGGTTCTTCCTGCTAGATTCAGTACAATTACCCTGGAAGCACAGGGAAAAACTAATCGATCTACCCTCAAACAGACTAATCAGTTGGAGGTGCTGTTATGAAGCTCTAGCACAATGTTGCTGTGTCTGTCCTGCCAAGGAGGTTTAAATCTCATTTAAATTCAAGCTAAAAAACTCCTGCTCTCATTAACAGTAAAATGATTGAAAGGACCATGAAATCACTTTTATTAATGTTACAGTCTTAAAGAGTTCATCCATGGAGCAAAACAACAGCACTGTCACAGTATCTGGTATTCCTTAGAGGGGAAGAAGGGAAGGATTTTGATTATAAGGCACCTCCCAGCAAACATAAACATACCTGGAATTAGACTTTTACATAAGGGTTTGCCAAGGAAAGCCTCAACCTTCAGGACTCCGATTTTCATTAATATTCTATTCCACATTTCTCTTATTGCAATAAGACTGGAAATCACCCTCCCAGCTACCTTTCATCCATGTTCCACTGCAGCACTTTTCCTAATATGCCACCATAAAGGCCCAACTCTTGCCTTACTAAATTCAGTTTAAGAAAAGCTGTTGATTTCAGTGTTACAGGCATCCAACATAAAATGATCCAATTCCTTTTTCTTCCCAACACCTTGCTCTATTGAAAACAGGCAAAAATCAAACTCAGTACACACACACACACACAGAGTAAGATATTATTAAATGTTGTCACAGCAACTGGTGCAACACTGAGTTTGTAAAACAGCTGTTTGATTCCTCAACATGCTGAAATCACTTTGGAAATCAACACCACAGTTGGGGAATAATTTTGTTTGCAAATTAGGAATGCAAAAGAAGGCTGTGGTAAATTAAAAATTGTAAGCTGAGCTCTTGGGATAGGCACCAGTTTTCTGTTCTTCATATGTTCAGCACCTAGCTCAAGGAGTCCTCTACAGCTACTGCTACCATATTCTTCATTAGTTCTCATCATCTTTTGGCATGAAAATTAGTGGTAAAAAATAAATCTCTTTGCAGAAAGATAAAAGGTAGGTCATGAAGGCCTTGTTTTCCTGATGAAAGAGTACAAAGCAATTTGAAGGGAATTAATTCCCTTATCCAAAGCTGTCATTGTTCACTGCCATTGTCGTGCAGTATAGCCCTCAAGTAATGAGCTCTGGTCCTCAAAAGACACCACGTTCCAGTGTCTGACACAAATCCCACTCTTGTTATGGAACAGGAGTTTAGAGTCTTTCAGTGTACAGCAAACAGAGTATCTGTGCAGATCTTTCACACAACACCTCCTTTGTACAGCATTGCATGGTGCTGCAAGCCCTTTCTTATAGAAACAAGTATGGAACAGCTTCATGATTATGTGGGAGACCTTTTCCTGTTTGTTTGCCAAGCTGTAGTTAAAATTCCCCCAGAGAGGTCCAGTTCAGGTAAGAAGAACATGAAGCTGTTGGGTCTGGGCAGGCACCTACCAAGGGAAGATGGACACACACTATACCAGAAGTAAAACCACTTAATTTTCATAGGAAAAGGGCTGATACTTAACTGAGAATGATAAAACAAAGGATTTGTGAGTACACTGCAATTGTTCCACAGAAGGGACTGAAAGGGCTCCTGAGCTCCTCTGCAATCTGTGTTCCCAGCAAGGAGGCTGAAGTAACAAAGGCTCATTGATGTGAGAAGGGAGGGAAGTTTTTAATAGACGAATCCCAGGAGCCAGCCAAAGAAGTATTATCTTGTATTAAAAAAATCTGCAAATAATGAAATACAGGGAAAAGAGAAGCCAATTTTCTTTGCCTGGCTCATGAAATGAGTAGCAAATAAAAGAAGAAACATGTTTACAAAGGACTGGAGACTAAATCTTCCCAGCAACATTCTTCTTGGGGTATATTGCTCAAAAGCATACAGGGATCCATGTTCAGAAATGCTGGGGAGGTTCAGTTCCTCTTGATTCCAACTGGAGCTGTGAATTCGTGGTACTGTGGAAAACTAAGTCCCAAAATTTTCGTCCCAGAACTCAGGCTCCCACCCTGAAACTAACTGGATACAAGCAGGAGAATTGTTATCAGAGATCTTATCTTCAAACTGATGCCAGCACTTGTGAGAGCTAGTCACATCAGAAGAAGTCACCTTTCCAGTCCAGTAAGAAAATGAAAAAACAAGACAATATTTCTGGCTTGAGTGTGATGAAGCAGCACTACCAGGAATGGGAGATAAAAACACAACTTTCAGTCTCTGTTGGATGAAACAAATATGTGGCATGAAAAGAAGAACCAATAAGGAATGAATGAGGAACCATTTCATCCCAATGCCATTTGTTTTAGGGGATGGAATAATGTCATACATTCCTAACATGGAAGACAGAGGTTGAAACTTCCATATGGATTTTGTTTCTTGGCCTGGTTTATCCTTTTCTGGGGTGCAGATGCTGGCTGACTGTAACAGGGACTGAGCTTTCCTTCCTGCACATGATGCCAGAGTACGTCTGAAACCAATCCTAGTGTCTTAGAAGTAATTTGCAGGGGTTTTAACTGTGTCTTTGTGACTGTAGGCTGCCCAGCCTTCCGGGTAGAGTGCAAATCACTATTTATAAAAAGCATTTTCAAAGTGGATCTTTGAACCTGCTGGACTGCACAGTTTCTCCCGTGCCATTTTTGATCCATTGTATAAATACAAATTTTGGCACGTGCACAACATTATAAACTGCATAATTGTTTTTATTAGAGTTCTGTGAGTTTGGAGGTACCTGTGCTTTAATTACCTTTGGCTCATTTCCAGGAAAACTCTTCTAAAATGTAGTGCTTGCAAAGCCTTCTTCGGGCCACCCACAATGACAGCTTTTATTTTTCCTCTATTAGTGATGGACATTTTCATTTAATTTCGGTCTGGGTGTGTGACAGAGCCCCCGTGCACTGAGCTGCAGCTTCCCCCTGTTCACTTTCCAGCCACAGAGTGGTCGGGACACCGTGGCAGCAACTTGTGATGTTTGGACCCGAGCCAGGCGAATGCTGTTTGCAAAGTTTTTTAGGTTTTGTCTGTCTTGCTTCCTTGGTCTCCCCTCCCCCTCTCAAAAATTGCTGGTGACACTAGAAATGCAAGTCAGTTAATCTGTTCTAAAATCTAAGCACCAGCCTACAGCAGAGATGGCTGGAGAATGCAGAACATTGCTTGGAAGGTGGGTTTAGTTCCGCTCCCGAGCCCAAATCTCTCGTGTCGCAGGACAGAGCAAGGACAATGGCAACAAGTCAGCAGGAGAGCTGGAACTTCATACTCCATGCCAGAAAAAGGGATGTCCAGCTAGCACAAATAAATGTGTAGAACTAATCAAATTAGGATGGACATGCTGTGCAATACAGAGAAATGCATGTAAGCAGAAAATTGTGTTTAATATTTGTAATCAAAAGCATTTATTTGGGACTATAACATCCCAGTGCTACGTGCAAATTGGGTGAGGAAAAAATGTAAACATTGTTTCTTTGATTTCACGGAGTTAGGGTTCAGGAATGCTGGATGGAGCTCCTTTTCCAGGGGCTGTGATTAAAAAGCTATGTGAAATGAATTTAGGGGCTTATTGACAGAAAATATTACTGTAAATGGTGGTGGAAACCTATTCCACAACGATTACTCTTTATTGCAAGGAGTTTGCCAGAATTTATAGGATGCAAACTCAAAACCGTGGGTTTAGAGACAAGCTGAGGATATGATTTCTGTTCTAACACCATGTTTTAAGGCTTCTGCAGAAAGCAGAATTTAATAGAGGAACTGGTGAGACAGTGGAATTTTATTCTGTTAACATTCAGGTCCTTAAGGATCAGGAATTAATGAGGAACTACCGTAAGTCAACCAGTACATGTTTTTGTTACTTATGAGTTTTCATGTCAGCTGAAATATAGTTACCCATAAACAGAATAACCAGTGACACAGTATAGCCTGTACCTCGTGTCACTGAAAAATGCAATTAACCATGAGGCAAAAGCAACTCTATTCCAGTAGCTCATATGGTAAACTGAATTCTGGTTAGAAATGCAGAAACATGCTTTTTGGAACATGCTAGACTAGCATTTTCCATTCCTCAGAACACTGTAGTCAGCCTCAGATTTTGTGGAAGTAGACAAAAGGAATCCTCGGAGTTTCTATTTATGACAGCAGCCTTTTAAAATTTGGGGTGGAGGAGGGAAGAGGAAGGTGCAGGAGTGGATCTGCTGTCAGCTGCCATTCCAGTGCCTGGTGCTTTATAACCCTGCTCTGTGGAAGTCAGAGCAAGGGCGGGAGGTGCTGCAGCTGTGGGGAAGCTGAGCAGTGTCCTCAGACCATGTCAGGATGTGCCCTCATCCCAAACTCTCTCTGTTCACAGCCTCCTCTCTGCACAAAGGATCTTTCTGGCAGGGAGGACACAAAGATTATCTTCTCAGGTTCTCTAACCCAAGCAGAGAGAGGAGCTGTGCTAAGTCATGCCAGCTGAAAGGATTTGGCCTCAAATTGTACAGTGTTGCATGGGTTTAGAAAATATACAGATAGACGTGCCAGTGGGATTTGATACCAGCTGAGCACATCCCTGCAACTCCACTGAATCTATAGGAACTCTTCCCCAAGGTCTTCTTTAAGTTGTTCATATTTTGTTCAACCAGCAGTCTTGTCCTGCTACAACCGAGTAACAGTCACCAAACTCTTTAGATAAATTTTGTAAATTCACAAAATGCCTTGAGGTTAATTGAATGAAAAACGTGATGAGAAAGAAAAGCCTCCTTAGAAGTTGTGTATGGAGAACAACCAACTTTGGAGCATAATTTCACTTGGGGGCCTTTTCAACTTGTGACAAAGATGAACCTGATGGGTTTTAAAAACTACCAGCTCATTCTAAAGAGGGTCATTTGCAAAGGAGTTTCTAAGAAGACTTCTCTGCAAAGACTTAAACCCAGCATGTGGGTAATCACCCCTCACTAGAAATGAAGGCAAAGGGCTTCTGTGCCTCACAAGAGGGAAACTTCTTCATGAACACAGAGAGTGTAAAGATTGAGCTGGAAGAATCCTATGGAGTGCTTATATGAATCCTGAGTAACCCAACAAGTATGTGATTTGGCAAGAAATGGTCCAGGCCATGGTCAAGCAGGAATGGACAGTTGCAGAAACTGAATGCTGAGTTAGCAAAGGAAAATTCTGCTCTGATTCTATGATGCATATTCACTGAATATCGATTGAAATGAGCCCTCCCTGCACCATTTCCCATTGGAAGTACTCTGCCTCCAGTCATCCAACCATATGTGGTTTAACTGTAGTATAAATGATACAAATTCATTTTAAACACAAATAAATTGGAAGATAATCTAGATTGACAGCTCTCTGTCTTCTGTGAATTGTTGGCTCATCTCAGTGGACACAAATGCCCCACATGATGAAGAGTTTGCTCTGACAAAGGAGGCAAAACAAACATGGTGGCATTTTAGTCCAGGGCTTGTTTCTCCTGCATGCCTGTTAGCCATGTAACCAGTCAGCATGGAATCATAGAACCTTAGAATGGCTTGGAAGGAACCTCTCCTTCCAACACCTCTGCCATGGGCAGGGACACCTTCCTTTAGACAAGGTTGATTCAAGCCTCATCCAACCTGGCCTTGGGTAATTCCACAGATGGGGCAGCCACACTGTGTGAGTTGTATGCAGTGTGACTCTACCATGATGGCCACAACAACATAGCTCTTGGGGCAAAAAATCTAGGAAAGTTTATTGGAAAAGAAAGATTCAGGATTAGAAAGAATATACTCCTGAAAAATAGTAATCCATTTTCTATGATATGTTCATGAGTCGAAACAGGAGCATCCAACATCTTTGCATGTAGACATCAGGACAGTGGACAGACACTTTCCATGCAGGTGTGGTCTGTCTAGAGAGGGGACTCAGACATCCTGGTGACACTTGGGCTCTGCCCAAGTAACTCACTGCTGGTGTGGAGCAGCAACCTCCTACTCTGCCCTGCAGTTCTGGAAGAAATCCTGAGCTCCTGAGTCGGGATCTGTAGATCTCTTTAGGCTGGAGATCCCTGCCCAGGACTGTTATTGCTGGGCAATGCTGCTCCAGGGTGACAACCTTTACTGGGTCTGCACAGTTCCTTGTATTCCTGGATGATAAAGGAGTTTCTCAAGTGGGTAGAACACAATTAGAACAGGTGGATACAAATTAGTAGGGGAAAATAATGACCTATTAAGAACCTGACAAAACTGGTCAGCATAAAAAAATTGGTGGGAGCATCCAGCCTGGGGGCTTAGGGAGGATAGAGCCCAATGAGACTGCAGTGTGGAAATAGCTGTCTGAGGAAATTTGTGCTTGTGGTCATCTGAGGTGGGACTTGCTAGGGAGAGGGGGGAGGAAATCCCCCTCTGAATGCATTGTTTACTCCACTGCTGGCTGTGGAGCTTTAGTTTTCTCTGATGTTTTGCATGGTGTGTTTGCACATGGAACGAGCTGCCTTGCAGGATTCTCTGATGTTTATGACCATCACGGCTGGATCCTGATTGACTCAAGGAGCAAAGGATGATGTTGTCTGAGCATGTTAAATGATCAATGTTGCTGCCTACAGGCCAGGAAAGGTTGGGGTCCCCTGCCTAATGCCAACTCAAATTTAGATGCATGTCATTTATAGTCATGCAAAGCAGTGTCACATTTTTTTCTTCTTCTTTGATCGTACTCAGAATACGTATAAATCCCCAGGGTGAAATCTTAACTCTACAGAAACCCAGAGCAAACCTCCTTTCAGTGATGCAAGGTTCCTGGTGAAAGTTGTGTTTTTATTTCTTAAACAATTCTTGTAATTGCTAGAGAATTGTATTTATTTCTCTCCCCTCACATCAAATTAAATGTCAGTTTTCATGGGCAGGAATTCTACTGAAAGCAGTCATGTCTGTCTATTCAGGGTGTTGAGGGCTGATAATAAAATTATAGCGTACTAATTTTAAATTTTTCTCCTATTATCTGCCATGCACAGCATGTTTTATGTTTTCTACTCCACTGGGACCATCGCAAACCTGGGGCCAGTTCTTTCATTTGAATATACTCGGTGGGAGGTGGCAGGTGCAGTTACAAAAAGATCTTGAAACTTTATCATAACATATTCAGCAAGGTGATAATGTAAAACCTGCTGGAAAATGGAGACAGGTAGAGGAGAAATTCCATGCCTGGGAACTTACTTAATGTTTAAAGGCAGGAAATGTTTTAGAAGCAAAAATATCTCAGATCTGTCTAATCCACTGCCCCAGAGTAGTTACCACGATAGCCCTGGTGATGGGGCAGGTAGAGGAGATGACCTCCATCTCACCTCAGCTTCCATCATGCTCTCCAGCTCCTGTGCCAGCTGGAGCAAAGAGGCACCTTAAGCTGACACAGTTAATGTTTATTTTTACAGTGTGACTGTGGGACAAGGGAGAGTTTGAGTGAGATTGGACCAAGATGCATACAGGAAAACTCACTGGCATAAAAGGGAGATCATGAGGTGAGGGACACTTCTCCCAAGTGCAGCCAAAATCATCAGAAACGAGTTCTGTGTTGATTTCCAGCCTAGACTAGTCCCATCCACTTAAATACCTGTTTACTTCTGGATTATTTAGATCTTTGATCTTTTCCTGAAGCTTTCTATGGAAAGGAGTGTGTAGTAGCACAACTACATGGGCTGGGACCGGAACCTGGTGCTGTGTTTGGCTCAATTTGCGTGAGCCACTGTGTGAAAATCAGCTCCTCGGTGGACATCAGTGTTCAGTACCCAGTACCTGTCACAGCTGTGTTCACTTCCCAGGCACCTTAATCTTTGTGTGATTTGTTTCTTTGGTTTTCAATGATAAGACTTTTAAAAATAATAGAAAATAACAGCACATTGTCTCTAAATGAGTGATGGCAACCGCACAGGTTGTCCTGGACTGTGCTTCCCCCAGCATCCTCACAGAACTCTGCTCTTTGTGAACAGAGGGGCTCTCATACAATGTACAAAGGCATGGTGCCAAGTGTCTGGAGGAGGAGTGTCAGGTACAACTTGGACATGCCCAGTAATGGGACAAGAGGCCATGAGCAGAAGCTTTTGCCTAAGAAGTTCCACCTGGCCATGAAGAAGGACTTCTTCCTTGTGCAGTGGCTGAGCACTGGAAGGGATTGTCCAGAGAGGGTGTGGAGTCTCCCTCACTGGGGACATTCCAGAACTCTCTGGAGACAGCCCTGTGCCTGGTGGTGTGGGATCACTGTGGCTGGACCAGATGATCCACTGTGATCCTTTCCAGTCTGACCATCCTGTGCTCAACCCCTGCAGGCTGGCCCCCTGTTCTGCCCCGCACTGCAGATCCCCTGCTGTCTGTGCATCCCCACAGGTGTGCCCTGGCTAGCCCTGCCCAGCCCATCCCTGCCCTGCCCTGCCCTGCCCTGCCCTGCCCAGCCCATCCCTGCCCTGCCCTGCCC
>JAWWMU010000026.1:3155355-3201560 GCA_035048155.1 Cinnycerthia olivascens
GCCGGGGCCGCGCTCACCTGGGTGCCGCTCCCCGCGCTCCGCCGGCCGCCGCAGCGGCTGCGGGGCAGCGCCCCGGTGACCATGCGGGGCGGGCGGGCGCTGCCGCCGCACGCTCCCGGGAGCAGGTAGCACCCGCCAGGTGCGCGGCGGAACATGGACTGTCTCCTGCTGGCCGTCTGGACTTTACCTGCTGCGATTCTCGGCGGCAGCTCCATGCCATTCCAGACCCTCCCGTGGCTCGGAAGCACTGTAAAGGCAGGTCGAGAGCACTTTTCTTTTGCAGTCGCCTAGTGTACTTTCATACCAGGTTCTGGTGCCTTATCTTTCTGCCTTGCCTTGTCAAGGAAATCTCACCCAATACTCCTTTTCTCTTTTTTTTTTTTTTCTCTTGCAGACCCTTCAGCTGTGTTGCCTCTGTTGTATGTCTCATGCAGCAACTTTAACCAGTGACAGCATCAGTGAATTGACTCATGGTTTGTATAGCTCTTTCTGTGTATATGAACGTTTGCATGGATGCTTTTTATTTATTTATTTATTTGTGGAGTGAATATTTAGAGGGAAGAAGTCACAGTGTTTGGGGAGCATAAAGTGCAAGCAGGCTGGCTACTGCGGGATGTGAGCCGTGGGCAGGGATTAACTTGTTAAGCCCTGTGTGCTAAAGCTGAAAGGAACAATATGTAGCAGCAAAGCAAATGAATGAGATGGTAAATACATCCACGTTTCCATGTGTGATTAGAAAGATGAATGTGTGTGTAGCTGCAACAGCAAAACCTCATGTGTCTGCTGTGGAAGCAGTGAGACAAAAGTAATGAAAAGATTTGTGTGGGAGAGCAGGAGGAGCTGTGCAATGCAGGCTAAGGGCGAAAAAGAACCTGGAGGATAAGGGTTTGTGTGAGTGGGAGCTCAGGAGCCGTTTGTTCCCAGGTTGGAGTCACTAACCCGTAGATGCTGATGACTTTGGGACTTTTGAAGTGCAGTTTGTGCTTTGTATTGTGTATGAGTTCAGAAGCAAAGTACAATAGAGAACCACACCAGGGTGCAGAAAGAAAAGCCCTCTTGCACCCTATGCTCTGCTCACTGGGAGATTCCCTCTCTCCAGCAGCTGCTTGCATTTTTTGGCCACCAGCCTGCTTAGCGTCCTCAACTTCTGCCATTGATTAACACCGCTCGAGGAAAGTGAAAGCTCTTGATGTATTGTTTCCACTGTCTAAGGAAAAGCAACCTATCAGTGGTTACATTTTCAGCCTAATGTGTGTCCAATAAAGTCTATTCAGGCAAAGACATTAATTTGAGACTCTTGGCAACATCTGTTACTACACAAGAAGGAGGGGATATTCTTTTTTTTAATGGTATTATTTCAATTTAGGAAGAGAAATTAATTGCTTGTCAAGTGCATGGACATCTCTAAGTATCCACAGAGAAACACAGCTCACAAATTAAATGAGGTTGGGAAGCACTTTTTTCAGCATAATTACTGAGGCTACCAAGAATAGGTGCAAAGATCCTAGTTCAGGAAACAGCTAAAACTCCGAGCCTGGTTCTGGACACAGGTAATCCCTGCATGGCTAGGTCAGCACCAGTGGTAATGTGCTGCAAGTGAGGCACCTGCTTGTACAGCCAGCTCAATTATGGCCTCTTCCCACCCACCCCCCTTTTTTAGGTGGTTCTGAGTAGATCTGAGTGTTCTCCTCAAAAGTAATTTTGCAATTTTTTGCATATTTTATCCAAAACAATAAACTTTTTTGACATGCAATTAGCAATGGCTGACTAAAGGTTATTAGGTAGGATGTAATCTCTTTCTGCTGGAGGTCAGTTACAATTTGAAACCCAGTCTAATCAAGTCACTACAAAGAGATGAGGTCTCACTCAGTTAAGGTATTACTATATTAATCCTTTAATCCATTTGAACAAGTGGTACAGTTCTGCAAGGCCTCAGTCGTGGCTGCCCCTCCAATGATACAATATTTGCTGCATTCTTAGGGAAGGGAAAAGCTTCTCAAACCAGAGCAGCCCTCACATTTGACAGCAATTAATACAGGGGGAGGGGAAAATCTACAGATCTGCTGGTGATGACAAATGTCTACAGAGGAGCAGTTGTGGGAATGTTCACAGCTATGCTAGTTAGTCTGCCCCTCTCAGTGGGGCACAAAGGAAACAAACGCAGGCTGAGAGCCTGGGTGACTTACGGGGGGGAATTTATGCAGGCGAGACAGCAGCCACAGAGCCTGCAGAGCCTGCAGGCCAGCCCCGAAATGAGGGAATGCTCCCTGCCACAGGGAGTGCCTGATACCGTGTCAGAGTGCCTGGTTTGAGGGATGCCAGAGCTGATGGCCGACTCTTTATCCTTACAGATTACGTGTTTGTGACACCTGTCAGAGTGGATGCCAGCGGATCGTACATCTCACACGATGTTTTGCACAGTACTAGGAAAAAGAGATCAACTCAGAGTTCAAAGAGTTCCTTGCACTACAAATTTTCAGCATTTGGACAGGAACTTCACTTAGAGCTTAAACCTTCGACCATTTTAAGCAACAATTTTATTGTCCAGGTACTCGGGAAAGATGGAGTGTCAAATTCTCAGGAGCATGAAATTGAGCAGTGTTTCTACCAGGGATTTATAAGGAATGATAGCACCTCTTCGGTAGCAATATCTACATGTGTAGGCTTGGTAAGTGTCTATTTAAAACAAATCAGCATTAAAAGTATTTTCTTATGTGGAATAGTAGCTGAAGGTATGTAGTTCATATAATGTTAGGACACCATATGATCTTTTCTGGTTTTTCTAGTATCACTAGTTGCTATTGTATTTCACAGAAGAGACTTTGTTATAGCCAATGAACTGCATCAAAACCTTTGTATTTTTTGATGACAGTCTTTCAGGAAAAAAAACAGAAGACTGGCTGGTAGTCCTAGTAATTATCCCATAGCAATTTGTTACAGTTTGTGATAGCTTATACATTTCTGCTCACTCTTAAGTAAAAGTTCTTCCTGCCTTTGTGAACTGCGATGAATAAAGGAAAAGAAATCTGTCCAGAAGCTTGTGAAAACACAATATTATATCTAGGTTCATCAGCTACTTTGAGGAAGGGTGAATTTCCTAGCTTGGCAGGAGTTATGAACAAATTTCCCTTTGTTTCCTTTGATAATTCAAGCCTTATTTGGGTTTACAAGTCTTGATGAGTGGATCTCTTATGAATGTGTTAAATATTATCACTGTGTATTTTCCATTTATATCTGTCAGACAAGTTCATGAAATATCATTATTCACAGGTAATCTTTTCAAAATACATTAGACAGTGCTCATTGCCTGCAGAGAAGGCTTTACTGATGTAATTTAGGAGAATTCTCTACAGAATTAATAGTTAAGGATTTTTTTAGGTTTAATCCCTTGCACTTGCAAAAGGCAGTCTGCTATGGCTGCAGAGGAAGGCAGTGACATTGAGAGGGAAGTTTATGAAGTCATCTGTGTGCTTTGTGGTTGACTAAAGGTCCAGAGGATATGTTGGGTCACCCTCTAGAAATCTGTTTTGCAAAGGCACTTGTCTCTGAGGGCTATTAAACTGTGTGACAGGACCAAAGAAGGAGCACTTGAGACAGCCAGTGTTTCCTTTGAAACTGCAATCAGTGACTTGAGAAGCCTGTTCCCTAGGAAGGGCTGTTGATAACTGCTTGAAGTGGTCTGGGTTACATTTTGAATGCTGAACTTTTTTTATTTTTTAAAATTTTTTGCCTTACCTAGTTAGAGGAATCCAAACAGTTCATTTGAACAATTGCAAATGTGAGTTTGGAGCATGTGCCAGGAACTGGGTTGAAGCTTTCTTTTGCTTTTAAAGTTGTGTTTGTGATGCTGAACTGTTAATATCAAATGTGCCTGGTTGTTTTCATGGAAGCCTCATGTTTGCAACTGCTACCTTTTATCAGGTTTACTCAGAAAAATACCCTATTTTCACTCATTGCAGTGTTTTGTCTTTTTGCTGTGGGAAGTGCTCTAGCTACACACAGCAGGGTACAGGTTGGGAGATCTCGTTTTGGTTTTTGACATACTTTCTGAGCTAAGTGAAACTGGGCTTGTCAAGTCTTGTCTGGAGAAGGAAGGTTCAAGCCTGCCTCAGGTCACAGAGGAGCAGAATTTGGTGATCTTAACTGAGAATGAAATGGATCTTTTACCACTGTCTCGACACTGAGGTTGTTATGACTGGTAAGCTTCACTTAGAAAAGATCCAGAAACTGATCAAAAGAGAATAAATATTGTGGTATGAACAAACTTATTATGGAAGTACCTAGATTATCAACAAATAGAATCTCTTTTTAAAATGAATTTCAAGGTTCAATGGATTTTGCCTGAAATTGTTGTTCTAAACTGGTGAATAAATTAATCTTTACTTACAATAATCTCCTGTAGGGTAGGTATCCCAAAGTATAATTGTTCCCTTCTCTCCCTATCCATCCATTAATCTCAGTGCACCTAATGAATCCCAGGCAAATTACCAAGAGGATTCTGAGTCTCTCAGTTTACAAGGCTGCCCTCTTAAAGATGTCGTCAGCTGTCTGTAATGACACCCACGTCACTTTTCACTGGGATCCAAACTCAGTAATCATATGTTAAGTCTGGACGCTGTGCTCTGATCAAGAGAACCTTGTGAATAGCTTCTATATCCTTTTTCACCAACTACTTTTGTCACTTGGTTGCCCTTCTTTCCTATTTGCTTTGTTCACTGCAATTAAACCGAAAGTGGTGTTTCTTCTCTATGGTTGGTAGCACTAATCTTTCCATTGTTCCTTTCATTAGCAATAGCTTCTCTACAATAAAACTGCAGTGACCCATTCTTTCAAGCCTGGAACACCACAATGTGATTTGGAAGCAATTGCATTTCAATAGACTATGGGGACTCTTTGATCTAATTTTTTGGATGACCTAGAGTATTCAGTCATTCAGCTGCCTGTTATCTGCCAGTGCCTGCAGAGGAGACTTGGGGGAGAGTCTATATGAAATGGTTTGTTAGGCAGGATGACCTGAATTTAACACTGGAAGGGAGCAAGAATTTGTTGCTTTGGTCTAGATCTGTTAAGAGATGTGTGTATATTACGTTTTAATGGCTTAGTTGACAGGAAGGCCCCACGTTTTTATGCTGATTTGTTGATTTGAGACCAAATGTTTCCATCACTCAACACAATTTTCTTGGTGTGTCAGAAGGCAGAGCTGGATCTTTATCTGAACACGTCTCTAATACAGTAAGTGAGCATTTCAGGAGAATGTGCACAAGTTTACTGTGACTACTGCCTCCTTTCATCATCAAAGTACTTCAGCTTTCAACTGGAACTTGCCTTTTTCTGTCTTCTGCCCTTTTTTTGCTTCAGTCAGCATCCTTTCCTTGCTGGAGCGTCTGTTATACAGCAAAAAACCGGTGCTTTGACTTGTTTTGTAAATGAAAACTCTGCTCTGGACCTTCTGTGGAGAGCACAATACATTCCTTACACAAAAGTTATGATAATTTTTTCACATATTTTTTTAATGCATTCTCACTCCCAGGGATCATTCTTTTACTCTTACAACTTTGGGACAATGAGTTTGTTTATATTAATAAATGCAAAGCTGGTTTCACTCTTTAGCATCATTTTAATGTGTCTCAAAAAGAAAGTAATGCAAATTTTTTTACTTCTCTTCACTGATTTTCATTATTGATTTAATAAACCTCTTCTGTTATTCCTGCATGACTTTTTGGAGTTTCCTTCAGTGCCTTGTGCTCTTCCAATTGGTTTATCCAGGCTACTGATTTGTCGGGCTGCTTCATTCCCTGTTTACATTCTCAAATTCAAACCATTTGTTCTTTCCACATTCAACCTTTTTTTCCAAAATGATTTGAGCTAATTCTTACTTATTCATAATAATAATTACTATTATTATTTGGCAATTTATTATTACTTATAATTGCCTTTAGCTAGCTCATTGGGAGGCAGACTATACCAAATCCACAGACTACTGTGGTTTTTCAGGTTTTTCTGAGTGAGATGATGCTGGCCACTCTTAGGATAAGAAATTGGTTTTTTTAGGACCTACTCAGTATGATTGTGTATATTTCCTCTTTCCGCCTTCCCCGTTCTCATCCACTTTGTGCTATTTAATCTGCATTAAAAATGAGATCTGTTGTAGGTTCACCAGCTTTAACTCCACTTCCACGATGCCATCTAAAAGATTTACTGCTGCCTTCCTAGCCTGTATCACCACAGCCTTGAATCTGTTGTTTGCCTCTCTTTATAGGGCATTTTTTGTCTCCTTACCTTAGGTTTATGTGTGCAGAATCTCCTGTATAAAGTGATTTGTTTGCAGTCACGCAGTAAATCAGGGCAGAATACAAGAGAACCTCAGAGGTCTCTGGTTGTATTGTAGAGACTTTCTCAAAAGTAATTTATAACTGTGCTTTTGGGAGCAGAATTTGCATTCCCCCTGTGAACATGAACTCGGGCAAAGTCAAACAAGTTTGTGATCCAGTGCACAACATAAGAATTGGTGGCCCTAATGAATGAGGGGTTTGTTTTGCAGCATTTTTGGGGTGCAGGACACAGGTGAGGGTCTGAGAGCAAGTACAAAATGCATGCCCAGAGGAAAGAACTGTTTATGCAAGGAGCTCTCCTGCCATTCCATCACAGAGAAGATGTGTGTGTATTTTGGGTCAGAAAAAGCGACTTCAGTTCAGTGGAACAGTTCAGGTCCTTTACAGTTTTACACAGTTTTATCATCCAGGCCAAGTTTAGCCCTGGCAGGGAGGCCTGAGAGGCTGCACCTGCTCCCAGCAGAGCTGGGTTTGGGCTGATGGCTCCCTTTGATTTATTGCACCTCCGTTAGAAGTAGTGGTGCCCTCCTCTGGTTTTGGGGAGATGTAGTTGAATCTGTCACTATAAGGAGCCTCTTTCTCCTGTCTCAAGTTGTGTTGTGTTTATTAGTGTCTAGTCAAAGGAAGAGAAAGAGGAGGGAGGCATGAATCATGTTACACTCCTTGAGCTGTCAGGATTCTAGACAAGAAGGGTTATAGATGTAGCACAGAGATAAACAGGAGATGTATTAATTCAGTGGAGGGGGTGTGTGTGTGTGTCTGAGGGCACAGCTTTGCTCAAAGTATCAAAGAAGCCACAAAATTAAAGCTTCTTGATGCAATCTGACCACCTAAGAGGCAGGCAGGCCAGGCAGCTCCTGTACCCCCTCTTTGTAGTCATTTAACTACACCTGGTATTAGCATTATTTAAGTTGATGCTAACACAGTTTCCTATTCCTACGGCTCACACTTTTAAGTGCAATTAAGTATATTGGGACAAATCCCAAGGTTCTTATGCAGACAAACTGCCATCAAACTCAGTGAGCCAGACTGCTGGTAAAGGTACAGGACAATTTCTGTTTGCAAGGAGGGTCCTTTAGAGATTGACAGCTGTAAAAATACAACAAAATTCAGCCCAGTGGGACCTTCAGGAAAAGCTAAGTACAGAGCTGATGGTTTTTCTCCTTCTTAAAGCTGTTTCTAGTCCACACACAAGCCAATACAGAAATCCTTTATTTTCTGCCATTGCAACAGCACAACATGAACAGCATCTTGCATGAGAGTTCCGTGATTTTTTTTTGTAGTCATGCACCATTGCATCTTTATCCTTTATAAAACACAAACTGTGTTTTACAGGATCATCCTTTTGTCCACTGTTTTGGTGAATATTTTTCCATTATTATTCCATTACTCCATAATACGGTAAATATGAAAATAAGAGTAATCTCCACAGGAAAAGGAGATGACAGTGGGAAATAGTCATATTCTTGAGGACATTTTGGGTTATACTAGAAAAATACAAGGCAGTCTTTCTGGTCTCAGCACTGATCTGACTGGTGATGAATTGTGTGATTTGGTTATTGATCAACCTTCCCCATATCTCTCTGATAAGCTTTCTGTTTAACTCTGCCTTTAGGCTCTGCAAGACAAAGGCAGTGTTATCCCAAGTGTTTTTGGCACTACTGATTCCTGATAGGTGAGAAAAGGAATTAAAGAGGATTAATGATGAGAAAGAATCTGCTTCTGCTTGGCAGAAGAAGTAATAGAAGTTGCATTTCTTCCTGGTTTTATGTTAAAAAATTTGGAATCTGGAATTTACAGAGGAAACTGAGCACAGTGGGCTGTGGCTGCTCACAGGAGCTGGTCCTCCCTCACTTGTGCCTGCTGTCATTGCTCAGCTGGCAGCAGAGTGTGGAAATGGTTCACTGGTGTATTTCCAGCCAACCTTCAGGCTGCTGTGGGCACCACTGCTTGAACCCTTGGAGTGGTTTTCCAGAAACGGGGGGGTACCCATTTCTACAGAGATATTTCATCCTGGTAAGCAGCAGCCTTATCACTGCTCCCAAAGGAATCAGTCGTGGCTGTCTGTGCTGGAAACATCAGCGTTTGTGCTGCTGGAGCAAAGCCTCTCCACTAAACCCAGTTCCCACACTTTGCCTTGTCCATTAGAGAGGAGCTTACAGACAAAAATGCCCCTGTGAGGGTCAGGAGTGGGTGACCTGCCTGCACAGACGTGACCCCTTCATAACAGGATGTCTTTGATGTCGTGAGGATTTTTATTTTCAGCACCACTATTTTTTCGTGTGGGCTGCACCATCTCTGCTGCGAGAGGCAGTGCATTCTCTTCTGCACAGCTGGGAACTGCTGGACATCACAAATAGCTCTCTTTTTCAGGGGCAGATTTCAATAACTAACAGCAGCTTTTAGCCACTAATTAACCTAAATAGGGTTTTATTTCTGTCTTCCCCCTTTTCTTCCTCCACTTTGGAAGTGTTTGAGGAGGATACCAGGTTGGCAGACCTGGTGTGTAAAGGCTTTTGTTTACCCAAAATACAATGACAGTCTGAAACTGGAGTTCAGGTGGAGCTCAAGCAGCCCTCTCCTGGAGATCTGTACCTGACACACGGCACAGGAGTGGGGAGCACAGAAGTGTCTTGATTGTGCCTGGGCCCCCACACAATTCACTTAATTTGAGCAAATGGTGCTGTCAAAACTGTTCTTAAACATTGCTTTTTTCCCAAGCTTATTCTCTCCTTACCCCTGCAGAGCCAGAGCCCTGATCATGATGACAGCTCTGTGACATGCTTGCACTCAGCTGGGAGCTTGACTTTGATGCAATGTCATAACTCAGTCATAACTACTCTGGATGGTCACTGGGATTTCTGTCACCAGCTCCTGAAGTCCCTCAAATGTTTTAGATCCTCAAATTTTTGTTACGGTATCGTGTTTAAGTCTACAAGGTTTTTGTGATACTGTTTTCTAATTTGCAGCTTTTTAGGGATGAATTTGTCTTCCTAATGTACAGCAGGTTCTTTACTCTTTGAAAGAGAGGGTCTCTGGGACTGCTGTCCAGTATTGCAACAGGAGGGAAGACTGGAGGTTAAAGACCTGTGGTTTGGGAATTTGCAGTGCATGGATCAAGGTAAAAGCTGTAGCTGTGCTAGACAAAGGCATCCAGGGTGGTGATGCCCATAATAGATCAGTCAATTCCTCAAGATCATTTCAGAGCTATTTGCATCTGATATTCTCTCCTGGGCATTGGCACTGTTGTTTCTTACAGACACAGAGCTTGCTAGGGATTTTCTAGAAAAGACCTGCTTTCCAGGAGCTCTGTGTGCCTCACTTTGTCATGGTCTTGTCCCAGTGAGCTGGCAGGAGAGGGGTTAAACTTAATTATCTCTGCAGTGAGAGCCGGCAGTGGACCTACAGTGAGCTTTAGCAGCTGAAACCCAGACTTCAATATTTTTATTTTTTCTAAAAGCCACTCATTTTGTGTTAGGAAGACTCTGACTAGCCCTTAAGTGGTATCTGAATTGAATTTTAAAGGATAATTCCATTGCAAACAAGGTTTTCTTCTGTCTTTTTGATCATGTCACTGGGAGCAGAAATGTTGGTTCTTTCTTGCCTTTTCTTATCCCATTTTAATCCCAATTCTGTTGCTGCAGGTCTACCATAAATTACTGTATGCTAAAGGAATTTCCTATTGATTTGCTCTGACAGTGATTTGACCAGCTATGTGAATAGCTGATGGAAGCAGAACTTATCTTGGGTTCAGACAGTGGAGCATTGACTAAAGCTCTGAGGTAAACATTTACAGAAGAAACCTGAAATCATAAAGCCTTGCAGCACAGCACAATTTACAAACATATATTAATTAAGCCTCAGTGCTGGCTCTACTCTGTGTTAGATGAGAACAACATCCTGGCACACAATGGGTTGACATCAGTAACCTTTTATTGTTTGTCGTGCTCGGAAGTCACCGAGAATGAGGGTGAAGAAATGTCAAATAATCAGGTCAGATGCAAGTGAATGAGTCTTGATGGTTGGAGCTTGGTACCGTGGGAACCATTATTGTCCGGAGTAATTTCTGGAACATGCAAGTTAATTTCTTTTTTTACAATGTTGGTTCATAAGCTGGGGAAATCTGCAAACAACTTACACAGTCAAATTAAAACCCTTTTCCTGAATTTCATATGTGGCTGCCCAGCTAGTGACTGCCAAAAAATGGTAAAAGATAAAAGTTGGATGACAAAGATAATAGGTCTTGAAGTTATTCCTGTTGAAATAACCAGGCCCAGCACAAACCTGCTTCATAGCAGAGGAAGCTGAGGCAATAAAGTGATATTTGCTTGCAGAGACAATGGGGTGTTGCCTTTTCACTCCCCTGGGCATTTGTATTTCAGGCTGCCCCACTCTGTACACAGCACACTCGGGGCTTTATTCTTTGAGGGCTGGATTCTTGCTGTTCACAGTGGGATCACTTGAATGCTTGTGCCTGCCTGCCTAATATATGTTAATTGAAGGACTTTTGTGTCTCAACATCTTTATTAATATTAATGGAATGAGATTTTTAATGGAACTATACAAAATATGCTTGACCTAGCTTGAGCCCTCACTTTTGTTTTTATACTCTGCAGCACAGTGTGGCTTCTGACTAATTTAAGAACGTAATATTATATTCTGTGGCAGAGTACACAAACTAATGAAACGTGGATTACTCTTCAGACCTGCAGCTTCTTTGCCATGAGATATAGAATTTGTATAACACCAGAATGTAATTAGTTCTTTTTAAATCATGAAATTAGAAGCAGATTTTCTTTTTCTTCCGCAAATTATTGCACTCCAGTGAAAAGATTTTTAAAATAATTCTTTCTTGATCAGGCCTGTCTTTCAACATACCCTTTTTTTAGGAAGAAGTCATCAAAACAGTAGGCCTTAAAATGAGGGTAGACTAAACCTCAGGGAGTATTTCATATTAATATTGCTGTTAAAGTATATGCTGGGAATGGTGAGGGATAGGTATAAATGCTGTAACGCAGCATCAGACAAGATGGTTTAAACGTCTCTAAAAATGTGGCTACCCAGTGTAATTTCTTGTTAACACTTGGCAGAAGATTATGCTACTTGGTTTTTTAGATGTAAATATAAATTAAATGTTAAAATAACAGTCTTGAACTAGGGCAGAGATGATTTTTATTTTGCACCTCTCTGTGAATGATTATGGCATAAACAAGAAAAATGCTTCTGTCACGTTTGCACTTTTTTGTTACTTTTTCTGAAAAAGAATAATTCCTTGTAGTCTGCTCTGCATTTTGTTTGTAGTAAACATCTCTGCAACCACTGTAGAGACCAGTCTGCCACAACAGGAGCTCCAAGCTGGCTCTGTCTGCTGGTTCTCTTCATGCTGGAAACCATGGGGATATTTTTTTACAGCACTGACATCACATACAGTTGGTGGGATTGTTATCCTACCCCAAGCAGCAAAAGCTTGAGCAAAGGGGCAGAAAAAAAAAGAATTTCCAGGCTGAGACAGCAGTGAGCTACTGATGTCTGCTGATTCCTGCAGCCCATTATCTTCCACTCTCGTTGACAGATGTTTGTTGGTCAATGGCCTTCATCTAAAGGTTCTTGTGGTGAATTAAAAGTTTTCTGCTGACTGCTTCGAAGCTGAACCTGGCCTTGGGAAATGTCTTTTATTCCTCCCTACATCATCTTGGCCCTTGAGTCAATAGGCACTGCAGTGTTTTGGGATACACTGCTGCAACTGCTGTTTGGTTTCGAAAGATATTTTCAAAAGGGGAGGCACCACTGGCTCATCGAGAAAGTGAAATGTGTCTGTTGCTCCTGGCGGACCCCAAAATGCACATTGGACATAATCCAGGGTGGTGCTGTATAGTCAGGTTTCACTGAATCAGAAGTCAGAAGGAGGCAAAAACAGCGTGCTGAAAAGCAAACCCTGTCTACAGGCTGAGCCTTGCTGTTCTCATGGGCTGCTCAGACCAGAACAGCCAGGAGTGAGATGTGGCAGGAGCTCAGGCAGTTTCCAGAGAGTCAGCTGCTGCTACTACTGCTAGAAAATGCACCCAAGTGCTTGGCATGTAGTGCCTGCAGTTGCCAGATAGATTTCAGTGCCCTGGTGCCAAGTGTTGTCATTCCACTCTGCTGCCAGAGCGTCCTGACAATGAAGGAGTGAAGGAAGCACAATGGCCACTCAAAAATGCAAATCCATGAGTATAGAGATTGTTTGGCCTAACCCAAATCCAGCCCTGATAAAGTCAAGTCTGGTGATGGGAATAAAAGACCATGGTACCTTTTGAGACCTGTTGTCCTTGTTAGACAAGTGATGGACTTGGCAGGTTTTGAGCTGTGGAAATGTGCAGGAATATTATCAGATGTCATCACAGAACACCTGCAGGGACAAGATCTCATTCCTCTCCTGCTCATGATAGGAGAGCTGAGTAATTGCAGAGAGGGGAGCATGTTGCAGAAATGGTTAATTGATTCCTGTGTTTGCCAGAGAGAGCTGGGTGGTCACTGGAGCTGCCTGAGGCACAGAGCCCTGCAGGTCTCGTGTAATGAAGACCATGCGTGATCCCAGGGACAGAACAGGGGGCAGGTGGTGCCATGGGCTGTGAGCATCAGGATAATGCTGTGGTGACAAAGGCTCGTGTTTTCCATCAGTGAGACAGATGAAATACTGAGGAAAGGACAACTCGGACCAGCAGCTGAATCAGAGAGGGCTAATATATTACCATATATTACCAGTTAAAGCTAAGAACAGAAATGTGCCAGACTGTGGTCTTGGCCTCTGAGTACTGCACTGGTTCTGTTTACAGGTCCTCAGCTTTTGGGTTATAGTGCAATCAGAAGTTTATTTTTGTTGTAATTTTCCAAGCATTTATTGAAAATTACCTTTCTGGTGCACAGAACAGCACCACAAACACTAACTTAGTTGCAAGTAGCTTGAGGACTAAGGGAATAGTATATATTTTTTTTTGTTCTAGCTGTTCACATGATTTATTTAGTAATTTGAAAGATTGCAGTTTGGGAAAGTCAGGAACCCACTCTAATGTGAGAAACAAAACAGAAGGAAATGTTATTAATCCAGAATGAAGTTCTGTCTTCTGCAAACCAGCATTTATACATAGCTAAGGTTGTTCTGCCTCCACAGCCCTACTCCTGTGCTGGGATTAGCAGAAGATGGGGAGTATTTCCCATTTGGAATGTTTCCTGCCCACCATCAGAATGGTGCCCATATACTCCAAAATATCTCCATGGGTATTCCACATCCTTTAGCGACAAGTGTAGCCTTTGAACCTAATTACCAATAAAGAGGAAGAGGAGTTTATATATTGATACATACTTTTCTATGCCAATGCACTGTATTGGTGCCTATCCTTTATTAAATCTCTATTTTGCAAAGGACAGTGCAATTCAGTGTCCATTGTATCTGAAATATGAATATATTTGTTTTTCTATAAAGGTGCACAGGGCAATGCTGTTTGGGGCTGTAGTCTCTTCTATTCAATAACTTGATCAATCATTATTATTATTATTTAAATCATCACTTGTACTTCTTTCAGGAAAGGATTTGCTTTTTAAAGAAAAGATTATTGTAGTTTGGCTTTAATTTTTGTAGTAAGTGGAGGGTATAGGTTTATGGCAAAAATTTGTAATGTGGAAAATGTATATTAATGAGTCTTCCTTTATTATTTGTTAAAATATATTAAAGGAGTAAGTCATAAATCTGTAAAGTATTTTATAAAATTTATTTGCTATTGAAAACAAAGCAAATTTTATTTCAGATGGGTGACTCTTGTGAGAATTAGTATAAATTATCTGAAAAACTATGATCAGTGTCCTATTTTAGTCTTTTTGAGGGGCTCAGTGGAGGTGTATAAAGAGAAACCCTGGAGAGGGGTGGTCAAGTGGGAAATCTCAGGCTGAAACTATTCTGACAGGATAGGGAGTGTAGCTTAAAGCCTCTCTTATCTTGGCAGTATTCTTGTGTGTGCTACCTCTCCCCAGCAAGATGCCTGACTGATTCACAGCAGCTGATGGGCAGTTTAAAATTACAAAGCTTTTGGTTTCCTTGTTCCTAACAGATAAGGAGGGTGGGCATTTCCTGATTATATGGTATACACTCAAAATATTTAAGTTCCCCACGGTGCTATTTGTGCCTAATTTACTTCCCTAGCACATTAACACTGCTGGTTTTGTGCAGTGGGAGGAGTGTGTGGTGTAACACGCTGTGAAGAGAGGAAATGTTTCACAAGAACTCCTTCTGGCTTTTCCTCTGTTTGCCTTACCACCTGGAAAGAAGAAAAGGTGGAGGGACTGACTGATGATCCAGATGGATTGCAGGAGCAGTCACGCCTGTGGTCAGATGTGTTAAGCTGGGCAAACTCACGCTGGGAGGTGGCAGGATTGCACTTCAGCTCCAGGAGCACATGGAACCTCCTGTAGGAAAGTGTGTGGGCATGGAGTGCTGAGCTACCATCAACCAGCAACCTTGGGGCAGGCTGTGCCCCTTCAGAGGCCACTGGGCAGCCAGGTTATTCTGGGGAAAAGTTTGGGATCTGCCAGTGTGAGGAATGGGGGTTGAGGACAGGCTCCAGCAGAGCAGATACCATCTGAGTATAATAAATCAGAGGCTGTGCAGGTCACAGGAGCTTCAGAGAGACTTGGAGTAGGAGGATCACATTTATCACTTTCCATGTTCACTTTTCTAGTTCTTACCTATGAAAGCAGACAAATTATCCCCTGTTTGTGGGAGTCGGGTGCTTTGATGTACTAATTATTCCACTCATGTGGTGCTTCTCAGCAGAGGGAGCGTGTCCTGATTCCTGGGTTAGGGCTCAAGGTGTGAGGGCAGCTGAGCTGTGCAGCACTTCTGTCACGGCTGGCTGTGCTGGGCAGGTCCCGTGGTGCCAGGATGGAGCAGAGAGCACTCTCTGGGAGTGGGAGCTGTGTTGGAGACTGAAGTGTCTGTGACTCTCATAGGATCCCCTGATGTCCCAGAGCCTCTGTGACCCTGGCAGCACATTCCTCTTCTAGGAGCTTTTTTCTTAACCTGTGCTTAACCTGACCTTTGCTTAACCTACTGTTCAGTAGATTCATTGCAGAAACAAGGTCGGGCTGCTTAGGAAATTCTGCCTCCTAAATCTTCTGCTGATACAATTTTTTTTTTTTACCATCCCTTTATAACTTTGCAGCATGCTGAGCTGTCAACAAATTTCTTGTCTTCACTGCATTTTTATTTCAGTCAGAAGGCCTGTAGTGTTTAATATAGTGATAATGTCTCTTCAATAGGTATCCGGTTAATTTGGACCAATTTAATAGAAAGACTTTCTTATGGAATATAAAGTTGCTTTCAGGGACTATCTTCCCTTTGCCACTTGGATTTTCCCATTTCCTGAGATGTCAGACACCATCACAGGTTACTTTGAGCTTTGATCCACAGACTATACTTTGAGAGCCTGATATTTAAAATATTGTGCCAAAAATACTCTACTGTATGGATGTTTTTGTGAAGAAATGCTGCTAATTTGCCTGAAAACCTTGGCAAATGATGTTTGCTGACATAATGCATAATTGAATGAATTTCTTCAGTGAAAAGACACAAGTAAATGCTCCCACACTGTCTCTTTTCCCACTGTTTTCTTAACACTCATCCCTGCTAAACAGTTGTATAATTCAGATGCTTGTACTGAAGTCTGGTGGTGGCTAAATCAGTGTTACCAGTTTAGTTCTGCAGGCCTGTTCAGGGGGTACAAGCCAAACGTGGGACTGAACACCTGGAAACCTTTTGGTTAAGACTTTAAATGCTGCTTTAGACCCTTGTGTTGGGCTCTGACCTTGTCACAGACTGCACATCAGGAGGTGTAAATTGATGCATTGGTTGAAAAATGGATTTATCTCACCTTACCACAACCTGGACCAGTATTAAGGTAGTGTTTCTGTGCCCATTTTAAGACAGTTGTGCCATTATGTTTTATTTTATACCAAATCAGGACCTATTTGTTGTGGGTTTTGTATGTCCTCAAAGTTATTTCTACTACAGAGATTTAGAAAATAGTACCAAAAATTATTTCTCATTGAACTATCATTTATAATATTATTTATTAAAAGCAGGAACTCTGGCTGGATTTGTCACAGACTAGCAAAGCTTTTCATTTACTCCAGCACAGCAGTCACAGCATGTTTGCCCTTGGGCATCATTCCCTTAAAATAGAACTGAAGCTAATTTGTGGGAGAGGAGTGAATGAGTGCACAGCTTTAAAGCAGGGCCAGGGTGGGTGCAGAGTGGCTGAGCAGTGCAGATTGGTGGCATTTGGCTACAAGGAGGAAAACAGAGACTGTCTGGACTCAGGGTACACTTGCCAGTATAATATGGTGAGGGCAGGTTTTGTGACTGTAAATAGGGCCTGCAAATATGAGGCTTTTTCATGCCATGGAATGCAGATGTAAGTTATTACATTTATCTTGGTAAATATCTGTTTAAATGCCCGCGTAAAGTAAGCTCTGGATGCTGAGGGTGTTTGTATGGTCATGGAAGTGTTATGTGGAGCTGCCATTGTGCAGGTTTTAATGTTACAGAAAGCTGAGGAAAGGATGAGGTCTTATTTCAACTTGGTGGATTTCTGGGATGCTGCTGCCTTGCATTTTGGGTTTAGGTGTGTGAATTACAGTCAAGGTTTTACTGTTTTGCCTTTTCTTGGTGGTGAGAGGAGATCCAGACACACTTTGCTGGTGTGCTTCAAAGAGATGACTACAGCACAAGAGCAGAGGATGCTATTGATTCTGCCCTGCTCTGCCTTTCACAGCGGTGCCACCCCGGTGCAGAGAGGTGCAGGGGCTTGGCTGAGGCAGTGCCTGCGTGGAGTTTCATCCCCAGCTGGGTTTAACACCCTGACGCCGAGTAACACCCTTTCTCTAAAAGTGTGGGACAGGCAGGAAGCCTTGAGGCACGGGAATTCCGGTGATGGGCAGAGTTCCTGACCCTCCCAGCTGGGTGTCCTTTGAGCTCCTGGGTCAGTGGTGCTGCCCTGGGAGTGGGGTCACCTGGCCTGAGCCTGTCCAGGATGAGCTGAAGGACAGGGCCCCCTCTGGGCATGGTGTCTTTGTCCAGAGCAGTGGCCAGCTGGGAGCCCTGTGAGCTGTGCCCTGAGTCTCTGCTCAGCACAGCTAGCTCCTGGATCACAGCTCTGGCTCTGGGACTGAAGGCTGGGACTGCAGCTTAGAGTAGAGAAGGGGGAAGCACTTTAATAGAACAACCCAGCCAGGGTCAAATGTTAGCCTTCAGGTGTCTCTCATGAGAATTTTCTGCATTGATTACAAAATCCTGCCCATTATTCTGATAAATAAGGAACAGAGAAGCTGAAATGTTGAAGAGCGGGGAGTTTAATCCAGATAACCCAGGCGCCAGCCTGATATTCTTACTCTTGGGCCATCTTTGCTCCTTGTTTTCCATTCTCTTAATGGCCTAAGCTCTTTTGTTCCACTCCCTTTCTCCTTCCCACGTAGATATTTCAACATATGGATATGTCTGCGTATGTGGAATATCAGCAAAGCTGATACTTTGCTCCCTACAGAGTTCCTTGTGACCACTCTCTCATGTAACTAATCCATAGCAATGTATACTCCAACAAGGAAAATTAAAAGGTTGGGAACCACTGACCTAACTTCTTAGTAAGCAATACAGCTGGCAATCAGATGTAACCCGAGCTCCTCGTTACTGGAGCTGCCTGAGCTATTCATAGCAAAGCAAAATTGCTATGGGAATTGAGCTGGATTTATTTTGTTTGAATGCAAATTATCCCAGGTCAGACAGGCTCAGATCTTCTGCCCCCTCACATTCATTTGCATCAGCTCTGGCAGGGCTAAGCTCATATCTGGAGGATCTGCACTGGGGAGATGTGGGTATGGGTAAGAAACCACCAGATGTGGAGAGCATTTGCTTGGGTGTAACTCATTGCAGCCCAGAGTCCTGACCAGAGTGAAGGTTCTGCCATCAGGTAGCTCCAAGTGGTGTCCCATGCCTGGGCAAGTGTCTCTCTCTATTGCCTGCAGCCCCAAGAGGGTGTCCTGTAAGGCAGAGGGAGTATCAAGCCTTGCCTAAGTCCCACTTACAATATGAAATGTGCTGAAGGGTCCAGCTGCCAAAGTCCCATCATCACAGGAAAAGCTGTGTTTTCACTAAAAAAAAATTCCAACCCCATTCAACTTTGATTCTAGTATGCATGATTATAAAGGGTAAAAAAGCCTCTTAAAAACTCAGCTGAAAATGGTTCATGAAATCAGAAAGAAAATAAAACGCTGAAGCCCTTTGGCATTATTTTTTAAAAATCTCATAATTTATAGTGTTGTTTTCTGCATGGTCTGGAGTTTAATGTTTGGAGTTGCCTGTCTGATAGGGAGGAATGTTGCTGATCAGAAACACTGAAGCAAGCATCTGTCAATGCTAAGTACCTATGGAAAAGGAATTTCCAAGTACTCATTTTAGCTATATATCATCAGCTTTTTGGATTTTGCTTATTTTATTTTTTTTTTTTAAGCTGTTCATTTTCTGCGTCACTCTGCTCTAATCTTATTGGTTTTGCCTTTACTACCACTCTAGGAGCAGCAGCTTCATTAAGAAGGCATGCAATTTTCATAGAATATTGGTACATCTGAGCTCCAGCCCTGTAAAATTGATTAGCTGTACACAAAGGGGGAGGAGAATCTTGCCAGAACATTTTCATTTCACCTAATCCTTTGAGCAGCAGAAATACTTCATAGCAAACCCACCTTAGAGTGAAACGCTGCCCTGTCAGAAGATCTTGAAGGCACATTTCAGATATTTAAGAGGGATGTAAATGGTGCTTTTGTTTTGTGCTCTTACAGGGAATGACAGGACAGAGAGCTGCATTTCCTGTGCTTTTCTGGTTTCTGAAGGGGAACCTGCTCTCACCTGGGATGCTCTCTGAAGCTCGTTCCATGGGATGCTAGATCAGGGGACACACTAAGATACCCTCTGAAGTCAGTTTTTCTGTTATTCTTGAGGTACCCTGAGCAACTAATCAACTGTCAGCACATGACAAATAGTGGGCTGCCTCTTTTTAGGAAAAGTGAAGCATAAATGCACTCACTAAATAATCCTGCTGTTTCCTGTTTGCTTTGTCATGGATTTCAGAACTGTCATAATTAATAAAAGCTCTAGATTTTATCTTACAGTTGCAGGTATTTGCTTAAACAGACCATACCCAAGTGCTTGTGCAGCTACCAAGGCTAAATTTGAGCTGTTGGTTTTAGCTAATTGCCTTCCAAAACCTTTATAGGGAACCAAAGAGCCCTACTAATGGAATTGCAAATGAGGTGATCCTGAGTGTAACTTGGTAAATCTCCGGCACTTCACTTGAATATTACTGGAGTATAGTTAGTGTGGTTATGGTGTAGTTTTCATTAGTATTTTTCTTCTATTCATTTATCATGCCTACTCCTGGGGTGGGGTTTTTTTTTTGGTTTTTGACTTTTTTTTTTAAACCCAAAACATGAGAAATGAGCGAGCTCACGTACTGACAAGCAAGTATTTAATCTGTGGCGAAGCAATCAACTTTGTGTTAGTTCTAGAATATCTCATTACCCTGCAATAAATACCAATTTAATACATTTAAATACCAATGTGACTGCTTCAATTACCCTAAGTGGAGGAACAAATAAGAATATTTCCTTATTTGCCATATGCTGACAGGGGGTTGCATAAAGGTGTTTGAAACAAGCTCAGTCAACTGCAGAAATACAAAGGCACTATTCAGAGATAACGCTGGCTTTGTTCATATAGGAATAATTAAAGACACGCAATTCTGTTACCTTGTTTTAATTGCTGACTGTTCTGCATAGCCCTTCTTTTGAGCAACCAAACAGAGTAGTCTTTCATGGCTAACTCAGACTGGCAATTTAAACCTTGGACTCTCCTTCTGTCAGATCATCGGGTAATAAAATGCTATATTGTTAAGAACCTTTAACATTTTACATTTGCAAAAAATCTATATTGTGTTAGAAAACAGAATAATTGAGTTATTTTTCTGAGGAAAAACGCCATATGCCGACGATTCTCAAGTCAGAAGAGACAACCAATTATTCTAATGCTTCTTTCGTGATAAAAACTATTTTAGTGTGTATAAGGGCCATTAACTTAACCTAAACATTTGCTGTGGTACAGAGCCAGGTATTCCAGTCTGGTGAAAATCAGTAAAGGTCTGCTGAGGTTATTCTCATCAGCCAAGGACCCAGTCCCATGAAACATCCCTTTGTACCTCCCTACTCTGAGGCCAGCATCAGGCACTGCCCATTTGCAGGCTTGATACTTTTCTGGAGGATGGGTGACATTTTTGGCAAACATAAAAGCTGGGGAAAAGTTTAGTTAACTTAAATTCTCTCTTCCCTTCAGTGTGTTTGCATGCCTTTGTGCTGCCTGGTTTGGGATAGGATCAAAAATGAACATGCTCTGAGTTTTACTCGTGGGATTTCTGACTTCAATAATACATGTGTATTATTGGAAACCTCATGAGAGTCCATTCTCACTAGTTTCCCAGAACATTTTCTTTCCCAAATTGGTATAAAAGCACTCTGGAAATGCTTGCACGGACAATGTTCAGCTCAATGGGAGCTCCTGGGTGCTTAACACTCTGTAAAAGTCTGTCATTAATTTAACAATCTCTGTATGGATTTAGGGTCCAGACTTTTCACGTTTTGTTGGTGGATCATGGATGGTGTCCCTGTCACGGTGTCTCAGAAGCTTGTTCCCTTTACCCAGTGCTTCAGTAACGTGGCTGCAGTTGTGCAAGTGCCCTTCACAGGGGGACAGAAAGAGGCAAAATGCCCCTCAGCCTTCTGGCTGCTGCTGTCCCCTCTGCAGCTACCTCCCAGAAAAGGGGCTGTGGGTCAGAGTGGAGAGGGAAGGCGCTCCCTTAATTACCATGATTTACTGCCATTGGCTTGGCTGTTTGCTCCTGATGCTTCCCGAGGGTAACAATATCTTTCACCTCAGCAACACTTTCTGCAATTCAGCCCCTTTCTCCTTTCCAGATATGCTGCTTGTCATTTTTTTTTCTTCCCAATTTCACATCTTAATTTGCTCATTTTGATTATATTTTCCAGAGCATTGACATTGTGACCCTAAGTTGAGAGGGGCTCAATAAGCCATCTCTCAAAAAGTCACTCAGTGCTATCGGGTATCTGCAGTTCCAGGTCAGGCTGTACTATCCTGCTGGCTATAATTCTTGGAAGTAGTTTTGCTTATGACTGTAGTAAGGTTATAGTCTCACATATTTTTCAGACTACCAACTTAACCCGTCCCAAGAGGTGAGTCTACTTCATTACACATTCCCTAAAGAAACAATCATTTATTTAAACTGCTTCCATGATGCAGGGTTGCTTTGAACAGCCTCGTGATGGTGTCGGTTGAATACCCTTGGTTTGGAAGAAAGAGGAATTCATAAGATGAATGTTGGCAGACTCAACAGGACTTTATTCTTCCTGGGATTCCTTGGCATGAGTGAGAAAATGATACATTTACCGCATTTTCAAGGCTTAACCCCAAACCTGTTCTAAGCAGCTGGCACTTTTCCCTGCTGTCTTGGCAGGGTTTTGTCTCTGCTGGTGCACAGGGACTGCCACCTCCTCACAGGTTTCCCCCAGGGACATTTGAAGTTTTCCTGAAATCCCTGCTGCTGTGAACTCCCTGTTATGAAATGCTGTGTCCACACGTTGATGTTGCGTTGTGCTTTGCTCAATAAGCAGGCTCTGGGCAGACCTGTGCCTCCTGGGCTGGGCTGGCTTGCTCTGGCAGGCCTGTGTTCCAGGCAGGAACAGAGGGATGGTGGCAAACGTGAAGGTGGTTTCTGTACTTAGTGAGGGCACTGCCACGATCTGCTCGTAAAACCTGAGGGAAAAGCCTCCCTCATCTCCCCTTGGTCTGGAGTGGGAAATGAGCAGAGGTGCAGGAGTTATGGGGAGACCCTCTCCCCTTGTAGCACGTTTCTGTGTGTTGGTGTTTAAAAATTGACATCTGCCCAGTTCCAGAGACCAGTCTGGGCCAAAAGGCAGCTTCTGTCTGTTGTCAGAGAGCTCTAAGCTGTGTGAGCAGCTTTGTGTTCTCCGAGTCTCTTCCATACCCTCTTTTGGCTTCTGAGCTGCCCTTGGTTCTATGTGGGAAGTGGTCTGGCAGGCAGAACCCCCAGTGGGGCAGCTGAGTGAGAGCAGGCTCTCCTCCAGCAAGGGAAAGCTTTGGTGACTGAGCTGGGCCTTTTGTGCTTCCTTTGTGGTGCCCAAGCACCGAAGACTTAACAGAGCATCAGGGCAGGAAACAAGAGTTTGATGAGAATGAACTGTAGATAAGGTAATTTCATCAGTTTTCTCTCTGCAAAGTGAATGAAAAAAGACTCCAGTATGCTGTATTGTGAGATGGCCCCAACCACACTGTGATGTGCATATTAGATTTCTAGGAATCTTTGGCCTCAGATGGTTTTAAATAACCAGCAACCATAGTTCATAGGTCATCTGCTCTCCTTACTCTTTGTTTTTCAGGGAAGGTCTTAGTTTACATTTTTATGTGTTCTAAGTAGAACTAAAAACTGTACTTTATGTCTCTGTACTTCATGTTCTGTAATTCTTGTTGGGATATGTTTGAATCAGTGATTTGGGTCTTTTAGGAACTGGACAGTTGGGAAATAACAGAAGTCTTGGATCAATGTCCACTGAAGTCTTTGGAAAGCTTTATGCCAATTTTACTTGGCCTTTTGTCAAATCTTTTAAAACTTTTCATGAATATTTGGAACTATTTTAATGGGTGTGAAATAACATTTAACTCTTCCTTTTTAGTGATTTTTCATCTTGAGCACACTCACACCTACATAATTGATTTCTTTGGCTATTGTTTTAGTTAAGACACAGTGGGTTTTTAGTACGATGTTTTATGTACATGCTCCTAACACTGAATAAGGCATTCTGAGTATGAGCAGTATTCCTTAGGAAATGTGTGCATGCTTTTTAGTACTTCAATTAGTTGAGATACTCTTGTTCTTGTGCAAACTAATTTAAATTTACATCAGTCAATACTAAGCAGTTATGTTTAGCAGAGATGCTGCAGTTCAATTATTCATCTGTTCTAATTCTCAGTTTCATTTTGTTAGGCTTTTACCTCATTATTTGCATCTGGTTTCTGAATCTCCTCTAAATTTAATATGCACAAAGCTGTTGCCTTCAGTTTAATTAGCATGTAATGAAAGTGTCTTGCATGCAAACAGAGAACCCATAGCCACCAGGCCTTTCCAGCCTGGAGTGAGGGTTTGTCTGCTCCCTCAGCATTCAGCTTTTCTAAATTATGGGAGAGAAGTAGAAGTTCTGCAAATCCTTCACTCACTGTCACTGCTCTGCATTTTATGAAGGGTCTGGTTTTTCTGGAGATGCTGAAACCCCAAAGTGAATTAGGTTTACAGGCTGGTAAGCTGCCAAAGGCTCCGCTCCGAGGCTGAGAGCACAGGGGAGCAAATGGTTCCAGTAAGAGGCCAGTGAGACCTGTTAGGGACAAATATGTTAGTGTGTGACTCTGAAAATTCTTCCATGTGCATTGAAAATCAGTGGAAGGTCTGCATGATTTTGTATAGTTAAGATGATCTTTTTCAGTGGTTTAAAAAAATTCTTATTTTTCAATTCATAGTCAATGTTCAATTAAAAAAATCTTGAAGCAGATACCATGTTGTCATTGTCCTTGTCCAAATCTTATTTTGAAGTTCTTCTTTTTGAAACACACCAAGAAAACAGAACTAGGTCCTTACCTTGGTGATTGCACCCAGATACTGAGGAATTTCACGGAGGTATATTGGATCTGAAAATTCCTTTAGCCCAGAGCTAAGCAAACGTTTCATAACAAATAATGAGAGGGGGAGGAATGTTGCCTTTTTATCCCTTCTCAACTTTTCTGCCAACAAACTGCAAGTTCCTCTAAATTATCGATTCAAAATTATTTGCTTACCACACAGGTCGAGCTATGTCCTTCTGTTTTCTTTCTGATGGCATGGAATATCCCTTCCAGAAGGACAGCAAATGTGTTGCGAGGGAAGAAGAAAACAGCGAATTCCAACTGAGCAATCTCTTGGGTGTTCCTTCCCACCATATTCTCACAATTATTGCTATTATTAGTGATAGCCACAGTGGGATCCAGAAGGAATAGACAGGAGTCCCTGGCCTTTTTCATGCTGTGTTGTCTAGACTTACAAGAATGCTAGATTTTGTCATCCTACTTCCTTTCATGGTGTTATAATTGCAGAGAATCTGAAATAAAAATGGAATTTTGAACTATATGACCCTCTCCTCATTGTGTCCTAAACCCATCAAGGTTAATGGAAAGTCATCCTTGATTCAGGGAAAATCACACGGAATGCATAAAGCTATGCTGAAAGTAGAAAACCCAATGCATAAATTTCCACAAGAGATTTGACAGTATTTGTTCTGAAGTATTTGAGCTGGATGAATACATTGAATCTAACTCACAATTATGGAGATATTTCATGCATTTGTGAAAAAAAAATTCCCAAGAGACCCTGGAGTACATAGTAGCCAAAATCTGGCCTTCAAAAACTGTAATTCCTTCATGGTCTAAAGTTAAAAAAGATGAGTCTTGCCAGTCTCCTGCCTCTGTGCTGTGGCATTTCTCAGCTGGCATGTTTGCCAGGCAGCACAGTGGAGCCACAGGTCATTTTGCTATACCCAACACTCCAATTTAAGAACCTGAAGGAAAGGTATCTGGCAGTTGTTGTCCCATTGCCCCCTTTGCAGTGCTCCTGAAGACTGCAGCTCTGTCTGAAGCCAGGTCAGCATTCTCTGCATTGCTTTGGAATTCCCAAAGTGATTAATTCAATATGAATCCTTGGAAGCGTCCCATGCCTGGAAAAAAATGGCAAATGGTGTGTGATTGAATGGGTGTCCAGACTGCTCTGTGGCACTTCCCCTTTCTTCTTGACAACTTCACAACTTCATAAAAATGGATGTTATCAAAAAGAATGTATCTTTCATTCACACAGCATTTTTCAACTTGGAGGATGAGTTGATGTAAAACCCAAAGGAAAAATGTCTTACTAGAGATTTAGGGTCATTTCTGTTGGAAAAAAGGGGCTACATTTGTAAGGCACTCAGTCAGCTACAGCCTCTGTAAAGGTGCAGCAAAATAAAAGCAGTGCAGGAATCAGTCACTTCTTTCCCCCCTCTATGAATTCTCAATCCACCCTTATAATGTTAAATATAGAAATGATGTTTGGGGCTGAGACTTCATGTGCATCAGGGACAGTTTCTTACAGGAAAATGTAGAACCTTCTATTTTTTCCATATGGCTTGAATCATTTACAAAATGAATCCTACAGGAATAATTTCAGATGTGGAAACCTTTAAAATGGGGAAATAAGAACCAGATTCACTAGATTTCTGTTTTCCAGCTGAAGAAAAAAATCACTTAGCAGTGCCCAATTATCAGTGCATTCTAGATAAAGATTGCCTCTCAGAATCACTTGTAAATTGTGTGATGACACACATCATTAAGGATTAAAATATTAGTCATCTTCCCTACAGGAAAGTACTTTATCATGACCAAATGTGATCTGACATTTGAAATATGCCAACTTATTGCAGTGAGCAGGCGAGTTAAATTCCTGTCAATTATTTTAAACCTGTCTTTTATTGATGGAGGCAATTTTAGCCTTCTTTTAGAATGTTAAGTAGATACGGCTGATACACATAATTAGGAATTCATGTTGAAGAGAGGAGAATGGGGAAATTGTGGATCAGAATATAATTTGTTTTTTTTTTTAATTTTTTTAATTTTTTTTTTATTCGGAGGGCAATTAGACACAGTTCATAATGTGGAGTCTCTTCTATTGCCAAAATTGAGATCATGGTGTGACTTTGTGAGCAGTGTCATTGGCCCCCTGTGAAAGCTGTTCATATTGGGGAGTACTGCAAAGCTGCCTTTGATTTGGATCAACAGAAGAGAATTTCTATGAAAAGGGTGCAGTGGATGACTGTAGTCTGTTGAGGACGTGTAGATCTTTGATAAATCTTTCCAGCTGGAATATACTCAAAATCAATTTCAGCATTAGTTTAGTTAACAGTTAAAGCTGTGAAGATTCATATGTAGCTTTCAACTTTCACTTGCTTTTCACTGCGTTGAGTTTTCCTCGTGGGAAAGAGTTCTTGAAGTGCAGAAAATTCCACAGATCCTTAAAAAATACGGTGCTTACATTAGGCATTCAAACTGCTCTCCTTGTGATACCCACGGCACTCAGGCCCTGGGAGGTTGAGCTAAAGAAGAAGGGAAGAGGTGATACATGTGACATGTCTGCCTTTTCAAAGACTTTTTTGAGGAAGGAGGAGGAATCATGGTCTTGGAGGACTCAAGATATCGGGCAAGATGGTTTGCAATTGACATTAGTTTGTCTGCACATATTTTTCTGAAGCCTAAGAGATATGTAGTCCTCGTGGGATGTCAGTTTTGGCAGGAGGGTGTTGGCACATGGTAAAGCCTCACTGATCCAAACCAAAAATCTGTATCTAGTATTACGTATATAATGTAATAGAATTACCTGATGAAACTTTTTGGTTTTTGACTTGGTAAAAAGGGGTGTTTATTACAACATGTTTTACAAAACCAAGAAATGAAATAAAATCATAACTGATTAATGAGCTGCATGGAAATACTTCCTCAGTGCCACCCACATTTCCCTGGCCCTGATCCTGGAAACACTTCATCACATGTGCAGTTTTATGCACAAATCCGATGTGAAAACTACAGTGTAGTTTTCCCATACTTGTGTCTTTCAGAGATCCAAGAAGGAAAACAATCAGGCACTTGCCTTTAGTGATTAGCTTTCCCTTGTAAGAGTGTATAAATTTTATATTGTGTTTAAATTATGGTTTAATTGCAGGGAGTTGATTACTGAATGATGGTGCTTAAATGTTCCAATGCTTCAGCAGCTTTGTGCTGCTGACCTGTAATGACACTTTCTACTTGGAGTGCCCTTTAATCTGGGATTCCTGTTTGTTAATTCCTTGTTGTGAAAAAGCCATGAACTTTAATTCAAATATTTTCTTCTGCGATGTGTGCACTTATGAGAAGTTGTATTTTCCAAAAGCGTTTCCTTTTAATGTATATTTGTGGGTCCACAAACACCCACACAAGCAAACCCGTACTGTGAGGAATGGGTTGATATTTCATATGAAACTATCCACGCTGTTATGTGAAGGTGCCATGCTGCCTGTCCCATGAAAGTCCTGGTTTGTGTTTTTCCAAATGGGAAACCTGGTCATCTCCAAAAGGAAACGATGCATATTCAAAAGGGAAGAATATCCAAGGATAATCTATAACTTGAGCAGTGTTGAGGTGCACGTTGTGGTCAGTGTGGGCTCTGCAGGAAGGTCCCTGGAGGAGCTGTGGGCCGTGGCACCCTCCTCCTCTCTAACTCGCGGCGCCGTTTCTCTCCCCAGTCAGGTTTGATCCGGACGCGGCAGATGGAGTTCCTGATCTCCCCGTTACCCCAGCAGCTGGCACGGCAGCACAACTACACGTCCCCCGTTGGCCACCACCCCCACGTGCTGTACAGGCGGGCTGCCGAGGGCAAGGTGTCCCCAAGGCAGCCCCGTCCCAAGGCCTCCCCTCTCGGCCGGTGCCGCGCGCGAGCCAGCGGGTACCGCCACGGAAGGGCTCGAAAGCAGCACTTTTGTGGACGTCGCAAGAAATGTATGTAAGGAAACTTTCTCTCCTTTCTTGAGGCTGTGTGGTGGTGCCGAGGTGTGCTTCACATCTCTTCGCGTCCCTTTGGGATGGAGACGTAATAACTTTAAATTGTGTATTTCTCACGTGGAACACATATGAGAAACTTGAGTTGTCCTCTAAATTCATATAATCATCTCTTTTATTAAGCCATCAGAATGGCTGTTTAGTTTTCTTGTACTTTGCCTGGATTAAAAGATCCCGGAGGTGATACTTTTTTTTACATTGACATAGTTTTCAGTAAGCAGTTCCGCACAGTGATGGATGCCAAGTCCCTGAACTTCTCTCTACTAGATTGGGGATAAAAAATTAATTAAGCTTGAAGAGGGAGGAAAAAAGCTTCAAAATCATTAATTTTTGAGAGGATAGAAAAAAAGTCTTTTAGAACTCGCCATTTGATAATCAAATTTTTAGCAACTGATGTCTTCAAACAGAACCACCCATGTAAATTGTTTAAATAAGGTTTTGGAGCCACATCTTAAAAAGTATATTGAAATGTATTATCCTGCCAAGATCCATTCCGAGTCCTTCATTAGGCCCTCCAATTGCAGAACATTTTAGAGCCCCCTTGGACCCTGTATCTGTACTTTCAGCATACAATTGAGTCTTTTTGAAAGCTGATCAGCTTCTGAAATGAGTTTCTTAATGAGGGTCTCCAGAACTGCAAACTGTATTGAAAACAGTGCCTCAGTCCACTTATATTCTTCCAACTTCCTACTGAAGTTCTGAGAAAATGAGCAGCTTCCTTTTCCAAAGGTGTGTAAGGAAGAAGGAGAAAATAAATAGAAGGGAAGGAATGAGAAAAGAGTTAGTGGGAAAGGTGGCTGGCTGAAACTGTGGCCTAAAAACAAATGGCTTGTTAAAATTTCAGAAATCCTTCCCCCCAGGTTTAAAAGCCAACCCTCAAATGCCAGATGCACAAGCCTGTGATTCAACCTGTAAACATTTGCCTTCTAATGCAATCCAAAACTGCCTCATTCCATCCTCCCTTTCCCTCCTGTCTGGCTTTTGTGCTGCAGAGCAGGGCTGATGGTGCTCTGTTATCTCTCTGCTCTACACTGGCCCTTTTGGTTTGGATTGCCCACTGTGAGTTTGTGCTTTATTTACTGTTCCTCCTGTGTCTGCTTGTCCAAAGTGAGAATTATCCATATCCTCTTGAGCTTTTACACAGTGCTTATCCCTATAATAGATCAGAGCATTTTGAACACTGTATTTATATGACCTCCTGGGATGTGAGAAGATATTGCTGCTATTCCTGTCATATAAATGGGACTCACAGACAGATCACAGGAGAGATCAGAAGTAACCAGTGATTCTGGGGACCAAATTGAGAAACTGAATGTTTCTTTAAAATTCTTTGTGCTTTTTTAAATCTTCATGCGTATCTATTTATTCAATAATTTCACTTACAGCTATGAGCTCTTAGCTGCATATTCAAGCAGGTTTTATGTTAAATAAAGAACATACAATTAGCCTCCTAATGTGATGAGTTTAGTAAAAGTGATTTACCCATTATTGTTTAGGAACCTGATGTCAGATGCACTCTTAGGATCTGATTCAGCAAGATGGCATTTAAGTACCTTACCCAAAAAACTCTTTGTTTTCACACCCTGTGATCTTTCACTTAGTGCAGTTCATACCTGCAACCTTCTGAGAGAAAGGATGGAGTTCTAAAAAATAGCAGGTTATTTCCAGACACAGCTTTGGTTAATTTATAGAACAAATCAATCTCGTGTTCACTGAATGAAATACAAATAAAATCATGTCATTGTTTAATTGAGTAAAGGAAAATACAGGATGCAGAAGAAATTACCCCAGTAAAGGGAACCCTTTTTCTATGAGTATTTGGTACTTTTTTTTTTTTTTTTTTTAAGTTTTTATATTGTTTTCTTTGTCTTATTCTGAGTTCTGGAGTTGTATCAATTTGAAATTTTCAGCAAAATCCAATCTGGTCTCCTGAAATAGAGTTTCAACTCTAATGAACAAAAGGATGGAGAATTCAGGCTGACAAAAGGTGATCCTCTGCTATTAACCCTGCCTAGTCAGGATTTATTTTTCCTAACCTAAGAATGAAATCAAACTTGCTGAGCAGTAAGAGGGAAGAGCACATTGCCTCTTGGGGGTCATAAAAATAACTTGTCCCACACACCATCTTTTAAAACTTCATGTGCAGGCAGTTTGTTAGCACTAGAAAAGCTAGTCAGTCATCTTCCAAACTCTGTCGCAGCTTAAATGCTTTTAGATCGTGAGAATTAACTGTCCTATAGTCAGTAAAACATGCATGAAACTGCTGCTGCTTAGGTTTTATGAGTAGCAGTGAAGTAAATTAATGAGCCAGACTTCTCTGCTCGTGGGTATCTGTGTCTAAAGTATTGGAGCTGTATTGCTTTCAAAATAATACCTGGGCACTGATGTGCCTTGAACTGAGCACTTCCCTCTTGGGTGAGGCCTGACCTTGTGTCATGATGTGCTTCCAGAAAAGCAAAGTTCTTTGAGCTTGTAAATGGTGGCTGTGTATAATGGTGATACATTTGAAAATCACCATAAACTGGTGCTTCGTATGTTAAATGCACATCAGAGTGCTGAGTTCTTGAAAGCAGGCCACTGTTGTGCATGCTATGGTGTTCTTGATTTCCCAGTTTGGCATAGAAGAAGGTAGGATCTGTTTTAGCCCTTTGGAATAACTTTCTGATGAGGCACAGACAGAATTTTTTTCATTACCTGAGGCTCCCTCACTTGTGTTGTTACATCCTGTGTCAAAAAAACCCCCATTATTATCCAAAAAATTAGTTTAAAGTGGCCTTTGAGTTAATTCTTGATGCAAAGGCAGTATATAGGTATATGCAGAAGAACCTGTGGGTAGCAGGAGCACTGTAGGTTGTGGGAGCTAGATTTTGCTTCCTGAGTTCTGGTTCTCTGAAAAACTGGAGTAGAAAGCATCCCCCAGCTATGCCACTGCCTGTCCTGCACCTGCACAGAGGGAGAAAATGCACCCTGGAGTTGGGAGATGCATTGCCTGTTGCCAAGCCCCCCTTGGTGTTGCCAGACATTTCCCTGTGCTCAATAAATCCATTCCCAGCAGGAACAATCTCACTGGCAGTTTGGCATGGAAGCCAATGTCACTCCAAATATCAGGCTGGCAGGAATTTACTTGTGGTGTGTATCTGATTTCTGTACTGCCCATGGACATCTGTTGTGGAAAGGACTTTTTTGCCAACTGCTATGTAAGTAGCACATGCCAAACACCTCAGGAAGTTATCAAAAGGACAGGAAAAATGCAGATACTCTGTTAAAAATTCTGTTGTATTTTTTTGCACAGATGCTACCATTTTATTAGATTAATTCCTTATTTTAAACTGCTTATTGAATACAAATGTGGTTCTCCCATTTCCTTCTTTCCCTGTAGCAGTCCTTCCCTCAGGAATGAACCAGGTCTTTTTTAATAAATATGGGAGAACTTAGCCAGGAGTATTAAATCACATACTATAAAAATAATCTAAGGCTTTAAACCTGTGATACTCTATTTTCTGATGAAACTGTTCATGGGTGATCTGAACTCTTTCCAAAACAGTTTTATTTCCTTTTAGATGCACCCAAGCCACCCACAGAAGAGACCTACATTCGCTCAGATGAGTATGGGACTGCTGCGAGGTTCAAAAGATCATCTGCTAAAATCCAGAAAAATGGAAGCCTAAATGTTGAAACCCTTGTTGTGGCGGATAAAAAAATGTTGGAGAAACATGGCAAGGAAAATGTAACAACATATATCTTAACAGTCATGAACATGGTAAGGTGTGGTGTCACTGAAGTGTCTTTTCTCTGGGGAATATTGTTGTGTTAGAGCAGGATCTTTCATTAGACAAATACTGATAAGAAAAAGAGCAGAGACACCTTATGCAAGCCTTTCTTCAAGCTTCATGTAATGTAGCATTTATATCAAAAAGCCTTTAAATACACATCTTTAAAATGTCTGGCAACAGTACTGTAGAGTAAAAAAAAAAAAAATTAGAAAGTGTTTAAAATGTTAAATTTTAAAATACTTCTTGTGTAGTTCAAAAAAGGCAGATACTCTGAAATTGAAACTTTCATTTAGTATCATGAAGCTTTATTTATTTCACCTCACGTCTCCTAGAAACACTTATTTGAGAAAGCACAAATATATTTCCATAAAATTTATATAATTTGATTATAAATATGTTTTCCTGCACGGCCTTGCTCTTTACTTTTGTACTGCCAAACTTGAGCTTGAACTTTGGCCTTAATTGCACTGGATCCAGGAGACCAAGGACAGATGAAAACCTCTTGAATCCAGTAGAAGGTTTTTGAGCTTTTGACTAAGTGTAGTTTGAGGCATAATTCTTCTGGTTTGAGCTTTTGGGGGTTAATCCTGCAAGGTATATAGTACTGAAAATGGAAGTTCAAAGCAATAACCCAGTGCATATGTTTAATCTATTTAAAAGGGATTATGCATGTAGGTGATATTTCCTCTCCAATAATCATTGCAGGTCTCTAGTCTGTTTAAAGATGGAACAATTGGAAGTGATATAAACATTATTGTTGTGAGCCTGCTTCTTTTGGAACAAGAGCCTGTAAGTTGTGTTCGAATTTTTGTCTGAACTGTTTCATTTGCTGCTGTTCATTGGGAGCACTGGGTACTCCCATGTTATGTGCAGGGAGGTTCCTTAAGACATAAAGTGTGAGAACATTAAAACTGCCAAAATCTCCAAAGTGACACTTTCTTCTTTTCACTGCTTCTTGGGTTTTGATTTGAAAATCTTCACGTGAATATTCTTTAGAAGCATTGAAATGCTTCCAGTAAGATAAAATGTAACATTTTCCAGTGTTTCCTTGAGGAGAAATGGCTGGAGTGAGAAATCTACTTAATAAGTATTTAAATAAATAGAATAATTTTGAACTGGGCTTTCCAAGGTGTGGTGATCAGAAGTGGTAAGGTGCCAGAAGTCCCAAACTGAAGAAAACATGTAACAAAAGGGGGAAGTGGAGCTAATTCTCGTGTCAAGGGTGCTGAGACGAAAAAAAAAAGACAAAAATCTCTTTTGCTGAAAAGAAATTTGTGATGGGTTGATCTACTTGGATAATACTTTTCCTCCCCAGCAATTACAATACATTATAATCACAATATTGAATATGGCTTGGTGTTCAGCATTCTTAGGAATCAAATATATTTGTACACTGTAATTCCAACCACCAGCTCTGGAAATATCTGTGTGTCTGGGGAGAGGCCCAGTTTTATTTTACAGTTGTAAGAGATTCACTCACCAGCTGACTCAGCCATCACAGACAGTTAACATGGGAATACATAAGTTGATGTAGAACAAGTATGAAATATTAACTCCCTTTTCTCTAAGCAACTCTTGCTCTTTCAGTCTCCTTTCTCACGAGCTGCTGGAAGCCCCTTGTCTGTGTGTCTGTGCACTCCCTGCAGGGCGGGTTATTGATCAACCACCACGCTGACCAGTCCCTGAACAGCTTCTGCCAGTGGCAGTCTGCCCTGGTGGGGAAGAACGGGAAGCGCCACGACCACGCCATCCTTCTGACGGGTTTTGACATCTGCTCTTGGAAGAACGAGCCCTGTGACACTTTAGGTGTGACTCCAAAACATGGGCTGAGGAACCTGGGGGTGTCCACAGCAGGAGCTGAGCTGGTTTCAAATAAGAGTCCATTTTTGCACATTGTTAGTCTTCTTGAAGAGGACAGGACAGTATTATTTTTGGATTGTCACCTCTTCAAGGATATTTTTGATTTCGAGACTGTTTCTGAGCCACTCTATTTTTATTTTCTTTTTGTGACTGCTTGCCTTTCTTTGAATGGGATTCCTCCCTGATTTGAGAGTAGTAAAGGCATTGGAGGGTGGGTTGGGGGGAGAATAATCTTTACAAATAAAGTGTAGTTGGAGAGGGTTAAGGCTAAGTTTGACTTATACTTTTTATATAGGAGTTCCTTTACTGTCAAATAAAAGTCTGCTGTAATTCCTCCATGATAAACCTGATGAAGCAGACAAGTGTCTCCATGTGCCAAAATAAACTGGCTTATTAGGACCAGTGCAGATGATATGTGTGTTTGGAATTCTGTAGAGGAACAAGCTATTTTACTGCTTCCTTCCTTCAGGATTTGCACCCATCAGTGGCATGTGCAGCAAATACCGCAGTTGCACCATTAATGAAGATACAGGCCTTGGACTGGCTTTCACAATTGCTCATGAATCTGGACACAAGTAAGTTTCTCCTTCTCTAAACAAATATGCAAGTGAATGGAAACATAGCCTATTTAATATAAATCAGTTAAATATAGATCATTTGGGCTGGCACATTCTAAATATAAATCATTTAGAAGCCCAAGGAGTGGTGGTGAATGGGGTGAGCTGGTGATTGGTCACCAGTGATGTTCTGCTGGGCTCAGAACTGGCCAGTCCTCTTTAATACCTTTGAACTTCCCACACTGCTCCCACATTCTGGCAGGCAAATCCCTTCTGGTATCCATGTGGTTGCTCCAAAAAGAGAGGGGTTGCTGGATGTTACTACACCTTCACTGGAGAGGTGATCTAACTCTCTGAGTCTCTTGAAAATTTCCTTTCCCCAGAAGACACAGTGTTTTGTAGAAAACTTTGCACCTATCCTTTGTTCTCTCTACCTGTTTAATGAGTAGTTTGGGTAAAATTCACCTTTGTAATGGTCTCTGCCTTTCAGTATTTATGTCCATTGGATTTCCATTCGATTTCTATTGTAGAAAGACTGTAATTTTCTTAGAACCTGGGGTCTCTCACACAAAACCAGAAATAATCTTTCGTGGAGCATCAGCTATCCTTCAGGTTGTTTAATTAAATCTAAAGAAGGTGCTCAGGTTTTGTTCTGCTCCCAATAATTTTGAGTTACTTTTTCACAACTTTGTGCATGCTTTTGATTTCCAGTTTAGCACAGTTCAGGCTGGACTCTGTCTCACCACTGGCAGTAGAGAAGAGGAGTTTTCTCTGTGTTGTACTAACATCAAGGCTTAGATAAAAAGTCTCTATTTTTCAGCAACATTAATGCACAGAAAACCTTTGGGAAGCAGTGGTACTGTGTTCTACTGCATTCTGCTGATTGCTGGAGACTTGAAGCCTTCCCATTCTGCCTGACTGCTCCAGGACTATCCAGTTTTCATTGCACTGATGGGCTCTGCAGTGCACACCATGACCTAATGTCTACATGGGTGACCCTTTCACAGGTTTCTGTGCATCTGAAGGGAAGCAAGGAATTAAAGAGTAATCCAGCTGCCAGTGAGGCCCGTGGGAATTGTGCCAAAGCATTCAAAGGACCAGATACGTAACATGAATATTGTTTGATCCTCCTGTCAAACTAATGCAGTTTCACTGACCTCAGTACATTTTTAATGCCCTTTGATCAGTATTAGGAGTGAATCAGGACCATAGCTTGTTTTTCAAGAATTATCCCATTTAGTCTCTTAATGTGCTTCCTTTTTATTGTCTTATTTGCTTTGAGAGATTCAACTTGAATTTTTTTTTCTTTGTTTCCCGTTTTTCACCACTGCCTCTGATTCACAACCTTTCTTGGGTATACTTCCATGTTCCTAATAAAATGCTTCTTATCTCCTGGGAAAAGCCTGTGCCAGACACAAAACATCTTTATGATCATTTGTCGTGTTCGTGGTCCTGAGACTACCTAATATGTGATGTAAGACAACAGAACTTCGTTTCTGTGACACAGAAATTCTTGGAAGAACAAAAAAAACTGTGACAGCTTTGGAGGTGCTGAGGTTCACTGTGAATGTATTAACCAAAAGTTTCACAGCAAGGGAGTATCACACTCTGTGATCCACTGAAACCTTCAGTGGTTAGACATTTTAGTGTTTTGTTAGACATTTTAATGATTTTCTAATGTTTGTGTTTTTACCTGAAACCTTAATGGTTCCTCTGGGTGTTCAGAGCCCATTGAGTCAGTGGGATAGAAACTGGGGATTCTCTGCCTGTAGTGCAGAGAAACACACTGTTTTATGAAGGGTTCTAAAACACTGGCTCATGTGGTACTTTTTTTGTCCATTTACAGGAATATATTTTAGGAAGTTTGGAGCCTCAGCTGGTGGCAACACATGCAGTAACTGATGAGCCTGTAATGATTTATAGCAGTAGAGGCTTGAGTCCAGTAAATGAGATATTCCCTGCTCATGCACAGATTACATTTATAAAGTCAGCAGTGTTCTACAATATTGAAGTAACAGATGATGAAATTTCTATCCCAAACACATTGAAATCCACAGATGTCCCATACAGTCAGTAAATACAGAACAGTGAAAGGAAAACCTGTAAAAATTAGCTTTATTATATCAATAAAATCTCCATACTTTGTAATTATGATGTCATTTTATTAAATTATTGCTTATTATTCTTTATATCATCCTAACACCTCTCCTAGTGAAAGCAGGGCCTCCTGATGCTCAGACTGAGAAAAATACCTCATAAGAGGCAGTTTTCCCAGTAAGAGGAACTATTCCCATTAAACAGTTACAGTCTAGATGAAATGACACTGTATAACAAAGGTGAGGAAAGCAATGTGATTTGCTTGAGACAATATAGCAAGTTAGTGGCCAAAATTAGAAAAATAATAATAGTTTTATATTCCTGCTTCTATATTCTATTCACACCCATTTCCTTTGCTGCAAATGGAACTTGCCTTGTACCAATATTAATTTGTACGGTGCATAAATTTTCAACCCTTTGGAATGAAAGGGATGAATTCCACCTTCCCTGAGGAGTTCAAGCATAGAGCTGTTACCCAGAAAGTGTTTCTTTTCCCTAAATTTTGTCTTGCTTCTGTTTAGACTTTCACTCTCCCACCTGCTTCTCTTTCCAGCTTTGGGATGATTCACGATGGAGAAGGAAACGCTTGTAGAAAAGCTGAGGGAAATATTATGTCTCCCACACTCACTGGAAACAATGGAGTGTTTTCTTGGTCTGTGTGCAGCAGGCAGTATCTCAACAAGTTTCTCAGGTAGGTCAGATGTAAATCTGGGCTGGTGCCAGCGAATGCAGCTTTAGTAACTGGGCTTGAATTCTTGAACAACATAAAAATTACTGAAGTGTGAAATTCTCTTCCTTTAAAATGTGCTCCAGCCCTTGCAGTGTGTGAGCCCACACACTTGGGCTGCTGGAGCATTGAGCTGGTGTGGCCTGGAAGGGCTTTTGTCCTGCCTTGTTCAAAAGCATGAGTTTCACCCTCCAGGAATACCCTGCAGTAATGACTGGTATGCCATTCTTTCCCAGGCATTCCTGTCAGCAGCTGGGTTTATTAGGGAATGAGTAGGAAGTGTACCCAAAAGAGGGCAGAATGCAGTGGTACCAAAGTCATTACAAAATGTAAATTAACATCAGTGGCCTTTCTCACTGGGGTTTCTCTCTTGATCTAGCTCATGTCATGAGTAAAGGACATTTCACATTTTTCACATCCTGTTTCTGGGAGAAAGAAAAAGAGAAAGGGAAAGATGTCAGGTTTTTTTCCTGCATGTTGTCATTACTCAGTGATGCCTTTAGAGGAACTGTTTTTCAATCATTGTTTAGTTCATGATTACATTAATCTTTCCCTTATCTTTTTGTCATTCATGGGTAGACTACACAGAAATACTACAAAATGTGTGGGAGGTATTTTGAGCAAGAGCAACATTGGCATTTTTAGATATTGTTTCCTTAGAGTGACAAGGCACCTTGGTAGTTATGTGGATCTGGTCCTTGAATTCCCAGTCAATATCTTTGAGTAGCAGCCAGGAAAGGTATTGGAGTTCTGGGGTTTTTTTAATGCTGCAGTGATGCAATATATTTTGTGTACAGAAGCAAATTGCAAGCTCAAAAGTCACATGAGCCAGGTGCCAGAGACTGACTTGGAAGGCAAATCCAGCATGGAGTGAACCTTCTGTATGCAGGGGCTCTCAGGCAGAGACCAAGAGGAAAAGATGGAGCTGAGACCTGTGCTCCGGACACAGCCAGCCCAAAGCACACACCCTGCAGCAGCCTCTTGGCAGCTCCACACTGGGCAAATGCTGGAATGGGACACTGTGCCTGCTGCTTCTGCTGCTTCCTGATTTGGGGAATCCACTGAAGGGACAGCAGCAGCTGAGGTCACCTCACACTTGGTTACCCAGGAATACAGGGAGGAAAAGAATTTGACATCACTCTTGTTGTCACAACAGTCCCAAGGCCTAGAAATTCCTGCTTCCTTAAAACTTTGCAGGTCAGGCTACCAACGAGATGTCAAGAACTTTTGCTTCCTGCACACAGATATTCTTGTTTCAGAGCATACTCTAAAACTATTTAAAGGTACTGTATACCATATTATGTATTTGTGCTGGTCTGTAGCAAATTAAAATATTTTGATGTAAAGATCATAGTCATGATTAATTTACCTTCTCATTATAGTACAGCTCAAGCTGCCTGCCTGATCGATGAACCTAAGCAAACAGGACAGTATAAATACCCTGACAAACTGCCAGGGCAGATCTATGATGCTGATACCCAGTGCAAATGGCAATTTGGAATGAAAGCAAAACTGTGCAACCTCAGCTTTGTAAAGGTACCTATTGATGCACTTTTGAGAAGTTACAATGGTGTAAGAGAACTGCAGTGCTCTGAATAAGTACAAGTAATACTGAGTTCTTCAGGGGCCTGGCCTGTTTCTCTGCCTTATCTTGCTTGGCAATTTGCTTTGAAGGTACTGGCCTCTTTTGAGGAATATCCCAGTCCCAGGGGAGTTTCAGAAGGAAATGTGTTCCTTCCAGGAGTCAGAAGGAGGGCACTTAAATCCACATGAGCCATGAGCCTTTGCCTGCTATGCTAAGGGAAATTAGCAGGCAGTAGAGTTTTGATCAAAGCTTGTGTGGGGTGTGGGGTAAGAAGAACTCAGTTTCTTGTGTTTTACTTTTATGACAGCAAAAAGTCTGTGAGAGATCTATAGGGTTATTTTAGAACAATGAAATGTAACTTGTGCTCTTGGCTTAATGATGAATGATTAATTTAGATTAACATATTGTTTTAACAACTGTTACACTCCTTACTGGTCTCTTCAGAGAAGGCATTTTTTAAAATAATCTGGAGTGCTCATTCTGAAAAAAAAGTATGGTAATTTCTTTTACTCCTGTTATGATTCTGGAGTATTTTGATTTATTGTATACTAACCACATTATTCAAGTGGTGGCAGCTGTGTTTCTTCCACAGCTCATAGACAAGGAAGAGGGAGTGAACAGCACTGTGCACAGACTGCCTTTCCAGATATCTTCTGTGGCTTAGAAAAATCTTGTCTCGTCACAGAATTATAGTCCCTGCAGACGTGATGAAATTTTAGCCATGAACTTTTTAACACTGGTTGTGTTCTATTATAATCTCACACTCAATATAATTTTAAGAAATATATAGTGAAATGGTGCTTCAACAAGAAGGCAATATACAGGGTATGGCTGTGCTGAAACTTCAACCCAGGCTTTTCTAAATTCAGAAAAGAGTTTATTTGTACATCTTTTAAGGTAGCAAAAGCAGGTTTGATTGGTTATTCTTTTTGAGCACCCAGAAATAATGGAAATTATGAGCACTGTAACGAGTACTGTTTGCTTTTCAGGATATCTGCAAATCTCTCTGGTGTCACAAAGTGGGTCACAGGTGTGAGACAAAGTTCATGCCTGCAGCAGAAGGAACAGCTTGTGGTATAAGTATGGTAGGTTGTTTTTAAAATAAAATATTGTCATCCTAACTTGAGTTTAGACTGTGTTTGTTCAAATACAAGCTCCCATCAAAACCAGTTTTAGCCAGATCCCTCCAGATTTGCCATCCTGAACTTTGAGATTGTTCTGTAAATGATTCCACTGTGGTGCTTATTCAGGATGTGGCCTCCCAGTGGCACCTGTCTGATGGCAGGGCCTGGTGCCTCTCCCAATGAGCTGTGGGATCAGACATCTCTGGGAAATCCAAATCAGTAAGAAAATACATGAATTATAACTGGAGTCAGATCAATGCTTCAAATTCCACTCTGACATGAGCATACCTTAAGCCATAGTATTAGCTATACAGACTAAGGCCATATTTTCATCAGAGGGCACCACTAAAAGAGCTTATTTGTTTGAATCAAACCTTCTAATTTACCCTCATATTATTTGTTTGTATTTACCCTCATTTGTTTGCGTTTGAGTTGAACCTTCTAATTTGCTCTCATTTGTACTTACACAAAATATTTTCTTTTCCTATAAGGTTTCTTCCAGCAGAGCATTATTTTGATTTTCAAGTTACTGACAAATGTTCTATTTTGCTTTTTCTCTTTGTGCAGTATTTCCCAATTGAATCATAAAAGAGAGACAGAACCCTAGCAGGCTCTTTGTGAATTACATGGGGAAGTTCTGCAGCACAGGGCCTTAATGTAACATGGATTTTCGGGGGAAGAGTAAGGCATAAAAGCACTCTTCAAGAGAACAGTTTTGAAAATTTGTCACCTCAGAGGTCTTCAACTCCGAACTTGGACAAATATTAGAACGTTACCTATCCCTACCACTGTATGGATTGTCCCACTCCAGAGTCCTTGTCCTGCTGTGAGCTGTTCACTGAGTTCAGTGGGCGACCTTATATTTGTTAGGATCAGTCACTGGAGTTTCTAAATGTGTTTTTTTTTCCTTTTTGGCATCTCCTGGGTGCTGCTAACCGTGTTCCCTGTCCCTGTTTTGCAGTGGTGTCGCAGAGGGCAGTGTGTCCGCTACGGTGAGCACGGGCCCAAGCCTGTCCATGGTCAGTGGTCAGCCTGGGCCCCGTGGTCAGAGTGCACTCGCACCTGTGGAGGGGGGGTCACCTATCAAGAAAGACACTGCAATAATCCAAAGTAAGGCACAGATATGGAAAGGTGGTATTTTCACTCTGTTTGTGTTACTAGAACAGGAAATGAGCACATTTCTGCAGGGAGATAATGTGTGTGGAAATGTTTGTAAGGTTTTCTCCCGTGTCCAGAGTGAGCAGAGCTGTGTCCTGGCTCCAGAAAGCAGGGACTGGCTGGAGACTGCTGGGGAGCCTCAACATCTCCAGCACAACTTGCTCCATTTACTTGGGGATGCTACAGTTTATCAAATACCAGCAGAAGTAAGGAAGCACCACACAGACATTTTTACATTTTACATTTTTACATTTTACATTTTTACATTTTTAAATTTTACGCTTGAGGAAGCACCATACAGACATTTTTACAGCTAACAGCCTAAGAGCAGGAGAAAAAGATCTGAAAAGCTGTTAAGGCTTCTACTGAGATCATATTATCTGGGACGACAAGGGCAGATGTCTTTGCATGTCTGTCATGTTCTTTGCATTCTTTTATATTTTGTGAGTCAAAGGAAAGTTGCTGAATCCTAGAATAGTGTGCTAACTCATGAAACATTTTTTTAATTTGCCTCTAATTAATATTTTTTCACTGTAAATGCTATTAATTATAATAAGTATTTCAAAGTAGATTAAAAGTGTTAACTAACCAGCATCTTTCTCAAGTACTCAACTCATTGCAACTTATAAGAAAAAAAGGATTTCCCTGTTTTATTTCATACACAAATTCAGCAGGCATAGACACATGTATTCCTCATTGCACACAATAAAAGCAGCATTTAAACTGCAGTAATAAAAAACAGAGAAAATATGACACAGTTTATATGAGGCTGTAAAGAAGCCTCTCATCTACTACACAGTGCTGCAGTAATAATATCCACGCTTCATATACTATGTTATAGGAGAATGTGAGTTAGTTAAAATAGTCTTTATTACCCTCAGTCGAGCCAATTTTTGCAGATCCATAGCAGAGCGTTTTGTCAACCTTTTCTGTTGTTTCTCAGTTCATTTCCATAAATAAAATTACTTGTATATTTTCCTTTGTTAAATGGTTTAGCAAAAGTATGCAGGGTCTCAGTTAGAGGCCATATTTTGGTCTTCCTGCTTTGGTCCCTGTTTTTCTGAATTTGTGTGGCTGCACGTTGTTCTTTGCATTTATGCATCAGCTCCCCATTGCAGTCCCTGTGTGACAGGAGAGTGTCCAGCAGTGGAGATGGCTCAGTTGGGTGCACTGGTGTGATTGATAAAGATTTCTGGGGTCTTCCAACAGAAGCTCTTCAACATGAAGTGTGTCAGCATTCACTGCTTTCCTTGAGAGTGAACTGTCTGTTCTAATAAAGTGAGGTTTGATGTAACCTAATCATACTTGGTGCCAGAGCTGGATCATGTTTACACTAGGTTTAATTCCATTGTGCTAGTGGTAAAGGCAAAGAGGAGAGGATATAACTCACTCTCAGAGTTGCATTGATGGGATGACAGGAGTATAAATAGGCCACACAAGAGTGCACAAATGTCCAAGTATGACACAAATGTCCATATTTGCCATCACAGCATTTGGTATAACTGTGGCATCAGAAGATAAACAATATTATCTATTTTCACTGCTACACCACACAGAATGGCTTAAGGACTTGTCCCTGTTCATTGTTCACCACTAAAAATACACAGCAACTCAGAATAATGATTCTTTTCTTTCTGAATTCCTGAAACATATTTCAGATGCTTATATATATAACATATATATATATATATGTTATTTTATATGTGATATATTTATTTCACTTTTCCTAATCCAGAATTGTGTAGGAGCTAATGTTTTGTTCAAAAGCTTGATAGATGATTTTGGATAGCAAAATTTTGAAAATGACAAAGAATGACATTTCTGTAAGAGATTGGGTGTGGATCTATGAAGAACTGACTGGACTCTAAAATGAAGTCAAAATGATTGACTTCTTATGAGCATTGAGGGAAATGTCTCAGTTTCTGGTGATTTTATTTTTTTTGTACCTACCTTACCAGAAATTTAAGGACAAGTGAAAAATACAGCATTAGGCTGCTGTGTGTGAAAATCTTCTTACCTCTGTGACTTTATGAAATCCTCTTGTAAATAATATCCAACCAATTCAGCTCCCTTCCTCTTGCCAATTTTCAGGCAGCCCTTGTGACCACACCCAAACAGCTCTGGGTATGACCTTGGAATTCCCACTGGAGTTGTGCACAAATTCTCACATGGGGATCACCTGTAGTCCACAAAGCTGGGCAGAGTTGCTAAAATCATTATGTTCCTGTAAATTGTCACAGTGTAATTTCATGGGTCTGGTTTTCATACACCACAGCACTTTACAGCTGAGGTACTTTTCCAATATAGAAATTGATTGCATAATTTAATAGTTTAGCAGGGAAAGAACCCGAAGAGTGCCCAAGAGATTTAAATTAATACCTAAATCATATCTGTGGGACTGCATCCTACCCTTCACAATAGTGCATTGTTCAGCAGAGCAGAATGGAATTGTAGGCGTGTTTGCAGTCAAAAGACTGAATCAAAACTGCTTGAACACACTTTTTTAAATCTTTGGTGTACAATATCTCTAACAGTGATTACAGAAAATGTGAGAAGTAAGCTGATGCAAATTAATGATGCCATTTAAAATACTTCTAAAAAACAAAGACTGTGAAAGACGTTGTCGACCTTTCAGATTCGTGCAGAAAAATAAAACTTCGTGATACTATCATAATATGGCCACAAGATGAGCAGAAGTGTTCCTACATTAAATTAAGTGATTTCAAAAAGTGAGAAATAGGAGTCCAGAATTTCAGAGTCTTAATTCATTTGGTATAGCATGAAATACTTTCCTTGATGACATGAATTTCCCAATTATCCTCAGCAAGACTTCATGCAGGTCAACTTATTTATGTCAGTGCTGGGGGGGTCACAGAGGGCTGAAGGCTTTAGGTTGTGTCTGTGCTGGGGGAACTGTACCACTACAGAAATCCTGGAATCCCCTTTGTGCAGGGCATTCCACTGGAAGTATGGACACACCAACAGCTTCTGGAGGCAGTCAGCCCAAAATCTACTGGTGTTACAAACATCCTCAAGAAAAGCATGATTTTCTCACAGTGGATAATAGTATTTCCACAGAAGTTTGCATTTGTAGATCTCCATCTCGTTTCCTGTGAATCACTTAACTCCTATTGACATCTTGTTGGTAAAAAGGAAGGCGGAGAAGTTTCCACCACTCACAAGCCAACAGTTTCAGTAATGGGAATGTAGTGTAATATTAAAATGCTGTAATGGAGCTGGGAAACAGAATGCCTCTTTCAGAGCTCTCTTAGTTTGGAGGAATTTTATCCCATCCTCAAATGCAAGAGTGCGGCTGGAAATCACGATCTAGCCATAAATAATTCTATTATATTGCTTATTTGGTGGCATTTACTTGGAAGGAGGTTGTTTCTTTTCCTTTCACTAAAGCAGATTTGTTCTCTGGGGTTGAAGGAGGTCAATAATCCTCCATATGCTGAAGCTGTAAAGAAAGTCTGTAGGGAATTGAGTCAGCACCCAACAGTTTGGCTGCCTTAACTCAAAGCTCTCACCAATTGCACAAAGTCAACATTGCCTGATTTCACTGATATTCCATATCCTCCCTGCCCTTCACAGGCTGGATTGCCACCAACTAGGACAGAAAATTTGACTTTAAGACCTTCATCATTATACCCACTATCAGTGTAGCTGGCAGGTGACCTCAGAAAAAGTCAGTGGAAGTTGTGGTTTTTTCCAAAACACATTTCGCTGGTGATTTAACTCAGTTTTAAATACAGCAACAGGTGGGTTTCCATCTCTTTCTCTGAAAGACAGTTTTGCAGCCCAGAATTCTGGAAAAGGCAGATATTGTGTAAGTAAAACATAAAAAGGGCAAGTCCTAGCTTTGTTAGAGAGCTAGACATATAGGGGTTCAAATTTATACCAGAGCAAACAGAAGAAGCACCTGGATTTTCTCTTCCCTGTTGCGCAGAGCTGCCTCCATGTTACTCCAGGCAGGAGTTGCATGGGATCCTTGGATGTGGGGAATAGTTGCAGCACAGTGTTTAGGGATTTCAACAAACGCTAGGTTTCAATTGCATATTCTATACTCTTAGAATTTTAAATTTTTGCTGTTAGCTAATATATTACTTTTATTCAGTATCTTTTATATTATTCTGGGTTTTTTCCTTAATGTGCATATAATATGGGCAAAGCTGTCCACACAAAGTTTATATCTTGTCCTTCAAGTATGTAAGTTCCCTAATTTTTTTAAAAAATGAGTGCAAGTGTAGCATTGGTACATTTCGCTTCATGCAAGAAATGTATGATACAACAAAGAGTTCTTAGATTTTGTTATTTTGAGGACTTGGCTCAGTGCTTGCAGATGTGTATCTGAGCATTGTGAAACTGCACAAATGGCATCAGTGAATTGCTAAGTTAAAAAGAGCAGCTCTTGCACTTTACCTTGTTTTACAATGTCTGTGCACAGACCAAATGGTTAAAAAAATAATATTCTGATAACATGAGGTATGAGCAAAGTAATAGAATGTGCTCTTTCCATTCTGGCCAAGGTGAAGGGAAATGCCCAAGTGAGGTTTGCTGAAGTGGATGTGACATGTTTAAAATTACCCCTGAATTCCAGCATTTTCCTAAAGCAGGACAACTGTGCACAGTCTCTCTTTCCTCTGACTATTAAAAAGCACATTTTTTCAAAATGCTTTATAAAAGAAATGAACAAGCAAATGTAATCATTCATTCTCTTTTTGTTTGATCAATGTTATGTTATCCTTTATTAACTCTAATTGTGATAGGTAATTCTTTGCACATGTTCATTCCTTGGTTACAGCAGAGTAAAAATAGCTGTATAACAAGGTTGAACCCGGCCAGTACCAAATAGCCCTATAAATTTAAATTAGTGCAAACATGACTCACCTCTAGATGGTTGCATCTTTGCTGAGTCTGCAGTGATCCCAGTAGATAATTCATGTCAACTGCTTTGCTTGGTTTTAGGAACCACGAAAATTAATGGCCCAAATAAGAAACTCTGATCTCCCACGGCAGAATGTCCTCTCCTGTTCCCTGTGTATCATGCTGTCCTGAGTTGATACTAAATTGTATCCCCATTCATCTGTTTAGCTCAGAAATAAGCTTTGTACCTTTAAAACTGGATCTGAGAGTGAAGGAGAAGCGGTGGAATGTCTGAGGTGGTTGTTTTCTAAACATAAA